>CM060318.1:15662153-15664653 GCA_030674155.1 Stramonita haemastoma
GTAGGTTGTTTTTTGTACGTGCGCTACATATGTGTAACACATGGGAACTAGGTTTATCGTCTTACCCTAAAGACTAGCACCCAAGCCACTGCACCACTCAGGGTCTAGTGGATGGGAGAAAAGTTTCAAGCCCAAACGGGGATCGAACCACCACACACTTGAAACCCAGACTTTTTGCTTTCTAGGCAGATGCGTTACCTCTAGACCACCCATCCACCTTGGAATGACTGTGAGAAGGGAAGTACACGCTTGTGTGTAGAACTTTTCAAAGTACATCTCCGTATCTAGGCAGTCATTCTCCAAACTTCAGAGAATAGTTTTCTTCTTTGAAAGTGAGTATAGGTCTTTGTGCAAAGCGCTGGTCACGGCTAAAAATATCAATTTCAATACACCATTTTGCAACAAAGCAAGGCTGTGATGTAAGTGTGTGGTTACATCAACAGCTAGCGAAGCTTTTGACCTGAAGCAACAAAGAGTTGTTCACCCTTATAAAAAGGATAAGGCTTCTGCGTTCATTTGGTGTATTTCACTATCGTCCTGTCTGCAAATGAGTCATGGATGAATCATCCCAATGGATCTAGAAAAAGAAGTCAACTTATGGCAGTGAGGTGTTATCGACAGAGAACATTCGTTAGATGCACAGAACATAATCACTAGTGAGCACAGAGTACAACTATCAATAATGGTATCTACTGACTTCAGCTAAGATGGCTCTGTTACAAAATCCGATCGCTTGGATAAACCATTCTTTCGGAAACTGTTGAGGGAGAAGGGGACACAGAGGAAAACAAACAAACTGAGTGAAAACGATGGCCCCACAACATGGCAGAAGGGCAACAGCAGTAAACATACGTGCAGAGAACCAGGTTCCGGCTATGAACATACAACAGACATAAAATGGGGGTTTGGGTGGGGGTGGAGATTTGGTGAGCAATCGTAAAATGTAGTTCTTCAATGGCTACCAGTATTAAAGGAAAAAAACAAAACAATTTTCCCCTGTAACTAACAAAGCTATGAAAGAACGGGAATGGTGTTAGGCCTATTTTGTTCACCAGGAAGACATTAGGCTAGTGAAACTACTGTTATTTCTCCTGTTGATTGAGCGCAAAGACTGAAATCCATACCTGTTTCCGCTGTGCAAATGACTATAAAAATCAACGACAAACATGAACTGCTATCATCATCAGCATCAGCAGTCTCTGGAATTGACCACAAGGGTCAGCGGGGCACATGCGGGACGCGGTGGTGGGTATTCTGCTCTGTGCTGGTCTCTCTCCAGCCTTTCCCAGCAACAGCGCCATGTCAAGGCCGGTCCAGGTTTCGATATTCTGTATCCTGTTCATCATCTGTCTGCCCCTGCGTCTTCTTCCCTCCAGTGCTCCCTGCAGGACAGTCTTGGCTGCATGCTATGTGTTCCTCTAAACCAAACGAAAAGTAAGTAAAGAAGGAAACAGGGCTCCACTGCTGACGTTTCATGCCTGGGTGCTGTCACCAAGAGGGAATGTCTGTGTATCTCCAGTCCTTATGCAAATCAAAGACGCATAGACATTTGTTCTTTGTTTCAAGTTATGGTAAGTACACGATTCTTCCCAAGATATTTTGCATTTTTCAATATGCAGTATGTTATTCGATTACCCCCCGAAGTGGGAATAAGGCTATCTTAACGGAGGGCAAAAACGGTCACATACGTAAGAATCTTACTGTTTGTGAGCCTCGGAGCTCTAGCCGAGGAACGAAAAAGATGGTTGTGATTATTACAGGAATCACATTTTACAATAGGACTTTAATAGATAAAAAAAAAAAAAAAACACGTGTAGACAAGATTGTTCTCTGAGACCATTTACCCTACCCCTTCCTTTCTCATCACAACACCTTGCCAACATGTTTGAAACCTGTTACACATTTCGGAAGAGTAGGTCACTGTGTCCCAATGAGAACGAATGACAAAAAGTTACAAACTGCATGCACACGAAGTGTTAAAAATGTACACAAGTGCTTATTCCATTATCATGAAAATGAAAGCATCCTGACAAAAAGTGAACCAAAGAAAATCAAACACAACTACCACCACCACCACATCTAACCCCCCTTTCCACCACCACCACTCAAAAACACTAAACATAACAAATAAAAACGCCCAAGCCTGTTTTCATCGATAAAAACCAAAGCAATTTCTATACGATGTAACGACTTTCTGTTTGCACACAGTTTCTTTTTTATTCCTCTCCACTGCAGAGTGAAGACAATGGGGACGAGTACATGCGGCGTGAAGTCTTCATTGTGGCGCTGTGCCTTGGCAATAAGCATGGGGTGCTTTGTTGGCTCAGCAATCACGCCCACCTGCTTTCTTTGCAGCAAAACTCACTTCTACAAACGAGGATAGCAGCACGAGCTTTTCTGCCAGAGACGAAGCACGTAGGAAATGACAAAGATTGTGTGCAAATACACTCCAGGATTTTTATTTATTTATTTATTTATTTATTCTTTTATATCGAGGATA
>CM060318.1:15667153-15702153 GCA_030674155.1 Stramonita haemastoma
TAAAGAACAAACAAACAAATAAATAAATAAAAATGAAGTAAATAGATCTGTTTCAGTTATTAATATTTTTTACATGTCTTTCTCTGATTGGGCACAATTCCACATTTGTTTGATGCTCTCATACAGGTTTCTTAGGGTCTGCTGTTTTTATAATGTACCAATTTGGGGTGAAGAAAACATGGGGGGGTCTTTTTTTTTCTTTGGAGAGGGGGGGGGGGGGGGTGTCGTATTGTTTCTCAACTAGTGCTCCGAGATCCACCAGTAGTGTGACTAATACCTAAAGAACCGTTTTTTCCCTCCATTAAGGTAGCTGCATTCCGACATCGGGGATGATACCTAAACACACAAGTGTATATAAGATTTTTAGTTTTCCGCTCAAATGGCCCACTCTTTTGAAAGAATGAACGGGTTTAAATGTGTGTACAAGTTGTTTTTCGTGCGTTTGAACACGAGACCTTGATTTATAGTCTCCTCTGCAGGACTTTCAGGGGAGTAGAGTCAATATTGATGTTAATTAACTCCACGGTAACTGGACCACAGCTTGATCCCCGGCTGTCAGATCAAGAGCACAACGCTGTACTCTAACCACTAGACTGTCTCAGCCATCCCCCTTCCCCCATCACATGTTTACACCTATCATGCGTACACGAAAGGGAAAGAAGTACCGCTGTTTTATTACAACAGTTATCAGCTTCAAACTTTGGTGGATTTTTTTTCTCCTAGCAGTGCCAGTTGCTTCATCAGAAGCAAAGAATACAACATTTTTTTTATACTGCTATTCCTACAAAAGCAGCATGATGTGTTTTCTGTGCCTAGAAGCCTTTCCGACAACTCAATAGTTATGTGAACATTTTTGCCCTGGCTCCCAGAGTTGTTCCGCCACTATAATGGTATACCCACTTAACAGGTTTATAGTCCATTACTTTTTTCTCTTTGCTCCTGGATTATTGCCCATAGGTTCAGGAATGATGAGATATATTGCGTATTGCGTATATTCCTGTCCACCATAAAGGTAGCCATATTCTAGCTTTGCGGATGATATCCTTTCTAAGTGTGTATGCAGCACGTGTGTGTGTGTGTGCGAGTGTATGCGCGTGCGTGCGTGTGTGTACATTCACCTTTGCTAAAGCAATTAATTGTTATTGACTGCTTGTGTGTTATTTAGGTCAAATACAAGCCTTCGATTTTTTTCAAGATATAGCGCTATTTAAATTCAATTTCTTCTTGTTCTTCTTCTTGTTCTTCTTCTTGTTCTTCTTCTTGTTCTTCTTCTTGTTCTCCTTCTTCTCCTTCTTCTCTTCTTCTTCTTCTTCTTCTTCTTCTTCTTCTTCTTCTTCTTCTTCTTCTTCTTCTCTCTTCTTCTTCTTCTTCTTCTTCTTCTTCTTCTTCTTCTTCTTCTAAAAACACCAGTGTGCATACGTTTTGGTTCTAAATTTTGTCTCCTACTGGCATATATTAGCCTACTCTTCCAAAAGCGAGCAGAATTTAATGTGTCTGCAAAGATGTTCTGTGTTGTCTGCACATGAAATCTTCATTTATATTTTCATCCTAAGGACTTTTGGGGGTGTAAAGTTGCTAATGATGTTACTTCCAGGTTAAACATCTCTTTGAATGAATGCCTCAGTGCTGGCTCAATCCTCAGGTGGCCAACAGATTACAGGCACAATTTTCAACCTCTAATATCACCCCCCCCCCCTTTACTCTTTGCCACCCAATAGTCAAATAAAATAACTTCAGCCATTACTGAAGCACTGTAGCTTTATGTCTTATCAAAATCTACACACCACAGATAAATAAATCGAATTTATCCATTCCCATCACTGCATTAAGAAGGCTAAAATGGCAGAAAACACTCACTCAAACACAGACACACACAGCAGCATTTCCCTAATCTCCGTCCAGTCCCAGACAGAAAGCATTCCCTGCATGTAATGACAGCCCAATGTGGACTGCACCCAAACTGCCCATCACATGGCCCATTGCTTTTGGAGATGACACGGATGTTATTGTGGATGTGCTAAGCGGTTGTTTGGGGAGATAATGGCTGACAGTGGGGGCTGATGTGTTGCGCTGCTGCAGTGTTGAGGGTAATAGCGGCCATTAGTGTCTGGGAGGGGAGCCACTGCAGCACAGGGGTTGCTGACCTGCCTTGTGTGTTGTGCCATGCTCTGGCCTGACTTTTTATTTTACTGAGAGAGAGAGAGAGAGAGAGAGAGAGAGAGAGAGAGAGAGAGAGAGAGAGAGAGAGAGATTTGATTTGATTTATTCTTTTATATCGAGGATAATGGGATAAGCACTCGTGCTTTTTTACATCCAGTCCCTGTGTGTACGCATTTTTGTAATTTTCATCTGTTCCCACAGGCACACAATAGCCTACTCTTACGAAAAGCGGAACAGGATTTAACGTGTAGCAAGATGTTCTGCATGCATTCGCACATGGGGCCTTGGTTTAAAGTGTCATCTGAAGAAAGAGAGAGAGAGAGAGAGAGAGAGAGAGAGAGAGAGAGAGAGAGGAGAGAGAGAGAGAGAGAGACAGACAGACAGACAGACAGACAGACAGACAGACAGACAGACAGACAGACAGACAGACAGACAGGGAGATTGAGTGAGAATGATTCATTATGGTAAGCTTTCCATCTCATTCACAATAGAGCAGTTGGGGAGAGGAGTAATATGCAGAATATAAACATTCTAGGATAAGGCCATTCACAATTCTAACACGTTCCATCATAACATGGCTGCCACATCAGGGTATGAATCAATCTTCTGAATGTTGTTTACAATAGAAAATACAGAGAGAGAGAGAGAGAGAGAGAGAGAGAGAGAGAGAGAGAGAGAGAGAGAGAGAGAGAGAGAGAGAGAGAGAGAGACAGAGAGAGACAGAGAGAGACAGAGAGAGACAGAGAGAGACAAAGAGAGAGAGAGAGCCAGAGAGAGAGACACAGAGAGAGAGAGAGAGAGAGAGAGAGAGAGAGAGAGAGAGAGAGAGAGAGAGAGAGGGAGGGAGAGAGAGATGGGAGGGGAGGGGAGAAAGTAGAGCTGCAAGAGATTTTGGCCAATGGTGAAATTTTGGTGAAATTTTTCGTATATACAACTATTTTTGCCCACCATTAAGGTAGCCATTTTCCAATTTGAGGGGTAATGTCCACATATCACACCACAGAACATGATTTTTAAATATTTGCCAACTGTTCCTACCTGTAGGCAATGCTCACACTTCTGAGAGGTGAAACAAGTTCTAACATGAAGGCATGATAATCTGCGTGCATCTGCACACACGACTTCAGTTTATAGTCTCATCGAAAGGAGTTTTAGGGGAGTGGGATTGGTAATAATGTTAAATGGAAGGGAAAATTCCTTTTGAACAGATGATTTTCTGGCTGTATCCCAGGCCAGACATCAGATCACAAACACAACCTTTAAACTACTAGACTATCCCAACCCCCCTCCTCCCTAAACTGAAATAAAATAGCAGCAGCCATCACCTCATCACTGTCGCTTTATGTCTAGTGAACAACCACACACCACAGATGAATAAAATGAAATCCTCCATCACCATCACCGCATAAACAGTGCTGAAATGACAGGAGACACAAAAACCACAATCTCTGCCCAGTCCCAGACAGAAAGCATTCCCTGCATGTAATGACAGCCTGGTGTGGACTGCACCCAAACTGCCCATCACATGGCCCATTGCTTTTGGAGATGACACGGATGTTATTGTGGATGTGCTAAGCGGTTGTTTGGGGGAGATAATGGCTGACAATGGGGGCTGATGTGTTGTGGCTGCTGCAGTGTTGAGGGTAATAGCGGCCATTAGTGTCTGGGAGGGGAGCCACTGCAGCACAGGGGTTGCTGACCTGCCTTTCGTGTTGTGCCATGCTCTGGCCTGACTTTTTTATTTTACTGAGAGAGAGACAGAGACAGAGAGACAGACAGACAGACAGACACAGACGGGGAATGACAGATATAAAAGCACAGACACACAGACAGAGAAAGACAGCAACACATGCAAGGATGCAGATGGAGAATGGACAGAGAGACAGAGACAGAGACAGAGAGACAGAGACAGACAGACAGACGGACAAACAGACAGACAGACAGACAGACAAAGGCACACAGATAAAAACAGAGATAATGATACTTTCTGTTGAATTTTGTCAAAGAAGTGTCAGTGTGTTCAAAATTAAGTGTCATGCTAACAGCCAAGTTGACAACTAGCACGATAATGATCTGGCATCTGGAAGAAGAAAACGCGTTTAAAGTCCCCGACTCAGCAATAGGGAACCATGTTACTAGGCTGTTCAAAACGAAATGATCAAGCTGTCCAAAAGCAAGTTATCAACTGTCAAAAAGCGTGTTATCAACTGTCCAAAAGCAAGTTATTAACAGTCCAACACCATGTTATCAAGCTGTTCAAAAGCAAGTTATCAACTGTCCAAAAACTTAGCAACTGTCAAAGACAAAGTGATCAACTGTCCAAAACCGAGTTATCAGCCGTCCAATTCCATGTTAGCAAGCTGTCTAAAGCTGAGTTATCAACTATCCAAAATTTTACAATGTCATCAACTGTCTAAAGCCATGTCATCAAATGTCCATTATCAAATGTCCAAAACTATGTTATCAGGCTTTCTGAACGAGTTACCAGACGGTTCAAACCTCGTTACTAGACTGTCTGAAACCTGAGAACCGACCCTCTGAGATAGGATAGCCTGGGGTAAGAGTTAAGCCTGGATAGATGAAAGCTGTGGGCTGTCTAAAAGGTCACAGTGCACGTTATCCCGAACATCCTGACATTTCATAAACTGTTCTTCCTATCTCTTACATTGTCCGTTAGATGACAGTGCTTGGAGTGTGATGCAGCTACTAGTTTAGTTTTGTTGTGTGAATGTCAGAGGGTCAGTGCGCTAGTAATGAAGTGACCTACTATAAATATTGATAGCAGGATAAAAAAAAAAGCTGACATGGTCTACCCCTTCTGTGCAAAAGCTACTGGAGCGCAAAGACTGACAAACACAAAGGAGAAGACTATTGTGGAAGCCCAGAGTGTCCAGTTCTCTGAACAATCTTCCTTTTTTTGGTTACTGCTGTTCTCCTCAAACAGTCACTTTGGAAATGTGGTCATCTTGGTTTCTCTGTTTAAACGAGATGCTATGCGCTTACCAAGTTTATAATCATTACACTATCATTAGATGATATTTGGTTTATTTCTAAAGTGTCCAATAAGTATCTGTGATTTATGACGGTAAAAACTCTAGACTAATTCTATTTCTATGATGTCACTGTCTTTAAAATAAACTAATCAATCCACTCTATTCACTGAAGTACGGTTTACTTCAACAGGACTGCCTAATAGGCAACGATAGACCAACGGTGGACTGGTGGTCTAGAGGTACAACGCCTGCCTAGAAAGGGGAAAGTCCGAGTCGGAGAGTGCAATGGTTCGAATCCCGATTGGGCCCCAAACTTTCCCCCCATCCGTTAGACCATGAGTGGTGGTCTGGGTGCTAGTCTTTCGAATGAGACGATAAACCGAGGTCATGTGTGTTTTACATCGTTATTTAGCGCACGCAAAAGAACCCACGGCAACAAAAGGGTTGTCCCTGGCAAAATTCTGTAGAAAGAAAGCCACTCTGATAGGGAAACATAATTATACAGTTGCAGACAGGAAAAAGAAAAAAATGTGTTGCGCTGCACTTGTGGCAACGTGTTCTCCCCGGGGAGAGCAGCCCGAATTTCACGCAGAGAAATCTGCTGTGACATAAAGTGGTATATGTAAAATAAAGAAATGTGTGATTTGCATACAGGCCCTTGTTTCGTATCTAATCAGTTTTGTTAACCTTCCTTATAACTTTTCGGAAACGAAGTAAAATACTACTTATTAGTTAGCTTAGCAACAATAATATACCGAGACAATGGGCTATGCAGTCAGAGAGGTGTCAGAGACCTGAGCTTCTCAAGGGGCAAGCAGTTTTTGGGTGGTGCCCATCTCCTCTCCCTTGCTGCTTTACCTTCCCGGTCCCATAAAGAGGGACAGGTATTCATTCACAGCTGGGTGAATTGGGGAACTGTGCTGAAGGCGTGTGAACGGTCACCCTTCAAGAGGCAAATCACTCTCAACGCTGCTGAACCTTAGCTTGGAGAGAGCAAAAATTAATGCTTTGACGACTTTGTTATCCGTTCCCCCAGGGAACCCCATAGTATAACCATTAATTCATCCACCTCACCATCCCTCCATCCTGGAGAGGTAAAGAGGTTGATGTGTATGCGTATGCATAATGATGCGTGAGCGGCCCTTACAGAAACTAAGCCAGCCAGGATGAAAAAGATCTGACCCTGATGTCAGATGCGGCGGTGCTGCAGATAATGACAGGGAATTGAGGGAGATGTGTGTAGTGGCTGCGGGCTCTGTTGGTGGTAAAGATCACAGTTAGTCAACATCACGGGGCTGGCTTTTAGCTTCCAGGCAGGGCTGGGGGGACCTGGGCATCATGCACAGAAGGTGGTTCGGTGATATTATTTTGGTGGGTGGTTCGGTGATATATGGTGGGTGGTTCGGTGATATTATTATGGTGGGTGGTTTGGTGATATATGGTGGGTGGTTTGGTGATATATGGTGGGTGGTTCGGTGATATTATTATGGTGGGTGGTTTGGTGATATATGGTGGGTGGTTCGGTGATATTATTATGGTGGGTGGTTTGGTGATATGTGGTGGGTGGTTCGGTGATATATGGAGGTTTGGTGATATATGGTGGGTGGTTCGGTGATATATGGTGGGTGGTTTGGTGATATAATTATGGAGGGTGTTTCGGTGATATATGGTGGGTGGTTTGGTGATATATGGTGGGTGGTTCGGTGATATTATTATGGTGGGTGGTTTGGTGATATATGGTGGGTGGTTCGGTGATATATGGTGGGTGGTTCGGTGATATGTGGTGGGTGGTTTGGTGATATAATTATGGAGGGTGTTTCGGTGATATATGGTGGGTGGTTTGGTGATATATGGTGGGTGGTTTGGTGATATATGGTGGGTGGTTTGGTGATATAATTATGGAGGGTGTTTCGGTGATATATGGTGGGTGGTTTGGTGATATATGGTGGGTGGTTTGGTGATATATTGTGGGTGGTTTGGTGATATATGGTGGGTGTTTCGGTGATATATGTGGGTGTTTCGGTGATATATGGAGGTTCGGTGATATATGGTGGGTGGTTCGGTGATATATGGAGGTTCGGTGATATATAGTGGGTGGTTCGGTGATATATGGTGGTTCGGTGATATAAGGAGGTTCGGTGATATAAGGAGGTTCGGTGATATATGGTGGGTGGTTCGGTGATATTATTATGGCGGGTGGTTCGGGGATATATGGTGGGTGGTTCGGTGATATTATTATGGTGGGTGGTTCGGTGATATCATTATGGTGGGTGGTTCGGTGATATTATTATGGTGGGTGGTTCGGTGATATATGGTGGGTGGTTCGGTGATATCATTATGGTGGGTGGTTCGGTGATATATGGAGGGTGGTTCGGTGATATATGGTGGGTGGTTCGGTGATATATGGTGGGTGGTTCGGTGATATTATTATGGTGGGTGGTTCGGTGATATATGGTGGGTGGTTCGGTGATATCATTATGGTGGGTGGTTCGGTGATATTATTGTGGTGGGTGGTTCGGTGATATCATTATGGTGGGTGGTTCGGTGATATTATTGTGGTGGGTGGTTCGGTGATATATGGAGGTTCGGTGATATATAGTGGGTGGTTCGGTGATATTATTATCGTGGGTGGTTCGGTGATATGTGGTGGTTCGCTGATACATGGTAATTTGGTGATATAATTATGGTGGGTGGTTTGGTGATATATGGTGGGTGGCTCGGTGATATATATGGTGGCTCGGTGATATATGGTGGGTGGTTCGGTGATATATGGTGATTTGGTGATATAATTATGGTAGGTAGTTTGGTGATATATAGTGGGTGGTTAGGTGATATGTGGTAGTTTGGTGTTACATGATGGATCGGTATATGGTGTATAGTGGTTTGGTGCCACAATGGTGCATTGGTGATATATGGTATAGTGCCATATGGTGGTATATGGTGTATGGTGGTTTGGTGGCATATGGTGGTATATGGTGCCATGTGGTGGATTGGTGGTATATGGTGGATTTATAGTATATGGTATATAGTGGAATGGTTGTATATGGTATATGGTGGATTGGAGGTATATTGTGGATAGTAGGTATAACGTGGATTGGAGGTATATGGTGGATTGGTTTGTATATGGTATATGGTGGTATATGGTATAGGTGAATTGGTTTGTATATAGCATATGGTGGTATATGGTATATGGTGGATTGGTGGTATATAATGGATTGGTGGTATATGGCGGATTTATAGAATATGGTATATAGTGGAATGGTTGTATATGGTATATGGTGGATTGGAGGTATATTGTGGATAGTAGGTTTAACGTGGATTGGAGGTATATGGTGGATTGGTTTGTATATGGTATATGGTGGTATATGGTATAGGTGAATTGGTTTGTATATAGTATATGGTGGTATATGGTATATGATGGATTGGTGGTATATGGTAGATTGGTGGTATATGGTGGATTGGTGGTATATGGCGGTTTATGGGGGTGTATGGCGGTATATGGTGGTATATGGGAGTATTATGGTGGTATGTGGCGGTTTATGGGGGATGTGGTGGTATATGGTGGTATATGGGAGTATTATGGGGGTATATGGTGGTATATAGTGGTATATGGCGGTATATGGTGGTGGTGGGGGGGGGGGGGGGCGATAGCTCAGTGGTCAGAGCGCTCGCTTTCCCCCTGTTAAGTTAAGTAGCGTCGAGTGTGGTTACCAGTTGGATTGGTGATCGTTTGTGCGTCTTGGCTTCAGTACAGTCCCCCAGTTCACCCAGCTGTAAATGGGCACCTGCCCTCTTTAGGGTCAGAGAAGGTAAAGCAGCGAGGTAGAGGAGATGGGCGCTGCCCTCAACATACTGACCCCTAGAGAAGCTAAGATCCCTGACACCTCGCTGCCCTACGACCGCCTAGGTTATGGGACACCTTTACCTTTACCTTTTATATGGTGGTAAATGGCGGTTCTGTTGTATATAGCGGATAGATGGGCGATAGGCATCAACACGCCTACCAAGAAAGCAAATAGTGCAGATTCGATATCTTTCAGATGAGATAAACGATCAAGATTTTATGTGCAAGACACTTTCAGCAAACGTAAAGAAGCTATGGCAACAAGAGGGTTGTCTATGGCAAAACTATACATTTAAAAACATGTCCTCTTCGGGAGGCAAATATAATCTTTGTCGTAACACACACACACACACATACATACATACATACATACATACATACATACATACATACATACATACATACATACATACATACATACATACATACATACATACATACATACATACATACATACATACACACATACACACATACATACACACATACATACATACATACATACATACATACATACATACATACATACATATATATATATATATATATACCTATATATCTATACATATATACATACATATATATGTATATACATACATTATATATATACATATATCTCATATATATCATATTTATATACACACACACATATATATATGTATATATATATGCATATATATATAGATACATATATATATATACATATATATATATATATATATATATATAATATATATATATATATATATATATATATATATATATATATATACATATCATGTCCATATACAATTAGTATCACTTCTCCTTTGGCAGCGCACTCTCAAGAGAGCAGCCCAAATTTCACGCTAAAAAAGTCAGCCGTGACTGAAAGTAATAATACAATATGATACAACAAAATACGATACAGTCTGTTGCAAAACAGAAATGCAAACAAAGTAAGCACACAGGGACAGTGTTAAGAAGGGAAGCTCTACGAGCATGTGAAAGGTAAACCTAGGGAAAGAGACAGCATGATTATGATTATCACTTGTTCGTTCTACAGAGTGCATTGTCCTGTAATAGGCAGCACTGTCCACAAAGAGTGCATTGTCCTGCTATAGCCAGCACTGTCCAAAGAGTGCATTGTCCTGTAATAAGCAGCACTGTCCACAAATAGTGCATTGTCTTCTTGTATCTCATTGTTTGTCATTGTTTTACTGTATGTTTTTTTTCATCTCTTGGCTTAAACTCACAAGTTTACCGATGGTGAGAGTTTTTGTGTCTGTTGTCGTGTTTGCTCTCTATTAAAGTAGACCCGTTACTTTTGGGGGGATGGTGTATAAACGCGACGCCAGTGTGCATCCGTTTTTTCTAAATACATTGTCATCTGTTCTGACCAGTACCAATGGCCTACACTGCTAAAAGGCAAAACGGGTTTTCACGAGTGCGTCAGATGTTCTACGTGCCTACTCACAAAGAGTCTCGATTGATAATATCATCCGAAGGACTTTCCGGACGGCGGAGTTAGTACTGATTTATAATTACTGATTTACAAAAAAAAAACCTTGAATGGGCGTCTCTGTGATGGTTCGATTTCGGGCAGCGCTCTAGACTGTCCTTCCTTGTATTTTTTCTCTCTATCAACGCTAGGCTATTCTTGTATTTCCCCCATGAACGCTAGGTTGCTTGCGTATTTTTTCTCTATGAACACTAGGTTATCCTTGTATTTTTCTCTATGAACACTAGGTTATCCTTGTATTTTCCTCTATGAGCACTCCGCTATCCTTGTATTTTTCTGTATGAGCACTCCGCTATCCTTGTATTTTTCTGTATGAGCACTCCGCTATCCTTGTATTTTTCTCTATGAGCACTCCGCTATCCTTGTATTTTTCTCTATGAGCACTCCGCTATCCTTGTATTTTTCTCTATGAGCACTCCGCTATCCTTGTATTTTTCTCTATGAGCACAACGCTATCCTTCCTGGTATTTTTCTCCGTGAATAGCTTTCTCAGTGACGCATTTCTAGGATTTTCTCAGGTAGTGATTCACATCATTCCATATTGCTATTCCATTCCTGTTTTTGTTTGTATTGTTTAGCTAACATTACTGTACTGAACGAGAACTTTCTTGCAGAAACAATTCCTTAATGTTCATATGTTGTTTCATAATGTTTAGTGTAATAGATTTACAACCATCTTTTTGCACTAAAGAATCTATCTTCCGAAATCACCTCAAATCAACGATCAATATGAACATTACAGAGTATATTCCCAGTACTGGTTGAGCGCTTCTAATTAACAATTTAACATAAACCTTCAACAAGTTTTCCTCTTTAAACTAACCAATTTGCCGACATAATTACACTACTTTTAATGATAAAATGTTAAGCAGTAAAATAATCATACTAGCATTCTTTAAAGATGATTACAACAAAAACATGCAGAGAGGATTAAAAAAAAAGAGTAATGGGTGGCACTGCTCTTGTAGTGACGCACTCTTCACTGGGAGGGCAGCCCAAATTTCACACAGAGAAATCTGCTACCACTAAATACAATGCAACACAATACAATACGACGCAATTTAATACAACAACACAATGCAATACAATACAATACAGTAGATACAATTTTACACTACACCATAAAACACCATACAACTATCGGGAATCCATATAGAAGTCTAGCTTTCTTCTTTTGACCCAAAGTCTCACCCATATAATAATAATAATAATTCTGATAGCATTCAAACACGAGTAATAAAATATGATTTTATCGCCACTGTTCCCCACACAGCTCAGGTTGTAATGTAGGTCCTCTGCAACCTTTCCCCAGACAGGCAGGAGGGAGGGGGGAGGGCAACATGACAGTTTGGGGAGGCAGGGGGTGTCCACGATAATTAACTCATACATCACACCTCCTGCCCTCCCCCCCCCACCTCACTGCAGCCACACACTGCCACCATCGCTGTCTTGTTCAATCGTGGTGGTGGTGGTGGTGGTGGTGGTGGTGGTGGTGGTGGTGGTGGTGGTGGTGGTGGTGGTGGTGGTGGTGGACGCTGCTCTGTATTCTTTCATTCAGGGCATGGCCAGGTGCTGGCCTCAGTAATGGCCATACACTTGGCCGTAAGAAGGGCCATAGTTTTGTTGTTGTTGTTGTTGTTGTTGTTGTTGTTGTTGTTTTTGAAAGGGGGTGAGTGACTTGCTGATAGAGTGATCATTGCTGTAAGGAATGTTGGTAATGGCCGTGGTTGTAAACAAGTAAGGATGTACGTAAGCAAGTAAGTGAGTAAGTTAGTAAGGAAGTAAATAAGTAAGTAAGGAAGTAAGGAAGGAAGGAAGTGAGTAAGTGAGTGAGTGAGTCAGTCAGTCAGTCAGTCAGTCAGTCAGTCAGTCAGTCAGTCAGTAAGTAAGTAAGAAGTAAATGAGATCAGTCAGCCTGTTAGTAAGTAAAAGGCAGGTAAGTGAATTTGCTAGAAAGTAATTAAGTAAGTCAAGCTCTCCTGTCCCTAGGACCATTTTTAATCTTAGCACATCGGTATGTGTCTGCTCATACCCACAATCCATAACATTTTCTTTTATTAATTTTTTGTATTTATTCTTTTTATATCGAATATAATGGAATAAGCACTCATGTGCTTTTTTGCATCCAATCCCCGTGTATATGCAGTTTTGTAAATATAATCTGTTCCCACCGGCACACAAAAACCTACTCTTTCGAAAAGCGGAACCGGAACTTTTAAGACGTGCCTATTCTTGGTTTTATGATTATAAACCTCATTCATTTTTAAAATTATTATTAAAAGAGTGTACCAAGCTATGGCCCCTGGCTCGGATGAAACATCATACTAACATGCACCGATATGTCTGAAAAGGCATGGGCTGCACTAGATTCAACTTACCCATGATACACTGCTAAAACTTAAGTGTCACGCTTCACGACCTTGTTGCCCATCCCCCCCCCCCCCCCCCACCTTCCTTTCTCCCTCCCGATGCCTTCAGTATAATCGAAAAGTTGTATCAAGAGTGTATTTTTGCTATATTTTGAAATTCTCTTCTCTCTCTCTCTCTCTCTCTCTCTCTCTCTCTCTCTCTCTCTCTCTCTCTCTCTCTCTCTCTCTCTCTCTCTCTCTCTCTCTCTCTCTCTCTCTCTTTCCCTGATCAGGGCAAGGGCCGGATGAAAAAAAGTATGTAATGCTTACTTACTCTGTTACCCTTGAAAAATAAAGATTATTCATTCATTCATTTATTCATTCTCTCTCTCTCTCTCTCTCCTCTCTCTCTCTCTCTCTCTCTCTCTCTCTCTCTCTCTCTCTCTCTCTCTCTCTCTCTCTCTCTCTCTCTCCTCTCTCTCGTGTGTGTGAGAGTGTGTTTGTGTGTCTGTGTGTGTGTGTCTGTGTGTGTGTATCTGTGTGTCTGTGTGTGTGTCTGTGCGTGAGTGAGTGTGAGTGTGCGTAAAACATTATCCGATTGAAAATAATGATATATTTTTTTGAAACAATTAGGATGTTCTATGTGTTGTTTTTTTTTCTTCTTTTTTTATATTATAACTTTATTGGTAGTATGTCTTTCCCCCCCCCCCCCCCCCCTCCAATAAGGATGCTGGTTTAAAAAAAAAAAATCCCCTTTTATCCAAATGTATGATTTATATTACATGTACAATTTTTGATAGATAGTGGTGGATTGATGTTTTCGGTTGTTTATTTCATTTTGTTCTCTTGTTTGCTCCTTATCTACTAACGCTTTTCTTTTTTTCCATAATCAAAATTTTTTTATTGTGACTTCTGATTTTTGTCTTCTGAAAGAGTGCATTTTATTACCTTATCATATATAGTGTCCTTTATTCTTGTGTGTTGTTTGGCACTGCGTAAAGTCTTATTGTTTAGTATATTTTTAACTTGATGTATCCCTGAAAAGGGCGGGACTGGATGTAAAAAAGCACATGAGTGCTTATCTATTATCCTCGAATAAAAGACTTTGCCTTGCCTTGCCTTGCCTTGCCTTGCCTTGTCCTCTCTTCTCTCTCTCTCTCTCTCTCTCTCTCTCTCTCTCTCTCTCTCTCTCTCTCTCCTCTCTCTCTCTCTCTCTCTCTCTCTCTCTCTCTCTCTCTCTCTCTTTTCTCTCTCTCTCTCTTTCTCTCTCTCTCTCTCTCTCTCTCCTCTCTCTCTCTCTCTCTCTCTCTCTCTCTCTCTCTCTCTCTCTCTCTCTCTCTCTCTCTCTTACTTCTCTCTCTCTTACCTCTCTGTCCACCTTCCCTCTTTCTTCCTCTCCTCCCACCCTACCATCTCTTTCTCTTCTTTCTCCCTATAGTCCGAGCGTGAGGTATTGTAAAATCGACTAAACCTTGTTTTGTGAGATATATTAGGTTTTTCAACGGATTTTGAAGCTTTAATATGTCTTTATTTGAAATCCGTTGGAGGCCAAGTTGGGAATGTTGGGCAACTCTTGATATAAAGCATTATTTATCCCTACCCTAAACACTTTTCTGGCATCACTGCGGCGTTCTAAATTTAGCTGACCGGGATTTTAGAAGACCATCCCAACAGCGCGCAGGGGAAGCGGCTTCTATAAACAGTGGGCCAGCTGCATGCCAGGCGCCCTGCGGCCTTGTTTTCACCCCCGTGAAACGGAATGGGCTCGCTCACAGCGAGTCGTGCCGGCGTTTGGCTTTTACACGTTTTGTGTTGACTATATTGTACCATTGACACTTCTCGTTGTGTTTCTTTTGTGAAGTACAATCCTCGATTATTAAAAATATGCACACCATTTTATCAAACATTCTTGGCAGATCGACTGTGTGAGCGGATGCGTCTTGAGAAGCTGTTATGCTTGATCAGAAAGAGCAATGTTTTCGACCCAGAATCTTTCGTGTACCTTATTTTAGAATGTAAGCCAGAAAAGATGGAATTAGTGTGTGTGTGTGTGTGTGTGTGTGAGAGAGAGAGAGAGAGAGAGAGAGAGAGAGAGAGAGAGAGAGAGAGAGAGAGAGAGAGAGAGAGAGGAGAGAGAGAGAGAGATGAAATGAAATGAAATGAAAATGTTTTTATTGAACATCAGCCTTGGGCCACAATTCAAAACGAAGTGGGAGATGGGGGAGTGGATGTATGTGCATATAACGAATTTGTTCAAAGTCTCATCATAAAGCAACGGTACACACTTGATACAACGCATCTTTTTCACTATTAGATCTAGATCTAGTTACTTTACATAAGTTCTGCCACTGTCTGTCTTCTTCGAATAGCACGGAATAAAAATGTTGCTAGCTGCACTAAACCACATCTACTATGTGCCTGAAGAAGAAAAGGCATAGGCACATGAAGAAGATCTTTCAGGTAACTGGTTCGTAAATCTGTATAATGGACAAATATATATTAGATGGTATTCATCTTCAATAACGTTTTTGCACAAAGAACAGTTTTTATCTTGATTGTTGTTGCTGTATCTGTTGAGATTATTATTTAAAGGAAGAACATTCATTCTGGCCTGTGACAGTGCAACTCTGAAACAATAAATATCAATACTATGAAGATACAATTCTTTTTCAAAAACAGTTTAAAAAGATCTATATGTTGCATACCTATTACTCTCTCTCATGACACCTGACCACTCCTGAATAAACATATCAATTAATCTTTGCTTGAATGCACTAAGGAATCCCTGAATATCACCAACACCCTGTTGTAGCCAAACAATATTAAACCCTGAATTGCACAACAATTCCCTTACACTTGCTACCCAACATTTTTTACCTTTCTCATCTAGAATTAATTGCATTTCGTAGGCCTGTCTTGGCAACCTCTGATTACTCATTTGTAGTAATTTTAACCAATATCTAACTGCACAAATATATGAGTTTATGAATAAAGGATATCTGGCAACTTCCCCATAAACCATTTTATTTGGTGTTTTAACAGGAACTCCCAGAAAACGTTTACAAGCCATCAAATGTATTTTTTCTACATGTTCTAAGCGATTTACTCCCCATACTTCAGATGCATATAGCAAAATTTTTACATAAAAAACTTTAAAATAAACCTGGTAAGAAATATCTTTGTTTTTTTTAAATGCTCTAATTAAACTTATTAGGGCTTTTTTCCCTTTTACACACAAATGTTCTGTACCCAGCCTATGACAAAGTTTTTTCGTAAAAACATACCCCAAATAACAATATTTATTTACAACTTCTAACTTTTTATCTCCTAAAAACCATTCCTCATCCTTACCCAAAATCCCTCCTTTCCTAAAGACCATAACTTTGGTTTTATCTGTATTAATGTTTAATTTCATATCCACACAACACTTTTGGAGAATATTCAACTGATTTTGCAGGCCTACAGGAGTAGAAGACAACAAAACAACATCATCTGCAAAAAGCAAAATGAACAACTCTACAGCACCTGGTATCAGTTGTACACCATGTTTTCCCTTCTCAGACATATGAGTTGCTAGTTGATTAATAAACATTCCAAACAAAGTAGGACTCAAGACACGGAGAGAGAGAGAGAGAGAGAGAGAGAGAGAGAGAGAGAGAGAGAGAGAGAGAGAGAGAGAGAGAGAGAGAGAGAGAGAGAGAGAGAGAGAGAGAGAGAGAGAGAGACTGGCCACTTTATTTGTTTGCAGTTGAGAAAATAATGCATACTTTTTTTCCTGCTGGTTACTTCAACTACGCACGCTATGGGCTCTATTGTCTGCATTCCAAGCTAGTCTACATCTTGATCTGTCCAAAAAGTTTATTGGTGGAGGACACATCATGCGCCATGAAGCAGGTCTCTGGAATGACAGATGGTCTGACCTCTTCATGGAGACAACATACATGTGCTATAGCCATGGACCATCTGGGGTTATTGGATCCACATTAAGTGAGTCCACATTGGTTATTTGGGCATACTCTCACAGTACAATGACGCCAATCCTGCACGATCTTCAGGAGATGAAGAGAGGGAAAGAATCCCACACAGCTGTTGAGTCTCCAAAAGAAGAACACAATACTTGCCTGAAAGAAGATGCTGCAGACAGAGAGAAGATAAGAGAGGCCCTGTCAACACGCGTTGATGTGTTTGACATCAGTAAACACCCAGAAAATGGCACATCATCAATATCTATCTTAATCAAGCAATGATGTAGATGAGCCCTCGCTGAACGTTCATGAAGCTGTTGAAATTAAATCCCAGCAATGTGAAGATTTGATTTTTGAAAGCCACCAGCCCACTGGTTTCCACATAAAATGGATAAGATGCATCAGAACAATGGCTTCTGTAACAAAGAGAGCCCACAACGACCAGGCTGGACATTCATGCATAGACATTGAGTTCATTTTTGTGCATTGTCTTGGAATCATGGCCTAAATGAAGGACAATATCTTACTAGAAACTCTCTTTTCTCATGAGTTGGCACCATTTTTTGATGTCAATAGCGCTATGCACACAACAGCTAAGTCTGCATTGAAGAACAAGCTGCTGGCTGTTCATGGAACACGTCGTCTGGACCCTGCAGATGTTGTCATCCTGGATGCCTGTGCTGTACTGTGCACGGTGTCATGGCCTGGCCAGCTTGCAAAAGTGTCGGATTTTGTGAATGCAGCTGTTGCTATCATTCTTCGTTATGCTGAAACTACTTCACAAGTTCTGCATGTGGTGTTTGACCCATACCTTGAAGTGAGTACCAAGTCATGTTGTCCTGCTGGGTGACAGGAAGGATTCAGCCAGTTGTACACCCTCAGTGAGAGCACATCTCTTTAAAGCAAACATTGGTCTTGAATGGAACAGCCAACAAGCAGCCAGTCATCAAAATGATTGCAGATGAACTGAGGGTCATGGAACCAATGAAGGGAAAGCAGATGATTACGACTGGGCCAGATCTGCAGCCATTGTGCTAGGTGTTGGTCCACTGCAGACAGCTGTCCACCATGAGGAGGCTGATGTGTTGATGGCACAGACTGTGCTTCAAGATGCAAGAAATGGACGCAAATCCATGCGTGATTTCTGATGACACTGATGTCTTGATTTGGACCCACCACTTACATTACAGGACTGATGGGTTTTCTAAAGACCTTCTGACCATGGAGTCATGCAGTTTGGGCAAATCCATCATCAAAGTAAATGAAGTCATCAGAAGACACACAAACATCATGCCACACCTTCTCTGTGCTCATGCACTCACTGGATCTTACACTGTGTCCTTTTCTGGTGTTGGCAAGCTAACTGTGCTGAAGAAGCTTTCGTCATTTGGTGGATTCCTGAGACTTGGGAATCTGACAGCAGAGAAGAAGGACGTCATAATTATATCCATGCTTGGATTGTGTTTCCATGCTATACAACCATGAGCAAAGAACACACCTGGAAACTACGCGTGCTGACATCTTCAGACCAAAGATTAAAGAGAAACGACACATCGCTCACAAATTGAATTGTCTGCCACCAACCAAGACCAGCTTTGAAGCACACTGCTTATAGCCATTTATCAGGTGGCCCTGTGGAAAGGAAGCAGCAGAACACCCAACAACTCCAGACATCAGTCCTCTGAACTGTGGCTGGGAACTGTGTGGGTCCACACTCATTCCACAGCATGGATTGCGGGGACAATGACCAGCACCAGACGAGGTCTTGAATCTCAACAGCTGCACCTGCAAGACTGAATGCAGTTCAACCATTTTCACCTGCACCAAGTTAGCACTGACCTGCAGGGAATTCTGCAATTGCAAAAGATTTTTTTCTGTGCAAACCCCCAGGACAGACGTCACCAGAGACCCAGAAAATGATGATGTGGACAAGACCTGTGTGGAGAACTGATTGGATTTGAATTTATGTACCTGATTCTTTAAACCATATTTTCCAACACATGCATCCATTAATCATTCAATACTGGAATAAGCTTTATTATTTGTTTGCTTGCTTGTTTTAGATTGCCTGTTTGTTTGTTTCTGTTTGCTTTACATTATTTATTTATTTTAATAGCATGCCAAAGTATATCCATTGAAGTATTTCTTGCCTACCTTGAAAAAATACAAAAAATACGTAAAATTATGCAAAATTACGTAATCTCTTTATAAAAAGTGTACAATTGTGATGATATGAACCCCTTTCAGTTAACTGATTAATAATTTTGCATGAAAAAATATTTGATTTGAAATTAGATGTCAAATACCCTCTACTTTTAAAATTCTCTGTATCCGTGGCGGCCATCTTGGATATTACGCAATAACTCAAGATGCCCAACATTTACGACTTGGCCTCCAACGGATTTGGATTCAGCACCCCAAAATCCTTCAGAATCACCAAAAAAACTAAATATATCTCTCAGAACAAGGTTATCCGAATTTCGCCTGGACTACTACCTCTTTTTGTTTTTCGGTCTGTATGGATAGCTGTGTGGAGGGCTATCAATCTCGGGCTTAAGACAAAGCTCAGTGGGCCAGCATCAGCTGATTAGACATACTGGATGGTGTTTAGGGTGACCCCCTCTGCTAAGCGATGCTGCTACTCTTCAGTTGACTGGCCTTGATTTCAACACAGTTCAGTTCCCATCTCCACTCACTTAAGTCAGTCAGGTACTTACTGCCTGATTGTAGGAGGCACTTAGCCTTCAGGGTGCTAAGGAGAGGAGTGGGGGGGGGTGTCACAGGTCATTAACTCTTCAGTGCCCTACCCCCCCTGCCATTAACCTTCCCCAAGCGGCAAAAGCAGCTGCACGCAATTCTCTGCACTAAAGCCATCATTGCCTACAGGGTGGAAAACATTAGTGGATGCAGTGGGGACGAAGCATAAACCACTCACAATATATCTGGCAGATGACTTTAAAAAAATTCTCAAGGATAGAACATATATGGGGCTGAGCTGGTAATAATGGATATAGGATAGCTGAATACAAGTCTCTATGACTGCATTAATGTTGAGCTTACTTGTGGTTATAAGCAATGTCAGAAAGCAGGCTTCTAATTCAGGGAACTGTGGTTTCAAGTGCGTTGATTATTATTTTTGTTTGGTCTTTTTTTTTTTCTTTTTTTTTTTTTTTTTGGGGGGGGGGGGTTAAGTACAAAAAACATGAAGGTCAATCAGATTAAAAAGCCACACAAAAAAAGCATAGGTGGAGACACTAAAGAAAAAAAATTAAAGAGGAGGAAGATTTTGGTTTTGTTCCACATACCCTGTCTCACTCTGGGAATAACTATGAGACCATAAGTATAAACTGCATCAGAACTTTGCATTCTTGGCCGTTTTTTTAAAATAGTATTTTGCTATATAGGCACCCATATCCAAGTTTCAGGTGAGTTTCTTTTCAAATAGTGCAAGATATATGTTGTCATCTTCAGTGGTTGCTCTAAATAAAGCTGATCTATCTCAGCATAATGTTTAAAGGCTTAACAACATTTGAATGTAGACCTTAGCATTTTGAGTATGTCAATAACTGACAAGTCTTTGGCTTTAAGCCAAAATGACCTTATACTGATATATATATATAATATAAACAATAAAGAACAATGATATTTCATACCTGCAAAACAAGAAATCAGCATATATCATAAATGATATTAAATGAACAAAGCAAAACACTGAAGACAGAAGATAGCAGTGTAGATCAAAGATGGGAGGAAACTAGATTCCCCACCAGGATAGAAATCTAGTAAACTATGCCCCAGTAGTCACAATACTGCTGATATTTTTGATCAATCAATCACCAAGCAGGTCTGTCAACACAGCCTGGGGCCCTCACGTAGCCTCAGTATGGTCTGCTCACTGTCTGAAAAAAGCCAACAACAAAGGAACAGGTTCATGATACTGATACCATCTTTTTCACCCTTGCTAGGTTAGATCCCTATCCACTGACTGTCCCTGTTCCATTAGTGCACGTGCTGAAGCAGTTCTATCAGGGGGGGATTTTTTTGTTTCTTTGCTGTTGTTTTATTATCCTGGTTTTCTTCTTTTTCTTCAGGGGGGGGGGGAGGTTCTTGGTGCATGCCTTTTACAGGCACAAGTGCCCTTGATGAGGTGTTAATTTACAGTCTTTTCTAGCCTTGACATATTGTTTGCTGCTATGGCTTTTTGTAGCTGGACTGAATAACCACAACAGCTTGATGAGACATAAAAATGAGTGTTTGGTACAACAGAAAAGGCAGGGTAAAATGGCCTGTTATTGATAGTGTGAAGCATGTCAATTATGCAGAAACATGTATTTACATTTTTTCTAGTGAATGTTGTTGCTTGTATCAATAGTCATCATAGTTTTGACATTTTGGGAATACGAAATCTCTGCATCCAGCAAGACACTTGATTTAACAGGCATCAGTAGGTAAAACAGAAAAGAAAAAAGGAACTGTTGCAGCTGATCACATGTTCCAAAACACTGATAGAATTTGATCTGTAATTGAAAAAAAAATTGATTATTTGGTGAAAAAAATAGCACAATGAAATCGTCAGCTGTGGATCATACACTGGGAAAAAGTAGCCAGAGATCAGACATTAACAGAGCAGCGTCACTGTTCTGTTGTGTAATGGCTGATGCATATCAGTACTTAAGAACAAACACGCCCCTGTTATGGGTGAATGGTCTCACTGTTGTCTCCTTCCTGCATAACTAAGAGAATGACACAGAAGTCATCCCCATTGTGCAGTACCCTGTGTCAGCAGTGAAAATCTCTCTTTATCAAAGGATGCTTGTTCTTATTCTGGTGGGGGAATTCAAACATCTTTTCGTTCCTCAACTAGAGCTGCAAGGTTCACCAATGGTGAGCTTTTTGCATTTGTGACAATTCTCTGGCCCCCCTTCCCGCTTGATTAAGGCAGTTGCATTCAGACTTTAGGGATTTATTTAAACATATCCCTTGTGTCTGCTGAAGAAAGAGAAGCCTGAGGAAAACTTGTCAACAAATACACTATTGGAGTCATCCAAATGACAATCTAGATCAAGTGATGATATGGATGATGATGATGATGATGATGATGATGATGATGATGATGATGATGGTGATGATGATGATGGTGATGATGATGAGGAGGAGGAGAAGGAGAAACAACAACAGCAACAGTCATGATGATGATGATGATGATAGTGATGACAATGATGGTATTAATGGTATTGATGATGATCATTATGATGATAAAATCAGATCAATTTCAAATGGCCAAAATAAAATGTGTTTATACAATGGAACTTTATAATATATATGAATATATATATATTCATATATCATGTCACGTACTGAACATGATCAGCTCTGATATTTTCTACTCCCTTACCATACCAGCTCCTCCAAGCTCTGGCATTACACAAGCCTTCTGCAACAGATATGTGTAACAGAGAGGTCAGTAAATACAGTTAATACCACTATCTTTCACAACAGCATCTAGGGTAGCCGGGACTGCTGATTTATCACTGTGTGCTCTAAACAGAACCTGGTTGTTAGCTGGATTGGTTTAACTACATAATTCCCTCTGCCACTGACTGCATGATGGATCAGTGGTTCAGAGGTAAGACATCTGCCTTGAAAGTGAAAAGTCCAAGTTCGAACAATGAAAGAAAGCAGGCGAGAGATGGGGGAAAGAAAGAGAAAGAAAGAAAGAAAGAAAGATATATATATATATATATATATGAAATCAAATCAAATCAAATCAAATCAAATTCTTTTATTTGAGGATAATGAATAATCACTTGTGTGCTTTTTCACACCTAGTTCCCACCCTTATCAGGGATTAAATCTAAATTAAAATAAAACTGATTCCTTTAACTAAGCAACAAAAACAACAGTAATGATCCAAATACCAAGAACAAGAAACTCTACCCGTTTCCAAACAACATTATGTATATATATGTATATATCTATCTATCTATCTATCGATATATATATATATATATATATATATATATATATATATATATATATATATATATATATATATATATATATATATAATGTAGTAAACTATGCCCCAGTAGTCACAATACTGCTGATACTGTTGATCAATCAACCACCAAGCAGGTCTGTCAACAGCCTGGGGCCCTCACTAGCCTCAGCACAGTCTGCTCACTGTCTGGGAAAAAAAACCAGCAGCAAAGGAACAAATTCACAATACAGATATCATCTTTTCCTCCCTGCTAAGTTAGATCCCAATCCACTGACTGCCCCTGTTCCATTAGTGCACATTGTGAAGCAGTTTCTATCACGTGGAAATGGCGGTTTTGTTTTGCTTTTTCGTGGGTTACTTGTAGTGTTAGTTTTGTTTGTGGTTTTTCTAGAGGTGAGGGGGATGGAGGGGGTCTTTGGTGCATGCCTTTTACAGGCCTGAGTGCCTTTGATAAGGTGTTAATTTGTAATAATTTTCTGGCCTTGACATTCTAGCTGCTGGGATAGCTTTTTGAGCTGGAATGAGTAACCACAACACGCTTGATGGGGAGTTAATCATGAGTGTTTTGTCCTAGAAGAAGAAAAAGAGAGAAAAAAGCCTGTGGCTGATCATGTGTGCTGATTAGAAAATAATTGTATATCCATTATACAGAAATATATATATCCCCATTTATTTTTAGAGGTAGTAATTGTCATTTTATCACCTGCACAGTTTTGAGATTTAGGAGATCAGAAAGCACTGTAGCTAGTGAGACTTCTGATAATTTAAGAGACATCAGTAGGTTTGATTAAAAAAAAAGCTGAAAAAGTGTTCCAAAACTACTGATAAAAAGTCATCTGTAAAGGGAATACATTATAAGATTTGATAATTTTGAGAACGAATAGCTTAACAGCATTGTTAACAGGACTGGAAAAAAATGAAAAGAAAGGCAGACAATGACAAGTAACAGCAGAATAGATAGAGTTATACCTTCACCACATTTGTACATTGATTGATGCATAACTGTACTTAAAGATAAACAAACCTGTGGTAATGAGTGAATGGTAGTCACTGTTGTCTCATCAGACATGTCCAAAAGAATCACACAGAAATTGTCCCTCACCCCAACCCCATCTGCGCACTTCAGTGTATGTGTGACTGATATCTCTCTTGATTAAAAGATAGTTTTTTGTTGATGTAGTAAGGATGTTCTTTTTTTTGTTGTTGTTCCTGGGCTAGAGCTCTCACATGACCCTGGATCACCAATGGTCAGAATTTTGCCTATGTGACCATATTAGTCATCCAAATGACTATCTAGATCAAGGGGCTGATGATTTCGATCATGATGATGATGATGATGATGATGATAATGATTTCGATGATGATGATGATGATGATGATGATGATGATGATGATGATGAGGAGGAGGAGGATGATGATGATGATGATAATGATGATGATGATGATGACGATGACGATGATGATGACGATGATAATTACATCATATCAATTTTGAGTAGACCAGGTCAATACAAGTTTGTGTGTCATGTTCCCTACCTTCAATGTTCAGCTCTGACATTTTCCGCTTCCTCACCAGACCAGGTCCTACAACACTGCCATTACGCACGCCATTTGCGACAGACGCGTAACAGAGAGGCCAATAAAATACAATTAAGGCCGTTTCCTTCACACACAACATGCAGGATAGCCTTGACTGGTGATTTACTGCTGTGTGCTCTAAACAGAGCCTGGCATGCTAGCTGCAGTGGTTTAACAAAACAATTCCCTCTGTGCTGCCTCTGACTGCCTGGTGGATTAAGGTCTAGAGGTAAACCACCTGCCTAAACAACAAAAAGTCTGGGTTCAAAGTGTGTGGTGGTTTCAACCTGAAGTGCTAAAAGTTATAACAAGGCAACTTCCTTTGAAGTCGGAGTACAGTTGCCTACAAAACTTGTAGTTGTAGAAATATGCAGTCTACATGTATCCCCAGGCACACATTACAGGCAGATGTGGACTTTGCCACACAGTATTTGTAGCAATATAATTATATACACACTAAAGAACACATCAATGGCAAAAGAAGTAGAAATATGTAGTTAGAGAAATATGTTACAAAAATGTGTAGGTACTCTGGAAACATGTCACAAGAAATCCCCAGTAACACGTCACGGGCAACCACCCCCCCCCTTCACTTTGGTACCTAACTCATAAAAAATTATCAGAATCATACCCCCACCCCCATCCCCCAAACTCAGGAACAATTCACTGGCAAAAGTAAGACTCGGCCACAAAACAGTTTGAAAAATATGTAGAGATGACCCAGGGACACATCAGAGGCAAAGATAGACTTTGCCACAAAACAGTTCCAAGAGTATGTCAGATACTCCTAGGGTTACAGACAAAGAGAGAAGTAGTTTAATCTGACTGCATAAAACACTCAGAAACTTGAGCAAAAAAAAAACCCATGGGTCTTTTCTATACTATACAGTGAAGGATCTTGGAATGCATTTACTGACGTACCCACATTGTTGACAAAAACACTTGAACACACTTGTGATTTCTTCATTATTTGTCTCACTGTACAGATATTTGGCTTTGTTGCTGTGAGTAGTTTCGGCCCCTTTCTCAACAATTATAATTGTTGAACAACACAGACAATGTTAGTATGATAGTTTATTTTTGCCTCAGGTATTCAGTTTTTTTGTTATCACTCATTAATGTTGGAGAAAGGCTGACTGTTTGTAGAGAGAAAGAGAAGTGGGGGGGGGGTTGAGAAGAGAGAGAGAGAGAGAGAGAGAGGAGAGAGAGAGAGAGAGAGAGAGAGAGAGAGAGAGAGAGAGAGAGAGAGAGAGAGAGAGAGAGAGAGAGAGAGAGAGAGAAGAGGTATATCTCTTTTAACACGTTCCAATCCAACCCAATTCAATGCAACTCAATAACAGTCTAGTCCAATCCACTTTGGTCTAGTCCACTCCAACTCAACCCATATTCTAGTCCAACCCAACACAGTTTAGCCCAGTCTCACTCTACCCAGTCCAATTCGTTCCAACCCAATCCAATTTAGCCCAGGCCCAGTGCAATCTAATCCAATCCACTATCATAATGTATGGCGATATTTTTTCAAGAAACTGTAGCAGTAGCAATAGTAGTGATAATACTTGTTTAGATAATTTATCACAATTTTTTTTATGTGTGTGAACGCAGCAATCTTGGTTGAATTGTGGGCATGGGCTGAAGAGCGGAAAGTTGCCAGAGTGGCGAACAGGCAAATGGCCATCCCTGGGAAGGTCACCAACAGCCAGACAGGCCTGGCAAAGTGGCGAACAGCCAGACAAGTCTGGCTAACAGCGTTAACTACACGGCGGAGACAGTTTGGGGGCAAGTCACTGTGTGCACTCTGACACCTCCGGCCCCATTAGGCTCAGAACTAATTCAATGACAGGGCCACGTCCTCCTCTCTTCTGTCTATGTTTCTGTGTGTGAGTGTGGGGGGAGGGGCGTTTGTGTATATAGATAAATATACACATACATACATACATACATACATACATACATACATACATACATACATACATACATACATACAATACATACATACATACGTGTGTGGTGGGGGTGGGGTGTGGGTGTGTGATTCAGCTTCATTTTCAATTTCACAATACCTTATTGATATAGTCATATAGATTTATATGTAAACAAAAACAAAAATTTCTAGAATCCTCTGTCAGTTCAAAGTGACCGAAGTTTACACTAAAACATATTAAATTCTACTTTGCCTCTTTTTTCTATTTTCTCAGAACATCCATACGCACATCTTACGATTTGTGCCTGATAGTTATCGATCGTAGTCATGTTACTTAATCTTTCTCAAAAGTTTTCCTGGTCTTTGTCTCTGCTCCTAAGTTGTGATAACCAAATTGTTCCTGAATACATCATCAAAGTTCAAGATACTGTGTGTATGTATGTCCAGTCCCCGTGTGTATACAATTTTGAAAGCAAGCAAGCAAGCAAGCAAACGCACGCTTGTGTGTGTGTGTGTGTGTGTGTGTGTGGTGTGTGGTGTGTGTGTGTGTGTGTGTGTGTGTGTGTGTGTGTGTGTGTGTGTGCGTGCGCGCGTGCACGTGCGTGTGCGTGCGTGAGTGTGTATGTTTGTGTGTGTGTGCATACGTGCGAGCGTGCGTGCGTAAGTGTGTGTGTATGCATATGAGATAAATAAAGAGTAGAAATAAAAGACTACATAAAATTTTTAAAGTGAGTAAATAAATGATTGAAAAAAATAAATGAATGAATGAATAAATGAATGAATGAATGAATGAATGAATGAATGAAATGATTAATTACTTAATCTTGAATAGAAAAAAGAATAATCACACATGATGGATTTTTTTACATTCAACCTTCAATCACCGAAAACTAATAATACCAACAAACAAACAAACGACCAAATAAGGATATGAAAGAGAATCAATTACACATTGATGTCAAAACAAAAACTATATTCGAATAGAAATCAGTTTTTACAAAAACTTGAGAAAGGCAAAAGCAAAATGTGATTTTTTAAAAAGATAGAAAATTGTTATCATTTAAACACAAGATGAAGAAAACAAGCGCCATAGAAATCACAAATGAATAGAGAAAAAGTAAGGAAGGGGTACGAGAGACAGGACGACCTATGAAGATAGAGAATGAGGGGGATGGCGAGGAGCCCAGTGTGTGTGTGTGTGTGTGTGTGTGTGTGTGTGTGTGTGTGTGTGTGTGTGTGTGTGTGTGTGTGTGTGTGTGTGCGTGCGGTGTGTGTGCATGTGTGTGTGTGTGTGCGTGCGGTGTGTGTGTGTGTGTGTGCGTGTGTGTGCGTGAGTGTGTGTGTGCGTGAGTGTGCGTGAGAGTGTGTGTGCGTGAGTGTGCGTGAGTGTGCGTGTGTGTGTGGTGTGTGTATATGTGTGTGAGTGTGTGTGTGTGTGGTGTGTAGGGGTGTGTGCAGAGAGAGATAGAGAGACAAGGCAAGGCAAGGCAAGGCAAGGCAAGGCAAAGTCTTTTATTCGAGGATAATAGATAAGCACTCGTGTGCTTTTTTACATCCAGTCCCCGCCCTTTTCAGGGATACATCAAGTTGAAAATATACTAAACAATAAGACTTTACGCAGTACCAAACAACACACAAGAATAAAGGACACTATATATGATAAGGTAATAAAATGCACTCTTTCAGAAGACAAAAATCAGAAGTCACAATAAAAAATTTTGAGAGAGAGAGAGAGAGAGAGAGAGAGGGAGAGAGGAGAGAGAGAGAAGAGGAGAGAGAGAGAGAGAGAGAGAGAGAGAGAGAGAGAGAGGAGAGAGAGAGAGAGAGAGAGAGAGAGAGATTCATTTCATCGAGGATAATGGAATAAGCACTCGTGTGCTTTTTTTAATCCAGTCCTCGTGTGTACGCAGTTTTATCAATTTTTTTCATCTGTTCCCACCGGCACACAGTTGCCTGCTCTTCCGAAGACCGGAACAGGATTTAACATGTGCATCTTGCCTGCGTTCGCACACGGGACCTCGGTGTATAGTCTCATCTGAAGGACTTTTGGAGAGAGGAGAATCTGCAATGATGTTATTAACTCCAGGGGAAAAGTCTCTCAAACCGGATTCGAACCCGTGTCGTCAGGTTGCGAGCGCAATGTTCTAAGCACTAGAAAGAAAGGAGGAAGAAAGGAACGAACAGAGAAAGGAGGTTTTAGGCCAAGCCAAGTCTTACAATATGTCCTTTTAAGCACACATATAACAGTCGATAGAATATGAAAACCAAAGGGGGGGGGGGGGGGGGGGTGGAGGGAAAGAGAACATCTGTGTTCATTTTAGCTGATGACTCATCAGAGCAGGTGCACCCACTGGTGTAAGTAAACACAGTCAACAACATAGGATAGCAGCTAGTGCAAGGATATTGGCCAAAACCTGCATGCTGTGTTGGCATACACATGCTTTGGACCATCCTCTACAATCCTGGCATGGGAAACAGCACATTAGCGATCAGTTTCCTATTCCAGTTGATGCTTAAAGATATATGACCCACTTATTATAGACATTGATGAACGTAACTACCCTCTCATTTCTTATCCCTCCCTACCCCCACCATACTCCTCCCCTAATCCTTTTCCTACCTACCCTATCTCCATCATATCCCCCCTAAACCTCCTCCTTCCCTACATTTACCCCCAACATATTTTCCCCTTCTCCTCCCTCCCTATCCCACACACTCCTCCCTCCCTACACCTACCCTCACCATACTCCTTCCCCTAGATCTCCTCCCCCCAGACCTGCCCACATCATACTTCTCACCCTAAACCTCCTCCCTCCCTACCCCTACCCTACTCTTCCCTGTAAACCTCCTCCTCCTTCCCTACACCTACCCTCATCATACTCTGCCCTAAACCTCCTCCTTCCCTATACCTATCACACTCCTCCACATAAACCGTATCCCTCCCTACACCTACCCCCATCATACTGCTCCCCCTAATCCTCCTTCTTCCTTTCACTTACCCCCATCATACTCCTTCCCCTAAACCTCTTCCCTCCTTACACATACCCCTATAATACTCCCCCCCTAAACCTCCCCCTTCCCTATACCCATCACACTCCTCCCATAAACCTTATCCCTCCCTGCACCTACCCCCATCATACTCCCTCCTTCCCCTACAACAATCGTACTGCTCCCACTAAACCTCCTCCTTCCCTACACTTATCCTCATAGTTTTCCCTTATCTCTTCTCCTCCTTCCCTACCCCTGAACCTCCTTTTCTACACCTACCCCTACCATACTCCTCCCTTTCTTTCCACCTCCCTCCCCCCTTTCACTATATTCCCCCTAAGCCTCCCCTCCCCTATACTCCACCTTATCCCCCCTAAACCTCCTCTTCCCTACACTTACCCCTCAACATATCTTTTCCTTCTCCTGTCTCCTCCCTCCCTCCCTCCATGCTAACCCTCCTTCCCCTTCCCAAAAGTGACCCCCACCATACTCCTCCCCTCCCTACCTAAACGTACCTCCTCCTCTAAATCCCCTGCTTCCCTCACCTACCCCATCACACTTCTCCCTTCACATATGTCCACCATACTCCTCTACCTAAACCTCCTCTCTCCCAACACTTACCTGCATCATACCCCCCCCCCCCTAAACCTACCCCCACCTACCTCCTACCCCCAAACCTCATCTTTCCCTACACCTACTCCCATCATACTCTGCCCCCCTTAACCTCCCCCCCTTCACTACACCTACCCCCACATACTCACTCCCAAACTTCCCTCTTCCCTACACCTACCCCCATCATACTCTCCCTCCCCCAAGCCTCCTCCCTCTCCAGACCCCATCATACTCCTCCCCCCAAATTTCCTTCTTCCCTACACCTACCCCCACCCCCATCATACACCTCAAACCTTTTTTCCGCCCTACACCTACTCCCATCATAATCACCCCCAAAAGCTTTGGCACAAATTCAAAAGTGTAATAAGGATGATGTAATGATGCTGCTATGGAAGTGAATCTGCTTTGAGACTACTTGACAGAGACTACTTGACAGGGACCAGACCGGAGAGATAGAGACACCTGCAGTGTTGGTAAGGTATTTGAGCAACACTCTCAAATTTGCACCCGGCTGTGTGGTCCCAGTCTCCACACTGAGACCACAGCACCTGGGTTGAATCGTGTGTAACACACGGGACCTCGGTTTATCGTCTCATCCAAAAGACTAGCACTCAGATGACCACTTATGGTCTAATGGATGGGGGAAAAGTTTTGGGCCCAAACGGGATTCGAACCACCGTACACACCGACCCGGACTTTTTGCTTTCTAGGCAGGCGCGTTACCGTCTAGACCACCGATCAGACCGCCATGTAATAGCACCTCTCTCTCTTGGGCTCCTAGTGATCCCCAGATGGGATAAGTGAGAAAGAATGCTTGTTTTAGTGACTCTTAGAATGTTAAGCGAGGGAACCGGCAACAATAACTACTACAACAAAGACAACAGCATTTCTGTACCCTGTTTCTCTCTCTGTGAAAGGGAATAATGTAGATGACGAAAACATTGTCACTCATTTTTAAAAAGCCAAGGTTTTCTTTTCTTCCTCGTGTCATCAAATTCTCAAACTCTCTATTGTTGTTTGTCATAAAAGCGGAAACTGCGTTGCGCTGCTGTTAAGTACCTGACGTCAGGCCCAGTGCATCTGACTTTATGGTTAAGAGGAGCATGTGTGCTGTTTGGACAGAGAAAACTTATGTCTGTACACTGGTCATGGCCTGTGGTATGCATTATTTTTCCTGTCTCTGTTGCTTGCTTGCTTTCTTTAGAAAGAAAGCAGTTCAGGATTTAATTGTCCCCCTCCCCACGTCTTCAGTGATGCAGGTTAAAAGGCGAACATTCAAATTTTAATTGGATTTCCTCTAGATAACGCTACACCTTGAAGGCACCACTGAAGATTTTAGGACCAGCTTCCTCCACTCCTCACGGTTTTCAGCTTTCTGTACTAAGTAATTCCACTTAAGGTCAGTCCACTATCCATCGTTTTATCTGTCTACTACCTCTTGGTCTCTCTCTTTGTACTGTTCCCTGTAAAACAATCTTGGCCAGTCCAGATGTTCCTGCAATGTGCCCTACCACTTCAGTTTGGATTTTTCCACTGAAGTCAGGAACTCCTCTAATGGCCCAAGGGAATTTTTAATTCTGGGTTTCACTTCTTCGTTGGATATGTGGTCTCTGTATGAGATACCAAGAAGTTTGCAGAAAGGATTATATCTCCATTGCCTGTATTCCTCTTTCTTTCTTATTGCAGTACCATACCATATACCATACCATACCATACCATACCATACCATACCATACCATACCATAACCGTACCCTACCGTACCATACCGTACCGTACGTACCACACCACACTTTACCACACCATACCATACCATACCATACCATACCATACCATACCATACCATACCATACCACACACACACCACACCACACCACACCACACCACACCACACCATACCATACCATACCATACCATACCATACCATCAAAACACGTCCAGATGGCTCAGGAACGTTTGTTGACGATGGAAATGGCCCAAAGCTAGGACAGATGGTAAGCAATCTACAGTCACTATCTGTAAAAACAACTTTTATCCGATGGAAGATCGCGTCTCTTTTTAGCACAGTCCCCAAGGATTAAACTCTGACATGAAGAGTGACAGCAAGTCGGTTTGTATTCATATTATACTTACTATCATAGTGAACAGTATCAGCGTGGGAAACACTGAATCTGTGCCCCCTGGGATTATGGTCAAGCAATACAGTTGTGCAAGACTCCTAGAAATGGGTAATTTTGACATATGGGTTTGCAGTAGATAAGTCTGGATCAATGCAAGGATATTGGCCACATACCTGCAAATGAGGGTGACAGCATCAAGGAGATAAAAAAAAAACAGAGGGGGGCATACCTCTGTCAAGCATCCTCCACTTCCTATACCCCAGTTACCCTCCCTCCCCTTACCTGTCCCTTGGTACCCTCCCTCCCTTCCCTTATTACCCCAGCTACCCTCCCTCCACTTACCCTGTCCCCCCAAACCTCCCCCCAAGCTACCCCCCTCCTTCCCTCCCTCCCCTTACCTATTCCCCTACCCCCACTGCCTCCCTTACTCCTCCCTCCCTCCTCTCCCCCTTTCCTCCCTCCCTCCCCCCAAGCTACCCCCCTCCTTCCCTCCCTCCCCTTACCTATTCCCCAACCCCCACCGCCTCCCTTACCTCCCTCCCTCCTTTCCTCCCTATCCTCCCTCCCCCTTTCCTCCCTCCCTCCCCCCAAGCTACCCCTCTCTCCTTCCCTCCCTCCCCTTACCTATTCCCCTACCCCCACCGCCTCCCTTACCTCCCTCCCTCCTTTCCTCCCTATCCTCCCTCCCCCTTTCCTCCCTCCCTCCCCCCAAGCTACCCCTCTCTCCTTCCCTCCCTCCCCTTACCTATTCCCCAACCCCCACAGCCCCCCTTACCTCCCTCCCTCCTTTCCTCCCTCCCTCCCCCTTTCCTCCCTCCCTCCCCCAAGCTACCCCCCTCCTTCCCTCCCTCCCCTTACCTATTCCCCTATCCCCACATCCCTCCTTACCTCCCTCCTTCCTCCCACACCCAAAGTCTAGTAGAAAGGTGAAAAGTTTGGTCTCAAACGGGATCAAACCTGACACCAATCCATTAAGCTTTTAACTGAACAGTGGTTGGCTCAGGAATGTGATCCCTCCTTATGCTATAGAACAGGACCCATTTTTTTACTTCTTTTTGATCCATTCCCCTTCCTTGTCTTTCAGAAAGATTTAAAAGATGACAGTCTCCCTTCCCCATGGCAATGCCGGATGTGCTGGGCCTGATTTTCCAGGTGCTTCACGGATGCACAACGCATATTGGCTATAAAGACAGACAACAATAGTTGCTGTCTGGGGTTTTGAAAAAAGAAGAAGAAGAAGAAGAAGAAGAAGAAGAAGAAGAAGAAGAAGAAGAAGAAGAGAAGAAGAAGAAGAAGAAGAAGAAGAGTAAAAGAACAAGAACAAGAAGAAGACTTGCTCTGAATGGTCAGCTTGAAATTAACGCCAAGCAAGCCGCTACAGACAAACGTCGTAGTTGACAAAGGACGTGTCTGAGACTTGGTTCATTCACCGTCATCCCAGTCAGCGCCTACAGGTTTGGGGGGAGCCGTGGTCCCTCCCTTCCTGTGGTGTGTGTTACCACCAGACCCCTCCTCCCCTCTCTGCTAACCATGTGCCAGCTGGAAAAACATGCTCCTGGTCTAAACTCCACGCCAGGGTGAACAAAGTTTGGACAGTGTCGAGTCACTGAACAAGATCAGGCAACAGCTGTGCACACAGCAGAGAAATGAAAACAGGATTTCACCGCTGTGAAAGAAAAACAACCACAGAGAGTAGTTATAGAACTATATCAAAGTCAACAGCTGTATTGTTGCTGTCCAGAGACTTTTTCGAATAATAAATTATTAAACTCTTTAAGCCAAAAGCTAGACTATTATCTGCATAAATTTATCGGTGGAATCTTATTTTTTTCCTCAGCTAGAGCTCAAGGGTTCACCAATGGTAACATTTTGTGTGTGTCGCCGTTTTTGCCCGCCATGAAGGAAGGCGCATTCCCACCAGGGATGCATGCTAGGTATGTTCGCATTTTCGTAACCCACCAAATACTGATATGAATTAAAGGATCTTTAAAGTGCATATTTGATCTTCTGTATATATACACGAGAGCAATTTAAACACTAGCAGCTCTGTAACTTGAGGTTGACCTAGAGAGAGACAGATAAAGAAAATAAAACAAACATAGTAAAAGGAAAGGAAACATTTCTTGCCCAGAATTCCCGAAAATTTAATGAGGGAAAATTGTTTATACTAAAAGAGCTCCCTGCATTCTGTGCGAAGAAATACATTTTGTTTTGGTGCTTTTCTTTTTTGTCTGTTTTTTGGTTTTTTTTTATTTTGTTTTCTCGAAACTGAGCTAAAGATCTCAAGCTCACAAATTGTGAGGTTTGTGTATGCTATCATTTTTTCCTCACCATTAAGAGGTAACTGCTGACTCCGACTTCGGGGATAGTGACAGTTTTAACATGGATGTTGTCAGGAAAACAAAGCATGTCTGATGGGGACTTACTGAAGGCACTGTTCACTTCAACAATCATCACTGATTACATTAACCCTACTAGAGAGAGAGAAAAGAGGAGAGGAGAAGAGGAGAGAGAGAGAGAGAGAGAGAGAGAGAGAGAGAGAGGAGAGAGGGAAGGAGAGGGGGACGAGAGAGAGAGAGAGAGAGAGAGAGAGAGAGGAGAGAGAGAGAGAAGAGATGAGGATGATGAAGGATTGATGAGATTGATGGATTGATGGATTGATGGATTGATTTATTCTTTTATATGAGGAAATAGAATAAGCACTCTTGTGCTTTTTTACACCAGTCCCCGTGTGTGCAGTGTTGTAAATGTCATCTGTTCCCACCGGCACACGATGGCCTACTCTTACGAAAAGCGGAACAAGATTTAACGTGTGCGAAGATGTTCTGCGTGCGTTCGCACACGGGGCCTCAGTTTAAAGAGAGAGACAGAGACAGAGAGACAGAGAGAAGAGAGAGGAGAGAGAAAGAGTGAGAGACAGACAGAGACAAGAGAGACAGAGACAACAGAGAGACTGAGAGACAGTGAGAGA
>CM060318.1:15707153-15722153 GCA_030674155.1 Stramonita haemastoma
CCCCCCCCCCAATTTTCCGGTAAAGTTAGGAAGTAATCGTGTTACGTTCGAGTCTCGATGGAGTATTTTTATGTGGTATATATATATATATATATATATATATATATATATATATATATATATATATATATATATATATATATATATATATATTATATACACATATATATATATATTTGATTGTTTTTACAAGATATAGCACTATACAAATTCCATGTATTATTATATATATATATATATATATATATATATATATATATATATGTTTTCATTGACAACATTTTGGATCATGTTTTCATAAGCGTTGATGAAAAAACGATGTGCTCAGCAGTCTAAAAATAGTTTCAAGGGACTTTTTTGACCGGTTCTGCGTAGTTGAAAGTTTGAAGCCAGTTAGCCCCAAGGAGTCTGTTTAATGAGAGCACAGCCAGCAGACCTGACCACTGTACACAACACATCAGTCAGGGTACAGAACTGCATTATGGCCATCAGAACACAGACTTTACACAGGAACAGTCAGGATACATACTTATTTTAATACAGGAACAGCAGTTAGGATATAAACTTGACACATAAACAGTCAAGTGTACAGACTTAACACATGAACAGCCGTTGGAAACAGATTTTACGAAATACAGACTTTACACATGAGCAGTCATAGATACAGACCTAACACATGAACAGTCACAGATACAGACTTTACACATGAACAGTCATAGATACAGACTTACACATGAACAGTCATAGATACAGACTTTACACATGAACAGTCATAGATACAGACTTTACACATGAACAGTCATGGGTACATACTTAACACACGAACAGTCGTGGATTCAAACTTTACATCTAAACGGTCAAAATACAAACTTTTCCCCATGGACAGTTTGGATACAGACTTTACATTCACATAAAGTCATTTTTCCCCTTTTCTCCCTAAACCTCCTACCCCCCCCCCCCCCCAAAAAAAAAAAAAAAAAAGAACATACCGGGCTACTCCTTCAAGCTTCTACAATGGTGAGTCTTCTATGTATGTAACCGTTCCCTCCCAACCCCCTTTATCATCTAGGTAGCCGCATTCCAGCTTCTTGAAAAGTCACAGACTTTTTTCACATGGACAAGAGTCAGACCTCCCCCATGCAGCCGGCTGTTTCTACCTGCCTGCCTGCCTGCCGCCCGGTCAGGGCTGTCGACAGCTTGGGAGCCCATTACCCAAAACAGGCAGGGGGTTATCTGATTCCCCCCACCATTAGGGCTGAGGTCGATACTTAATCCCCTTGAATGGACAGAGAGAGAGAGAGAGAGAGAGAGAGAGAGAGAGAGAGAGAGAGAGAGAGAGAGAGAGAGAGAGAGAGAGCAAGTGCATGCACACTGAGGAGGGAACAGAGGAGGCGCGCATAAAAGTACATACGTGTGCACACACGTGTTGGAGCGTACATTTCGTGTGAAGGTACCTTGTGTGCGCGTGCACGCACGCACTTGCACATACACACACATACGCACGCACACACACACACGCAGCCTCGCACGCACGCACACGTGTGCTCTTAAGCGCATGCACACACACACACACACACACACACACACACACACACACACACACAAACAACACACACACACACACACACACACACACACACACACACACACACACACACACACACACACCACGCACACAATCATACGTCTCTGAAACGATTTATAAAGTGTCGTGAACCGAAAACTACCCAGAGAGAGAATATTATGCGCTAGCATACCCTGGGATAGAAAACAGTGTTTCTCTCACAACGTCATGACTCAGGTCCAAAGCTTTGTCAGGTGGGAGCTGACTACCAAGGCCGACACTCCACTTTTATTGAACTGCAAAAGCGTTTAATGGAGATGGCTGTCAGCCATGACAAGCTCTTAGCATAACAACCTGTACTCTCCTTTAAACTAAAAAAAATATCCACCGAAGTCGTTGTGCGGCTGCCTCTGTGGCGAGCTAGGTATTTGAAGAAGTCTTATACCAAACTGTCTATCCTGTTTGTGCTTTCATCTCCTAGACATTAGCAGGTGGGATAGATGAAGACAGAGTGCATATGCAGGTGAACCTCCGGGATGTTCAGCTTGGGAACGCCCAACAGCAACTAGCATGCTGTTCTGGCTGTTGGACTAATCATGCACTACAGCAGTGCTGGGCTTGTTCGATACACAGCTGTGACCAGTTCAGTCAGAAGGTGATTCTTACCGCTTGTTTTCCCTCTGTGTTGGAGGCAAGAAGTCCAGTTGCTTGCTTTCACTTACCGAGCAACGTGCATGCTACTGTTTCACAGCAGCTCGTCAGAGAAGAAAAAAATTATGAATTTAATAGAAACAATGCAGAATGTGGAACCGTGTGTTCATTGTGCCTTTTCTGTCATTTTCTTGTATCTTTTTATCTATTTTTTTGGGTAAAATATACGCTTAAAAATAGATTGTTGGTCTGTTTTGAGTTAAGTAATGTGAATCGATTGCACCCTGGTCTAGCCACTGTTTTTGCTCTGTTAGATGAGCAGCTCCTGACGTAGAACATCGCTTGTAATCAACTTAATATAAAATGAGTGGTGTGCTCAAGGGATGTTTTGCGTACTAGAATATCTTTTTTTTTCTGTTCAGCAAACAAGGGCTATTGTGCGAGCTGTCAGGAAACTGGAAATACTATTGCCCTTGCTTTGTAAACCATTTGATTACTGCATATAGAAAACTGTATCAAGAATAACAATGCTTAAATGAACCACAGAGGACATCTAAACGACTCAAGTGACATTCCAACCGTATTTCACCTATGAATTAGCTAAACACATCAACTTAATTGTTCACCAAGTTGAATTCTTTTATTTCAACGTCATCTTCAAGTCCAGGTGTTATCTTCCTATGTGTCTGATGGTCCTAATATCCATGACTGTAATTTCTTCATCTTCTTCTTTTCGTTCCTCTGCTAGAGCTCCCAGGTTTCCAAGTGTTGAGATTTGCTTTTGGAACTGTTTTTGGACGCCATGAAGGTAACCACATTCCGACTTCGGGGATGTTTGCATGGTAACATACCGTGTTTTCGTAACCCACCGAACACCGACATGAATAAAGGCATCTTAAACGTGCATATTTAATCGTCTGCATTTGTATATACACGAAAAAAAAGTTGGCGTTGGCAGGTCTGCACTTATAGTTGATTGAGAAATTGTAAAAAAAAAAAATAAAAAAAAAAAAAATAATAATAAAAAAAACCCACCAAACAACCTTAATCCATCAGATGCCGCGGAGATTCAAACCCAGTACTTCATGCACCCATAGATTGAAGTGAACTGTCTAAACTATTCGGCTTAGCTATAGATCTAGTTTCTGTCTCTGTACTTGGAATTCGGGGTGTCTTTCCGGTTGTGTGGGCCACCTACAAGTCCTGTTGACCTCTCACACTTAGTGACTTCCTCCATATCCTGTTGTTACTGCCGTCTCTGCATTGTCCCCAGCTACAGGGAGCCAATCTGTAGATGGTCTTTTTGATAACATGTACCCCCATCTGTAGATGTCTTTTTGATAACATGTACCTACATCTGTAGATAGTTCTTTTGATAACATGTACCTACATCTGTAGATGGTCTTTTTGATAACATGTACCCATCTGTAGATGGTCTTTTTGATAACATGTACCCCCATCTGTAGATGGTCTTTTGATAACATGTACCTACATCTGTAGATGGTTCTTTTGATAACATGTACCCACATCTGTAGATGGTCTTTTTGATAACATGTACCCCCATCTGTAGATGGTCGTTTTGATAACATGTACCTACATCTGTAGATGGTTCTTTTGATAACATGTACCCCCATCTGTAGATGGTCTTTTTGATAACATGTACCCACATCTGTATATGGTCTTTTTGATAACATGTACCCACATCTGTAGATGGGTTTTTTGATAACATGCACCCCCATCTGTAGATGGTTTTTTTTGATAACATGTACCCCCATCTGTAGACGGTTTTTTGATAACATGTACCCCCATCTGTAGACGGTTTTTTTGATAACATGTACCCCCATCTGTAGATGTTTTTTTTTTATAACATGCACCCCCATCTGTAGATGGTTTTTTTGATAACATGTACCCCCACCTGTAGATGGCTTTTTGATAACATGTACCCCCATCTGTAGATGGTCGTTTTTGATAACATGCACCCCCATCTGTAGATGGTTTTTTTGATAACATGTACCCCCACCTGTAGATGGCTTTTTGATAACATGTACCCACATGTGTAGATGGTCTTTTTGATAACATGTACCCCATCTGTAGATGGTTTTTTTGATAACATGTACCCACATCTGTAGATGGTTTTTTTTGATAACATGTACCCACATCTGCAGCATGTCCTGGGGTGTTCCCAGCCTTTTCCTGTTTACATACATACGGATCAGTGGTCATGTACCGATATAAATGTTTGTATGTTGTTTGTCCGTTGTGTTCGACGATGACCTCCAAAACAGCAGAGGAGACAGCTGCTGTTTCGGAAACTGGGCAGAAATTTGATTATAGTGGAGATACCTCACCCACAGTACATCCCCACTCTCTCAGCCGAGATGGCATAAGGACATTTAGCGTTGGAGATGTTCTCCAAAGGCCAACTAGCCCCCTGGGCTGCAGCATAAAAGGACTGCGCAAGTCAAGCCTCCTAGTCAGTGAGTCATAGTCGATCACTAAAGACTAAGCTGTAAAGTGGAATTTCATGAGTGGAAAAAAAGCCACAGATCATACAGCCTCTCACTTTGCTGTTGCCCCCAGCGTCAATGGTTTAATAATCAAGAATTGTAATAAAACCCAGGTGCTGAAGGCACCGATGTAAAACGTGGACCACAACAGCTGAGATTGAAAGAAGGAAACAGGCAGTGGAGATGAGACGCTTTCGCAAACTTCGTGACCTGATCATACAGAGACTACATAGCTAACAAGGAAGTGAAACCCACAAATGAAAAAGCCACCAGGCCATACGAAGAGCTCGTGACTTCAGTGAAAAAGCGCAGACTGAAGTGGTAGGCCTATGGGTAGGTAACACGTAACACGAGCATCTGGACTGGCCAAGGCTGTCCTACAGGGAACAGTATAGGGAGGGAGACGAAGAGGCAGACATACTTTTTTCCATGTTGATCTGTCTTCAGCCTTTCGAACCAATACAGCCATGTCAAGGCCACACAGAGAAGCTGATAATTATAAACTTGACCTGCTTTAAACTCGCAATAAATGACATTTACAAAACTGCATACACACGGGGACTTGGTGTAAAAAAGCACATGAGTGGTTATTCCATTATCCTCGATAAAAAGATTAAATAGATAAATAAATAAATAAATAAATAAATAAATAAAATAAATAGTCCCCGAAGTCGGAATGCGACTACCTCACCGGTGGGTAGAAACGCTGTTCAAAATCTCCCCATTGGTGAACCTTAAGTATCCCACTGAGGAAAGGGAAAAACATGGCAGCAATGTTCCCAGTTTCCCCTTCTACTCACTATTACATATGGCAACATATCCACTTTTACTGTATTCTTCAGTCCTTGCACCACTTCCTTTCAACATGTCGCTGTTAGCATAAACTTACACTCGACCGATTTTGTCCTTGCAATCAAGTTTGACAAGCCTGTTTTCTACCCCCTGTTGGTGAATATCTTTGATCGATGTACATGTGCTGTGTAAAACTTCCCCCTCATTGTGAGCTCCTACTGTGATATGCTCTTGTGCTGTGCATGCTGAATTGAAGTGATAAAACATCCATGTAGCATTGCCCTAGTGCTCGTGTACTCAGCTCTTTAGCCTGTATATTTACAGCCTTTACATAGTCCTGTTTCTTTGTATCTTAGCTTCATTCATTTGCTCATTCTTTTATTTCAAAGATAATGGACTAGACAATAATGTGTTTTTCTACACCCAGGCTCTGTGTGTCCGTAGTTTTGTAAATTAAGTCATCCGATCCCACCAGTATACAATGGTCTACTCTTCCAAAAGACAAAACACGTTTTAATATGTGTGTGACATGTTTTGCGTGCGTTTACGCACGAGACTTTCCAAAAGACTTTAGGGGGAATTGGAATTCGTACCAATGTTAACTCCCTGGAAAAAAAAATGCCGGGCGTCTGGTTGTAGCTGGGGGCCGACCTCGAACCCAGGCCGTCAGATGGCAAGGCAATGCTCTGACCCCAGGCTGTCCCGTCCCCGCTATTTCCTTTTTGGAGGTATTAACTTTTATGGATAAAATCTGTCATAGTATCATGAAAGGCTCTGTCGTAGATGCTCAGCAGAAGTGATAGATAATTTAGTTGCATTTTAGCAGGGATGGCTTTCAATCAAGCTGACTAACAGATATTATGCAGAGGAGCAAATCCGTATTGTCTGGGGTTCGTGGTTGTCTGTATCCTTGAATAACCATTTTTAGTTGTCTAGGTAACAACTCACATGTTCACATGTTGCAGGAGGGGGGGGGGGAGGTGAGACTCAAACTATTCACTATTTGTTGATGACTGAGGCTAAAAACCTTTGTCCTTCGTTGATGTCAGCTAAGTGCCAAGGTCGACATTGAAATGCTATGTTGTAAAATGTTGTGTTGAGATTTGTCTTCAGCCATCAGAAGCTGTTAGCATGACAACCTGCACTGTCCTTATAAGAGAGAGAAAGAAACATCCAAAAGAATGTGGGAATGTGGCTACCTATATTGGCAAGGTAGCCTACTTCAAAAGAGTCACATACACAAACTTGTCATCCAGTGCCTATGTTTAGTCTCACTGTGATTCCCAGGTGGAATAAGGGAATCGAGTGCCTATTCGGGGTGACCCCCGGTGCCTGTCTGTCCTGTCTGTCTGTTTGAGAGACAGAGTGCTATAATGGTCAATTGATTCTTTGAATGCTACCACCGAGTCAAATACCCGCTGCTAAGGATCCTTATTTCTGCAATTGCGGAAGAGTGTCATTCGACCATTGCTATCCAACAGCTCTGAGCTTTATGAATATATATATATATATATATATATATATATATATATATATATATATATATATATATATATATATATATATATATATATATATATATATATATATATATATATTTCTGAAAGGACGGTGGCAGGATGGTTAAGACGTTCGCCTGCCAATATGTAAACCGTGAGTTTCTGGGTTCGTACCCAGCCTCGCCCTTTCTTCCTAGTTTGACGAAAAAATCGAACTGAATGTCAAAGTCATTCGGATGAGACTATAAACCGAGGTCCCGTGTACGAATGCACGCATAACATCTTGCGTACACGTTAAAAACCCGTTCCGCCTTTCGGAAGAGTAGGCCATCGTGTGCCGGTAGGAGCGGATGACAAAGTTATAACAAACCAGCATGCACACAGGTGTCGTGTTTAGACACCATCCCTGATGAAAAATCGGGGGGTTGGAGTCCCAGGGCGGCTCGGGGCTGTAGGCTATCTGGCAACGTTCTGGTGGCTCCTACGACGGTACTGGAACCATTCGTATCGGTCATTGCCTTTCCAATGGATCATTCCAGTGGCGTGGAGAGGGGGGGGGTCTGCTGCATGGTTAACAGCTTGCCCTCCATACTTACCTACCCAGGCTTTGCGCTCTAAAGACTAGAGCGCAACTCCATAGTCTTCCGAGACTGACGGGTGCCTACTACTACTACTATTTCTGAAAACCTCTAAACTTGATTTTAGGCTAAACCTGTAAACTTGATGTTAGGCTATTACAGACAGAAACACTAAAAAGTAGAACTGAGGTATGACACATTTTCCCAATACTTGTCATACAGCAACATACGGTGGATCAGTTAGGCTGCAGTACAAAAACAGAGATGTTGTCAATCACACATAGATGCACCCCCCCCCCCCCACACACACACACACACAATCAGATTTTCTTCCGGGTTTAATACTATAATCATCATCCACAGTCCATTTTTTAATCATACATCTATACATCCTGTGATCTCTTTATGTCTCCTTTACTAAAAAAAAAAGACTATTAACTCAGGAAGCAAAATCAAACTCAATAATGAACAAAGAAGAAAAACAAACAAACAAACAAACAAGCAAACAAACAAACAAGCAAACAAACAAACAAACAACATACAAACAAGCCAACCAATCTAGCAGGAAATCAGTAGTGCTGGAGTAAACGAGTTGTTCATTGCACGGGCAACATGTGCACACCATCTGTTACAGTCTCACAGGGTGATGCACAACCCATACCCTCCTCTCCCCCCCCCCCTTCGTCACCCTTATCTCCCTCCTGGTACTGTTTTCCATCATCCGCATTTTAGCCTTTGTGTGTGTGTGTGGTGTGTGTGTGTGTGTGTGTGTGTCCTTTCAGTTGTGGTAGATGTCTGCATGACATTTGGACTGCCTTCCACAGGGAGTTATTGCGTCTCCACAAGAACAGCGCCACCCATTAAAAAATTCCTGTCTGCTTCTGCTTGAAACCTTTCCTTACCTGAGTGACCCTTTTCTACAAACGTTATCCAGTGACAACTGCCGTGTTCTTTACTGTGCGTTAAATGCATGTTGCACACATGACATTAGTTTATTGTCTCATACAAAAAGACTAGCGCCCAGACAACCACTAACGGTCCAGACGGTGAGGGGGACAGGGCGGAAGATTGGGGGGGGGGGGGGGGGGGGGATTGGCGCAAAGGGGATCGAACCCGCCTTTGTAGGTTTCTTGCTGGGTACGTTACCTTTAACCACTGTGTTGTTTTCGGTCTTTCAGTTTCACAGGTTAAGTTGCTTCTTTTGTTTAACATATTTCAAAAAAATATTTTCTTTTATTGTGCTAGTTCCACATTTTCCTATATATGTACTTTAAAAAATTGTGATAGAAGGCTTTTTTTTTTTTTAAAAAAGAGAAAAATCAAGTCTGTTTCCAGATCATGGTGGTTTATTTGTCCTTTTTGTTGTTTTCTTTTTTTCTTATTCTTTAAAAAAAAAACCTGCTGAACGTGATATTGCCAAATGTTTTGATATTATTGTATTCATTGCATGTTATAGATGTTCTTTTGTTGTATTGTTATTCCTTATGAAAAAACCTGCTGAATGTGGTAAATTTATTTCTGCAGTAATGAAAACATATCGATTGGTGAGCTTTTGGGAGTGAACAATGTGTACAGAAGAATGCAATGTCCCTCTGCGGTGTGTGTGGTGTATGTGTGTGTGTGTGTGTGTGTGGTGGTGTTGCTGCGCGCGCGCACATGTGTGTGTGTTTTTGTTTAAGAAAGAGAAAGAGAGAGACTCAGAGAGGGAGACAGACAGATAGACGGACAGGCAGGCAGGCAGACAGACAGGCAGGCCAGACAGACAGACAAAAGGGTGAATAAGGATGTGGTCAAAAAGAGACCTTGGTTACTGGTAACAGCATCATATAGATAATACACCGGCTGTTGCAGGTAGTCACGCCAAAGTAATTCTCTGCATACATGTCTATTGTTAGCTTTCCAACACAAAGATACACTCCTCTTCATGTCAGCGTGCGCGCGCGCGCGCGCGCGCGCGCGCGCGCGCGCGGTGTGTGTTGGTGTGTGTGCGTGTGTGTGTGTGTGTGTGTGTGTGGTGTGTGTGTGTGTGTGTGTGTGTGTGTGTGTGTGTGTGTAATACCTTATATCAAGGTACTAAAACAAGTATATGTGCATCCTTATAAGATGTCAAATATACATATTGAACATTCTGCATGACTTGTAAATTACACGTTATATTGGGATCAAAACAGCAACAGAAGGTAAATTGCATGCGTAGCAATAAGCATCGAAAACAGTCATAATAATCATTTTATCACAGTTTGTAATTAAAGTATTGTTCAATAACATAATACTCAAAAGCTATTGTGACTGAAATTTTCAGAGCTTCCGATGTGCCCTTCTTTTTATTTAAAATCTAATATTCCATCCTATTTCGCAGTTGAAACTTTAACAATATGATCAATATTTCTTCCCACTTTTTAATCAAAAAATATATCAATGCTATATTGAATTTTTTTTTTATATTCCATGTTTGTAATTCAAAATATATTCAATAATATAGTTATTTTCTTTCTGAGTCCTTAGTTGTGCATTCAATCAATACAATATAACCATACCCCATCCCTGGGTTTATTTCTTCATTTCCTCAGGAACACAGGCTCATTTCTCTTTTCGCTAAACTTCCTCCTTCCTTCAACAAGATTATGTAAGTATCCTACAGATTACCAAAAAATAAATCAATCGCCGTACCGATCAATTCTTTTCATTATGGTTTGAATAATAGCGCTATGTAGTTCACCCAGGGCTACCAGTATACTACAATAAAGATTCTTTCTCATGGTCGACTGGGCTTTAACGAAACGAGTAGCCTCTGCGGGGAGTGGATTGTATCATTGTCTATGACAGTGCGGTGTTTTTCGCTTGGGATGGGAAGCGGTGAAGGGAGGAGAGGGGTACAGCAGCTGAATCCAGTTGTGTTGTGCAGCTGATGGGGGAATAGTCAGCAAATATTGATCCTGACTAGCATTGGGGCGAGGCTTTGTTTTTTCGTCAGGGATCTGCACGTAGGCACAGGTCTATCACATGCTTATAAAGACCTGTACCACTGCTGTAGCTCTCGTTGCCTGCATACACATTGTAATATGCGAGTAGATACTGCATAGCACAAAAAGACACGGACACTGATACACACTTACTTATGAACTCGCACGTGCACCCACAGATATAATAAATAGATAAATAAATAAATGAACATATATATTATGTATGTATGTATAATATATATTATATATATTATATATATATATATATATATATATATATATATATATATATATATATATATAACAACAAGTACAGACAGACAACAAGTAGATACATACAAAGGTAGAGAGATAAGAAGCTAGATAGCTACATACATGCATGCATGCATGCATGCATGCATACATACATACATACATACATACATACATACATACATACATACATACATACATACATACATACATACATACATACATACATACATACATACATACATACATACATACATACATAATAAATGATGATAAATGGATTTTATATAGCGCTATATCTTGCAAAACAAATCAAAGCGCTTGCATTCAACCAATTCTTGCGCATGCAGCCAACAACAATTTAGATTTTTAACGAAGCCAATGTGCCCACACACACACACACACACACACACACACACACACACACACACACACACACACACACACACACACACACCACACACACACACACACACAGTGGTTAAACACTTTGGCAGGGTGTTGGATATTTACATACATACTACATACATACATACATACATACATACATACATACATACATACATACATATACATACATACATACATACATACATACATACACACATACACACATACACACATACACACATACACACATACCCACATACACATATAGGCAGCTCGACAACAGAGATAGAGATACAGAAAAACAAAGAAAAGAAGAGGAACAAGACAGTGTAGCTTGTAGCTGCAATGGACAACTGTTGTTCATCACTGTCGCGCTGTGTTTACCGGTGTTTTTATTCTTTCTTCAGCCTCACTTGATCACCGCTGGAAATTGATCGTTTTGATATTTTTTGTTGTTGATTTCTTTCGTTCTGTGTGTGTGTGTGTGTGTGTGTGTGTGTGTGTGTGTGTGTGTGTGTGTGTGTGTGTGTGTGTGTGTGTGTGTGTGTGTGCGTGGTGCGTGCGTGCGTGCGTGCGTGTGTGTATGTGTGTGGGGGAGGGTGTGTTTGTGCATGTGTGCGTGCTAGGTGCGTGTATGCGTGCATGTGTGTGTTGTGTGTGTGCGTGTGTGTGTGTGTGTTCGGTGTGTGTGCTTGTGCCTTCATAAACCTATGTATATACAAACATAGACTCATGCATAGCTACATCCATAGATACATTGATAGATACATAAATATATACATAGATACGAAGATGCATGCATAGATTGCATAGGTACACTGGTATATACATATATGATGAGATAAATAGAAACAAAGATGCATACATAATACATACATACATACATACATACATACATACATACATACATACATACATACATACATACGTACATACTACATACGTACATACGTACATACGTACATACGTACGTACATAAGTACATACGTATATAGTACATACGTACATACGTACATACATACATACATACATACATACATACATACAGACAGACAGACAGACAGACAGACAGACAGACAGACGACAGACACGACGTACAGACGTACATACATACATACTACATACGTACATACATACATACATACATACATACATACATACATACATACATACATACATACATACATACATACATACATACATACGTGTACGTGTGTTGTGTGTGTGTGCGCGCACGCGCACGCGCGCGTACACAGAAGGACAATCAGACAAACAGAGACAAAGAAAGACAAAGAAAGAGAAGAACAAATATATTTTTGAATGCTACGCCTGGTAATGGGCCTCTACAGTAATGTCTGTCATCTTCTGTTTTCCAAGGTCATGACATGTTCCTTCTTATTGAGCATGGCTAGGAAATACTTTGTTTTAGTATCGATTTGATTTGGTTGGGATTTTTTAAAATTGTTTTGATATTGTTTTGATATGGTTGGTTTTTTTATATTTTTGTTTTAATATCGATTTGATTTGGTTGGGATTTTTTAAAATTGATTTTGATATTGTTTTGATATGGTTGGGTTTTTTTATATTTCATTGGTTTTGATATTATTTTCATTTGATTGTGTGTGGTATTTTTTTATTGGTTCTGATATATTATTTTCATTTGGGTGGGTTTTTTAATTAGGTTTTCGTACTGTTTTCATTTGGTTGTTTTATTCATTTATTTATTTATTTATATTTATTCACTTATTTATTTTTGTGCTGCCTTATCTTCTGCAATGTCCCTGTCCTGCTGTTTCCACGCGCTCATTTCAATCTCCCGCCACAGCATCGTTATGTTCATCCTCAGGGTCGGGAGTCCACAGGGAGCCCATCAATATTAGGCCGCCGTCAGGCCACCAGCCAGAGGGGCCCTGCACTTTTGCTGGGTCACTTTGGTGGTGTTCAGTGGTGCCTGTTCTGAGCTGGCGGCTGGTTGGTCGTTTTATATTGGTTTTGGTGTCGTTTTTATCTGGTTCTTTTTATCTATTGGTTTTGATATTGTTTTCATTTGGTGCCTTTTTACGGTTTTGATATCATTTTCATTGGTCGTTTTGTATTGGTGTTTGCTGTTCTTTCTTTCTTTTTTTCTCTGAGGGTGGGGTTTTGTTTGTTACACTCATGCACACATTCTTTCCCCTCTTCCTCACTGTTTTGTTTCATTTCCCTGTCCCTGTCTCTTCTGTCTGTTTGTTTGCGTGCCTGTCTCTGTCTCCTTATCTCTCTCTGCGTTTGTCTGTCTGCATGTCTGTGTTGTCTGTTTGTCTTCTGTGTCTGTTTTTTCTCTTGTCTTTGCTGGCAGCTATCTGCCATGTATACCTATTTGTGTCTGTCATATGTGTGTGTGTGTATGTGTGTGTGTGTGTGTGTGTGTGTGTGTGTTTTGTGTGTCTGCTGTGTGTTTCTGTGTGTCTGTGTATGTTGTAGTTGTGTATGTGTGTGTGTGTCGTGTACGTGTACGTGTACGTGTACGTGTACGTGTACGTGTACGTGTACATGTGTTATGTATGTATGTATGTATGTATGTATGTATGCTTGTGTATGTATGTATGCTTGTATGTATGTATGTATGTATGTATGTATGTATGTATGTATGTATGTATGTATAGTAGTATGTATGTATGTATGTATGTATGTATGTATGTTGTATGCATGCTTGTTGTATGTATGTATGTATGTTGTATGTATGTATGTATGTATGTATGTATGTATGTATGTATGTATGTATGTATGTATGTATGTATGAATGTAGGTAGTGGTAGGTAGGTAGGTAGGTAGTAGGTAGGTAGGTAGGTAGGTAGGTAGGTAGGTAGTAGCATGCATGCATGCTGATGTATGTAGGTATGTATGTATGTATGTATGTATGTATGTATGTATGTATGTATGTATGTATGTATGTAGTATGTATGTAGTATGTATGTATGTATGAATGCAATAATGCATGCATGCATGCATGCATGCGTGTATGTATGTATGTATGTATGTATGTATGTATGTATGTATGTATGTATGTATGTATGTATGTATGTATGTATGTATGTATGTATGTATGTAAGTATGTATGTATGTATGTAAATGTGTGTCAGTGTGTGTGTGTGTGTGTGTGTGTGTGTGTGTGTGTGTGTGTGTGTGTGTGTGTGTGTGTGTGTTGTGCCTGTGTGTCTGTGTGTCTGTGTTTCCGTGCGTGCCGGCGTGAAGGCGGGCGCTTGTGGAGACCCAGAACAACCACAGTAACAGGAAATTATACAGTTTGGGTTTTCTTTCTTTAATGTATGCACATTTTTGAGCACTCTCTCACTCAGTCCCATATCCCAAAGGACGTAGGGGGGACATGAGAGAAGACGCAACAGAGATCTTTTTCCATGCTTCACAATCCTGTGTGGCTAGTAGGGTGTTGCAGGGGTTGGGCGGTCCAGTCTTTGATGTTGTCAACCCATAATTTCTTTTGGCGGACCTCTTCTTCTCTTGCCCTCGACTGTTCCTTGCAGGATGGTTTTTGCTAGGGTGTTGTGTCTTGTGGTGTGACCGAACCACATCAGCTTTCTCCTCTTTATGGTGGAGAGCAAAGGCTCTTGAGGGCCCACACGCTTTTTGATTTCTTCTTTCACATAGTTATTGGTCTTGTGTTCTTTGTGTGAAATTTTGAGGAGTCTTCTGTGGCACTTGTTCTCGAATGCTTGGATTCTCCTCTCTAACTCTGCTGTCAGAGTCCATGATTCACAGCCATATAGGAGGATAGATATCACGAGGGATTTGTAGAGGTGGTAT
>CM060318.1:15727153-15749653 GCA_030674155.1 Stramonita haemastoma
CGTCTGCCTTCTGCACATGTTGGACATGTAGCATATTGTGTACAGGAAGATAAAAGAGGGTCGTAAACTAGGCAAGGATGGCGTTTTACAGCCTCAGAGTCGAGGAGAAGCTATGTATAGCTTTGCAATATTGCCAATATTATTATAATTATTGGGGAGGGGGTGGAGGTGTTGTTGGTGTTTGCATGCAGCATCCTGAATGCACGTCACCAGATAACGTGATCATAGTTACTATATACTAGCTTTCTAAAGCGTGTACATACTGTTTGGGGTTTGGGTTTTGTTTGTTTGTTTGTTTCATTGTATTTGGCATTTGTGTGTGTGTGTGTGTGAGTGTGTGTGTGTGTGTGTGTGTGTGTGTGTGTGTGTGTGTGTGTGTGTGTGTGTGTGTGTGTGTGTGTGTGTGTGTGTGTGTGTGGACAGAGAGAGAGAGAGAGGAACAGAGAGGTAGAGACAGACAGACAGATAAAGAGAGGTACAGGGAGACAGAGAGAAAGAGACAGACAGACAGACATACAGACAAAGTCAGACACACACAAACAGACACACATACACCCACCCACATGAAATCTTGTTCCATTGTTTATTTATTTATTTATTTATTCTTTTATATCGAGGATAACAGAATAAGCAATCATGTGCTTTTTTTCATCCGGTCCCCGTGTGTATGCAGTTTTGTAAATATTGTCATCTGTTCCCACCGGCACACGATGGCCTACACTTACGAAAAGCGGAACAGGATTTAACGTGTGCGCAAGATGTTCTGCGTGCGTTCGCACACGGGGCCTCGGTTTAAAGTCTCATCCGAAGGACTTTTGGGGAGAGTGGAGTCAGCACTGCTGTTAACTCCAAAAAAAAAATTTCCTCGACCGGACTCGAACCCGGGTCTTCAAATTGCCAGCGCAATGTTCTGACCACTAGGCTATCCGCCCCCGTTGTTCGTAAGAGTAGGCCTTTGTGAGCCGGTGGAAACAGATGACAAGATTTACAAAACTGCATACGCACGGGGACTAGATGTAAAAAAAGCACATGAGTACTTATTTTATTATCATCGCTATGAAAGAAAAAAGAATTTTAAAAATAACACACACGCACCACACACACACACACACACACACACAACACACACACACACACACACACACACACACACACACACACACACACCACAACACACACACACGCACGCACGCACACACACACACACTCACACAAACACGCTCACAAACACTCACATACACACACACACTCACAAACACACACTAAACACACACACACACACTCACAAACACCACACACAAACACACACACACACACACACACACTCACCAAACACACACTCACTAACACACACATACACACATACACACCACACACTCACAAACACACACACACACACACACACTCACAAACACACACACCACTCACTCACTCACTCACTCACTCACTCACTCACTCAACTCACAAACAGAAGAACAGCATCACACAAAAGAAAGATAATAATATACAACAACAAAAAAACTAAACCCATTTTCACTTGCAGACCTCAGATAGATAGACCTCTTTGTCAGTGCTGTTTACACGCCTTAGGGGGGAATCTTCCACACAGGGCAAAAGGAATAGCGCCCCTGGGCACACAGTGTTCAGCTCTGTACATTGTCTGTCCTCTTCTCTTCTCCTTCATTCTAAGCTTACTCTTTGTTCTGTGTGGGGGGCCATCATATTGTTTTTCAAGAGTTGCTGCAACGATTTTTTTTTGTTCCTGCACTTAATGTGTAAGTGTGTGTGTGTCTGTATGTGTGTGCGTGCGTGGTGGGTGTGTGTTGTGTGTGGTGTGTGTGTGTGTGTGTGTGTGTGTGTGTGTGTGTGTGTGGTGTGTTGTGTGTGTTTGTGTGTGTGTGTGTGTGGTGTTGTGTGTGTTTATGTGTGTGTCGGTGTGTGTGTGTGTGTATTTGTGTGTGTGTGTGTGTGTGTGTTTGTGTGTGTGTGTGTGTGTGTGTGTGTGTGTGTGTGTGTGTGTGTGTGTGTGTGTGTGTGTGTGTTGTGTGTGTGTTTTAACCTGTTTATTTCTTTGCATTTTTCTGATGAATTGCAACCACATTCACGTCAATTTCTTTGTGTGTGTGTGTGTGTTTGTGTGTGTGTGTGTGCATGTAATCATGTGGGTGTGTGTTTGTGTGTGTGTGTGTGTGTGTGTTTGTGTGTGTGTGCATGTAATCATGTGGGTGTGTGTTTGTGTTTGTGTGTGTGTGTGTTTGTGTGTGTGTGTGTGTGTGTGCATGTAATCATGTGGGTGTGTGTGTGTGTGCATGTAATCATGTGTGTGTGTGTGTTGTGTGTGTGTGGTTGTGTGTGTATGCATGTAATCATGTGGGTGGGTGTTTGTGTGTGTAGGGGGAGGGGTGCTGTACAACGGGAGGGGGTGTATGTGTGTGCATTTGTGCGTGCCCGCGCGCGCGTGTGGGTGGGTGCGTGTGTGGTTGGGTGAGTGGGTGGGTGGATGTGTGGGTCTGTATGTGAACGGGTAGGGGCTGGGAGGGGGGGGGGCAATACGCAGGACTTGTAAGAGTTTTGTTGTTGATATTCTGAGTTTTAATTCTGCTTTGTCTGTCAGTCTGTCTGCCTGCCTGTTTGTCTGCCTGCCTGTCTGTCAGTCAGTCAATATGTCAGTCTATCTGTCTCGATCTGCACTGCCTCTCTGTCAGTGACTATCTATGTCAATGTATCACTCTGTCTCTGTCTCTCTCTTAGTTTAATTCTCCGTCTCTGTTTGTCCCTGTCTCTGTTTCTGAATATCTGTTTGTCTGTCTCTGTCTCTTTATTTCTCTCTCTCTCTCTCTCTCTCTCTCTCTCCTCTCTCTCTCTCTCTCTCTCTCTCTCTCTCTCTCTGTACTGGGGGCGGTCACGAGAAGTGAAGCGGACAGGGCGTACATTTTCTGTGAGCAGCAGTAAAACTAGAAATTCAGTCAAAAATGCCAGTTACTGGACTTCCAGCGGCTGTGGAGAGGACCTTAGGCACCCTGCTGACTGACAATGCAGTTTCCAGCTGGAAAGTGGCAGGAGAAGGGGACAGCATGGTTTTTGTCTTGCGACTGAAACCAGTGGACACAGTAGTGTCAACCAACATGGCGGATCCAACAGTGAATCGCAGCACGCAAGCACAGTACTACAGGAAAAAATCGTTTTCTCAAAGACGACGAGATGTTGAGCATTCTCGAAAGCATAAAGAGAAGCAGGCAAGTGTTGTGTGTGAAAGTGACTGTGTCCTCAGTGCCTCGAGTCTGCCTGACAGTGGAGTAGAACAGGGGAATACAGCATGTGTAGATACACATGGAATAGACCTACCAACAACACACACACAGGACATCAACACAAAAACATCAGTTAAGTTGCCATCATCGGTTGATTTAGAACCTCCCTGTATGTCTGATTGTAGTGACTGTGCTGATATGTGTGTTTTGCAGCCTGAGGTGAACGATGATAATATTGTTGGTGCATTCGACACAAGAAATGTCAAACAGTACGTGGCTACTCTAACTGATAGATCCGTACAGAAAAGGCTAAGAGACAGACAAAGAAATACACACTTTAGAAAATCCGTGCTACATCATTCAGACGGTGAAGATATTGTGACGTGTGAATCAGACGACATTGTGATCCAGTACGCATGCCAACCAGACACTGAGCCAGTATGTGTGTACTGGTTTGTCAAACAGCAAGAGAAAAACATGCTAAAAGAGGAACGTGTCAAACTCACCAGTTTGCGGAATGGGAAGCGAATCCAGAACACACTACACACGGAGACCCTATCATGTGCTTCAAGGGACTTAGCGACACTTAGAGAACTACTACAGTGGTTTCTTGGCTAGCCTAGACCTAAGGGTGTGTGTGTGACAAAGACTGGACGAAAGAAAGGCTCGGAATGCCGTAACATATCTGGACAGTAAAGAGTTTCGTGTCTCGATGTACATTACTAATCAATGCTGTGGTTTCCGTGGCTTGGAGTAGCGTTGTGTGTCAGCTTAAAGCAATTATGGTTATCGTTATTCGGCAACCCCCTTCATGTATGGGCCAATGGCCTTTTTTCATGAATAAACCTTTCGAGTTCGAGTTCGAGTTCTCTCTCTGTACCAGCTCTTTACTTTAAAAAATTCTGTACAGACCTGTTGTTCCATTTGTTCACTGTACTGCCTTAAAATCGCTTCTATGAAGAATTGAAGGTGTTGATCGTGACGTTAAAGAACAAATGAGAGAGTTGCAGAGAGGAAAACAATTCATGCATTCAATTTTGAAAGACGATTTTTTAACTGAAACGTTCTACACCAGCAGAAATGATAGAAAAAAAAAGCACAGCTATTGAAAACATCCGTAAATCTTACGTCTCAACTGAAAATATGTATCAAATTCCTAATGATACCTATCTAAAAAAAATTGAGTCTTCACATGTCTTTAGATCCAACTTCATGGCTACATTAGATGGGGTGTGTAGTCCCTGGCCTTCTCCTTTGCTTGTAACTCCGCAAGAAGTCTGCCAGTTGGTCTTGGTCCACACATGCGGAGTTAATCAGTTGTAGTTCAATAAAAGGATTGATTCAAAACTGAAAAAGAAAGTGGCCAGATTTGTTTGAAAGAAGAATAGACTTCCAAGGTAGAGAGAGAAAAAAGAGAGAGAGAGAGAGAGAGAGAGAGAGAGAGAGAGAGAGAGAGAGAGAGAGAGAGAGAGAGAGAGAGAGAGAGAGACTGTGTAGCTGAAGGAACACAAATGGAAGTAAACAACTCCAATGAATTGTAAAGAGAGAGAGAGAAAGAGTAAATTGTAACAGCCCCACACTAGTGAAATATCAAAAAGCACTGAATATTTTGTTTTCTAAAAGCCTAATATACCTGTCCATAGTATATCCAAGTCAAATCATTTTTTTTATTTACGGGTACATAGTCTATCAAAGTTGATGTTAATGTTTTATCTTAAGATGGCACAGTGTATGCACAATTCAATTGATTTGCATACCCTCAAGCCATCCAAACTTGTTGTCACACCTATCTAAGGATGGAGACATCCCGTTTCCTTTATATCTGAACCCAAGTTGTCTAGCAATGCAAAGCGCAAAACAGTGGGTATACCCACTGACTGATCAGTCCTATTCGCAAGAACACAGTTTTGTTTTCTCATTGTCCCATCTCAAAACAAAGTGCTGTTGAATGTGCTCTAGGCTCTCACCAGACCCGACATAAGTTTGTCTAAACGTCTGGAAAACTGATGGGACTAGTGGGAATGATGGCAGTGTGGGCAGTGTTTTGGGGATAGTGGCCACTGAGAGATGGCGGTAACGTCTTTGTAGGGAGAAGACATTGGCCATTGATTCCGCTGTCTGTGTGTTGTGTCTCAGCTCAGATTGGAAGATGCACGGCAGTGACTCGCTCTGTGGAATGTCGCTGTGTCAGAAATCTGCACAGAGAAGATGTAATAGAAAGTAAAGTAGAAAAAGAAACCTCTACATAAACTACAGTATCCTGACATTCAAGAACAACAGAGAGTAAAGCTGAATGGACAAAAGTTAAACAAACATTTAAAATAAAATTTTAAAGGAAAGAAGAAAAGCCCCACATCATCAAAATGTAAAACCAGCACATAACATTACATTTAGAAACGCCAATACACTTATAATACCATATCAAAGTCAGTGTAAAATCTTTATTTGCAGGTGGCACATTGAATAAGCAACACAACTGATTTTCCCCCCTCAAACCATCCAACACTGTCCAAAGCTGTTGTCATACCTATCTAGGGATGGGGACATCACGTCTCCTTCATACCCAAACCCCAATCACCTGGCGATGCAAACCACAAAAAGGGAGAACACCCATTGACTGATTAAATCTATTTGAAAGAAAACCAGGAATTTTTTTCATCTTTGTTTTGTCAAGTAAAGCACAGCAGCTAAACGTAAACTAGAATCTCACGCCAGACCAGATATGAGTTTGCATAAACGTCTGGACAAAGAAAGTGGGGGCGGTGGGGGGGAGGAGGCAGTATGTGGGAGGGTTTGTGTAAGCAGTCCTAAGTGATTGCACTGACGGTTTGTAGGGAGAAGACTGTGACTATTGATTCCACTGTGGTGTGTTGTCTGTCACTAGAGAGTGGACGATGCAAGGCAATGGCTCCCTATGTCTCTGACTATCATACACACACGCGCGCGCGCGCGCGCACACACACACACACACACACACACACACACACACACACACACACACACACACACTTACTCACGCAGGTACAAGCATGGGGTGGAGAGGAAAAACAGAAAACATTGTAAAGAGACAACAAAAACAAGGCAACAGAATTGAAAGCTTTCATAAGTGTCCTCTAATTGTCCTTACCAGTAATGGTGATAAGCTCTGAATGATATTTCAAGTAGGGGAAGGCAAACGGGGCCTACAAACATTTTTTCGATTCTGCTGGAGCTCTGTCTACATTTGTTACGTAGAGAGAGATCAAGACTCCAGGCACCATTCCGATTTTGATGTGGCCTTGTCATTCTGTCCTATTCACAGTAACCATGGGCAATATTTTGATACGATATACCCTATCTATCTATCTATCTATCTATCTATCTATCTATCTATCTATCTATCTATCTATCTATCTATCTATCTATCTATCTATCTATCTATCTATCTATCTATCTATCTATCTACCTACCTATCTATCTACCTACCTACCTACCTACTACCTACCTACCTACCTACCTACCTACCTACCTACCTACCTACCTACCTACCTTTCTTTCTTTCTTTCTTTCTTTCTTTCTCGTCGAAAGCTCTGATAGCAAATATTGTTGTCTGTCAAATGAGCGACAAATGTGCTGCGCTGCCGTTAAGCGCCTGACAAGTCAGACTCAGCGCAACCATCCGGTTTCGGCGTGTGGGAGAGAATCGCTATTTTTGAAGTCTTTCTGGAAAAAACACACACATGAAAATGGTCCAAGAAGGCAGAAATTAAGACAAGAAGTGCAGAAACAAAGGGAGATAGAAACAAAGAGGAAGATAGAAACAAAGAGGGAGATAGAACAAAGAGGAGATAGAAACAAGGAATTGCAAGCACATACCTTCCAGAAGGAGATAATGCTTTTGGCATTGACGGCCCCTGGCATCCCTAGGGGGAATCTTTCTTTCTTGTCTATTGAAATCAAGGTTTGGGGCAACATTCTGGTATAGCTCAGTTTGTTTCCCCTTCTAAAGAATCGATGCCTACAGCTTTATCTTTTACTTGATATTTTTCAATTTATTTTTCCTCTGTATCAAAGCGGCCCTGATATGGCTGTGCGGTCAGCGGGGCTCTAAGTAACATCATTGGTTTGGTATCAATGTCAAAGACTAAGGCATTGATTCGATGCTGATGTAGTTTTATTTTTCCTTTATATAGAAATCAAATTTTACACAATTATTTTGATTTTGATGGAACTGTTGTCTTTCTGATATGGAAAAAAAATAACGCCTCATATGTAGTTTTGATTTTATGGATTTCTTCTTTTTCTTAGTCTTCTCGTTGGTTTTGTGTCCATTTACTGCATGGTGATTTGGACAGTTACGTAGACTTATTCAATAAGTGTGTGTGTGTGTGTGTGTGTGTGTGTGTGTGTGTGTGTGTGTGTGTGTGTGTGTGTGGTGTGTGTGTGTGTGTGTGTGTGTGTGTGTGTGCCCATTTGTGGGCATGTGAGCATTTGTGTATTCTGGCAAAAACACTTAATCCAACAGAATGGTACACAAGGGGACAGGTAAAGTTTGTTAGTCCCAGAGTCAGTGATGGTGTCTGAGAGAAGACTGTCTTCAGTATTGATTGCTACTGTGCTACGCTGTGCTGTGCTGTGCTGTACTTTACTGTACTGTGCTGTGCCGTGCTGTGCTGTGCTGTGCTGTGCTGTGCTGCTGTGCTGTGCTGTACTGTACTGTTACGTGTACGTGTGCTGTGCTGCGTGCTGTGCTGTGCTGTACTGTACTGTATACTGTGCTGTGCCGTGCTGTCTGTGCTGTGCTGTGCTGTGCTGTACTGTACTGTACTGTGCTGTGCCGTGCTGTGCTGTGCTGTGCTGTGCTGTGCTGTACTGTACTTACTGTACTGTGCTGTGCCGCTGTGCATCGTGCTGTGCTGTGCTGTACTGTCTGTGCTGTGCTGTGCTATGCTGTACTGTAATGTTGTGTGTGCGTGCTGTGCTGTGCTGTATGCTGTACTGTGCTGTGTACTGTACTGTGCTGTGCTGTGCTGCTGACTGTACTGTACTGTGCTGTGCTGTGCTGTGCTGTGCTGTGCTGTGCTGTACTGTACTGTGCTGTGCTGTGCTGTGCTGTGCTGTGCTGTCCGTGCACGTCGTCTGTGCTTGTGCTGTGCTACTGTGCTGTGCTGAGCTGATGCTATGCTGCTGTGCTCGTCGTGTGCTGCTGTCTGTCTGTGCTGTGCTGTGCTGTGCTGTGCCTGTGCTGGCCGTGCCTGCCGTGCTGCTGCGTGCCTGACTCTGCGTGTGTGCTCTGTAGCTGTGCTGTCGCTGTATGCTGTCTGTCTGCCTGTCGTCTGCCTGTCTGTTGCTGTCTGCCTGTCTGTGCTGCCTGCTGTGCTGGCGCCTGCTGCCTGCGTTGCCTGCTGCCTGCCTGTCTGTCGGTTGTTCCTGCTTGTCGCCTGCTGGGCTGCCCGTGTCTGTCTGCCTGTTGTCTGCCTGTCTGCTGCCTGCCTGTCTGCCTGCCTGCCTGCTGCCTGTCTGCTGTCTGCCTGCTGCCTGCCTGCTGCCTGCCTGCCTGTCTGTCTGCTGTCTGTCTTTTTCTGTCTGTGCCTGGCCAGGCTCCACTGCAGGGCCAGACACACACTGGTGGATGATTGGATGGATGCTGATGGATGGATGAATGTGTATGCATGTGATGGATGGGATGGATGATGGATGGAAATGGATGGATGGATGGATGATGTAAGATGGATGGATGGAGAGCGGTTTTGGGCATTACTTGTGTGTGTTGTTAGACTAAATTGATCTGGAGTCTCTACTGGTGGTGTACACTATTTTACAGGAAGCTGGAGTGATTTAATTCTCTGTCTGTCTGTCTGTCTGTCTGTCTGTCTGTCTGTCTGTCTGTCTGTCTGTCTGTCTGTCTGTCTGTCTGTCTGTCTGTCTGTCTGTCTGTCTTCTCTCTCTCTCTCTCTCTCCTCTCTCTCTCTCTCTCTCTCTCTCTCTCTCTCTCTCTCTCTCTCTCTCTCTCTCTCCTCTCCGTACTGCAGCATTACAAAATTAATGTTTAATGACTGGACAAACAGTAAGAGAGGGTGAGGTAGGTCGTTTGTGGTATTTTGTTAGATATCGTTAGAAAATAAAAATGTCTCTGGAGTCTACCAGTGGTAAGTATACTTTTTACAGGAACTTAGATAATATTTGATTTGTCTTTGTCTCTGTCTATCTGTCTTTCTGTCTGTGTGTCTGTCTGTCTATTTGTTCATACGTTGCCTTTGTCTCTGTCTGTCTGTCTGTCTGTCTGTCTCTGTCTGTCTGTCTGTCCCTTCTGTCTGTCTCTTTCTGTCTCTCTGCTCTTCTTCTTAGTCTCTCTCTTTCTTCTCTCTTCCTCTCTCTACCCTCTCCTCTCTCTCTCTCTCTCTCTCTCTCTCTCTCCTCTCTCTCTCTCTCTCTCTCTCTCTCTCTCTCTCTCTCTCTCTCTCTCTCTCTTTCCCCACAATTAATTATGAGAGAAACAAAAATAATTGACAGCTGTTGTGACGTGGAAGCAATGGGAAAGGTGGTGGCTGTAGACAGTGGGGGAGGGGAGGGGAGAAGAGAAGGGTGATGGATGGATGTTCTCATGAGTTATTTCGCCGTGTGAGCCGTGCAGAAACTCTTCAGCTATTTTTTGACATGTAAACATCATTCCTGCATGCTGGGGTTTCTTTTTATATCAGTTCCAAAATGTCAAAGAAGATGAAGTCTGAAAAACTAATGATGACATGATAGCAAACACCGGTATCCACAATAAAAATAAAAATATGATATTATAAAAATAGCATATTGGAATCTCAGTGACGCTGAGGTCAATGTCCTGTTGCGCCGACCTTAAGCTTAGAGATGGCGGGTGATTTTTCTTTCTATATTATTATTCTTTTTATTTTCGAAGATAATGGAATAAGCACTCATGTTTTGTTGGTGTTTTTTTTACATCTTGTCCTCGTATGTATGCAATAATGTCAATTTTGTCATCCGTTCCCAAGGCACATTATGGTCTACTCCTCAGAAAAATTAAACGTGTTCTACAGTGGATCGGTGGTCTGAAGGTAACGCGTCTTCGTAGAAAGCGAAAAAGCCCGGGTCGGAGTATGCGATGGTTCGAATCCCATTTGGCCCCAAAACTTTTACCCCTTCTATTAGACTATGAGTGGGGGTCTGGGTGCTAGTCTTTCGGATGAGGCAATAAACCGAGGCCCCGTGTGTTGCACATCTATATTTAGCGCACGTAAAAGAAACCCACGGAAACAAGAGAGTTGTCTCTGGCAAAATTCTGTAGAAAAAAGCTACTGCGATAGGAAAACAAATACAGGAAAACGAAAAAAAAAAAAATAATGGTTGGCGCTGCACTTGTGGCAACGTGCTCTCCTCGGGGAAAGCAGCCCGAATTTGAAGCAGAGAAATCTGCCATCACTTAAAGTGGTATAGATAGATAGATAATAAATAAATAAATAATAAATAAATAAATAATAAATAAATAAATAAATAAATAAATAATAAATGAGTAACGTTTGCGCAAGACGTTCTGTGAATGTTCGCACACGGAACCTCAGTTTATGGTCTCATCTGAAGGACTTTTGAAAGACGAAAAAGTGGAGTCAGCACTGATGTTAACTCCAGGGGGAAAAAAATCCCCTTAAACGGGATTCAAACCCAAGGTAGCAAATCATGAGTGGAATGCACAATGCTCTAGCCACTAAGCTATCCCGCCATCGCTAAAAAAATCAAAGATGATGCAGTGTGAAAAAGTAATGAGGAGAGCAAACAAGTGTATCCACAATAAAAACAGGAGACTGGAATCTCAAAGGACCTGGTGTCATTGTCCTGTTGCCCACATCTGAAGCTTAAATAAGGTGGGTGAGAGAGAGAGAGAGAGAGAGAGAGAGAGAGAGAGAGAGAGAGAGAGAGAGAGAGAGGAGAGAGAGAGAGAGAGAGAGAGAGAGAGAGAGAGAGAGAGAGAGAGAGAGAGAGAGAGAGGGAATGACAATGACAATGACAATGACAATGACAATATTTTATTGTGTCAAGCTTGTTAAGCCCGTTCACAAGGGGACAGCGGGTGGGGGACTGGGCACAAAACACACATTTTCAGGACAAAAAATGTATCGTTTTTACAACCCAGAGGGTCGGCATGGCATGGATTCCACGACATGGTGAAGAAGTTTACATTCACCTTACGATGAATGGGGGACGAAAGAGAGAGAGAAAAGAGAGAGAGAGAGAGAGAGAGAGAGAGAGAGAGAGAGAGAGAGAGAGAGAGAGAGAGAGAGAGAGAGAGAGAGAGAGAGAGAGAGAGAGAGAGAGAGAGAGAGAGAGAGAGAGAGAGAGAGAGAGAGAGAGAGGAGAGAGAGAGAGAGAGAGAGAGAGAGAGAGAGAGAGAGAGAGAGTGGGAAGAGAAGGAAGAGAGAAAGGGGAATGACAGAGAATTGAATTGAATGGAATCGAATTGAATAAATTGAGACAAAAAAGAGACAGACAAACATACAGACGGACCGAGACAAGAGTCAGAAACTTAAACAGAGAAAAACCACATAATAATCAATCAGGGCAGAAGATGGATGCAGAGCACAAGAGGGAAAATAGTCAGAAAAAAGAGGAAAAGAACAAGAGGGGGGAAAGACAGTGAGAGAGGGAGGGCAAGGAAATACGAGAGGCGAAAATAGCTGAACAAAGAATGGTCAGGGTAACGGGGAGAGAGAGAGAGAGGAGAGAGAGAGGAGAGAGAGAGAGAGAGAGAGAGAGAGAGAGAGAGAGGAGAGAAGAGAGGAGAGAGAGAGAGAGAGAGGGGAGAGAGAGAGAGAGAGAGAGAGAGAGAGAGAGAGAGAGAAGAGAGAGAAGAGAAGAGAGAGAGAAGAGAGAGAGAGAGAGGAGAAAGAGAGAGAGGAGAGCAGGAGGAGAGAGAGAGAGAGGAGAGAGAGAGAGAAGAGTAGGAGAGAGAAAGGGAGAGAGAGAGAGAGAAGAGAGGATGGAGAGAGAGAGAGAGGAGAGCAGAGGAGAGAGAGAGAGAGGAGCTAGAGAGAGGAGAAGGGGAGAGAGAGAGAGATAGGAGAGAGGGAAGGGGAGAGAGAAATAGAAAGAGAGACAGACATACAGACACAGACAGGAGAGAGAGAGAGAGAAACAGAGAGAGAGACAGAAAGAAACAGACAGACAGACAATACAGAGCAGAGAGACAGACACACACTACACTACACTAGAGTACACTACACTAGAGTACACTACACTACACTACACTAGAGTACACTACACTACACTACACTACACTACACTACACTCTATCTCATTTCACTCTATCTTACTTCACTCCACTCCATTACATCACACAACACCACACCACACCACACCACACCACTCCACACACCACACCACACCACACCACACCACTCCACACCACACCACTCCACACCACACCACACCACATCACACCACATCACACCATACCACATCACACCACACCACACCACACCATACCACACCACATCACACCACACCACATCACACCACACCACACCACACCACACCAAACTCCATTCCACAACACATTCCATACCACACCACACCACACTACATTCCACTCCACTCCACACCACACCACACGACAGTGCACTCTACTCCACTCCATTCCACTCCATACAACACCACTCCACACCACACCACCCCACGCCACACCACACACACACCGCACCGCTAGCGCTCCACATCACACCACACCACACCACACCACACTCCACTCCACTCCACTCTACTCCACTACAACACTAGGTCAACACGGAACATGGACTGTGCATCTGCAACACACCTTGGATGCTACATACATACATACATACATACATACAGACAGACAGACAGACAGACAGACAGACAGACAGACAGACAGACAGACAGACAGACAGACAGACAGACAGACAGACAGACAGACTGAGGGTGCAGACAGTGGGGTCTCAGGGGGAGGACGTGTGGAAGGATGTGACATAAAGCAGTCATTGCCTGTGCTCGGCCCCTGGTCAGCTATCAATATTGAATGACCCTGCCTCCTTTCTGGGGACCCGTTAGTGGTCAGAAGTGTCTGCTGGTTTTCTGTCACTGCTGTGGTTAAAAAATCTGTGCTCTTTATTCTGGTAGTGGTCCCAAATATCTGCTTGTTTGTTTTTTGTAGTGGTCAACCATCTCTATGTTTTCTTTTGCTAATGGTTCACAATCTCTGCTTGTTTTCCGTTGTTAGTGATCCAAAGTGGTCCAAGCTTGTTCTCTGTTGTTGGTGGTCAACAATCTCTGTTTGGTTACTGGTCAACAGTTTCTGTGTGTTCTCTTACAGGCCAACAGTCTCTGTTAGTGGTCAACAATATCTGTTCGTTCTTTTGTTAATGGTTAACAACCTCTGTTCATTCTTCTGTTATAGGTCAACAATCTCTGTTCATTCTTCTGTTAGATGTCAACAGTCTCTGTTCAATCTTCTGTTAGATGTCAACAATCTCTGTTCATTCTTCTGTTAGATGTCAACAGTCTCTGTTCATTCTTCTGTTAGATGTCAATCTCTGTTCATTCTTCTGTTAGATGTCAACAATCTCTGTTCATTCTTCTGTTAGATGTCAACGGTCTCTGTTCAATCTTCTGTTAGAGGTCAACAGTCTCTGTTCAATCTTCTGTTAGAGGTCAACAGTCTCTGTTCAATCTTCTGTTAGATGTCAACAGTCTCTGTTCAATCTTCTGTTAGATGTCAACAGTCTCTGTTCAATCTTCTGTTAGAGGTCAACAGTCTCTGTTCATCTTCTGTTAGAGGTCAACAGTCTCTGTTCATTATTCTGTTAAGGTCAACAGTCTCTGTTCAATCTTCTGTTAGAGGTCAACAGTCTCTGTTCAATCTTCTGTTAGAGGTCAACAGTCTCTGTTCAATCTTCTGTTAGTGGTCAACAGTCTCTGTTCAATCTTCTGTTAGTGGCAACAATTTCTGCTTTTTCTTCTGTTAGCGGTCAACAATGTCTGCTTTTTCTTCGGTTCGTTGTCAACAATTTCTGCTTTATTTCTTCTGTCAATAGTCAACAGTTTCTGCTTGTATTTCTGTTTGTTGACAACAGTTTCTGCTTTTTGTTCTTCTTCTGTTAGTGTTCAACAGTTTCTATTTGTTCTGCTAGTGGTTCAACATTCGCTACTTGTTCTCTGTTAGTAGTCAACAGTTTCTGCTTGTATTTCTGTTAGTTGTCAACAGTTTTCTGCTTTTTTTTCTTCTGTTAGTGTTCAACAGTTTTTATTTGCTCTGCTAATGGTTCAACATTCGCTACTTGTTCTCTGTATTTCTACTAGTGGTTCAACATTAGCTACTTGTTCTCTGTTAGTAGTCAACAGTTTCTGAAGCCGGGATTTGCTTGTTTTTCTGTTAGTAGTCAACAGTTTCCACTTGTATTTCTGCTAGTGGTTCAACATTCACTGCTTGTTCTCTGTTAGTAGTCAACAGTTTCTGAAGCCGAAATTTGATCCCAAGATATCAAGAACCCACAGGATTTCAGTCAAACGGCCTTAAGTCACATCGCTCGGCTATAGCGTTCTTTGTGTCTTGGGTGTATTGAGAGTCTGCAGTTCTTGATTACAGCATGGGGGTCTGCAGTTACCGTACACTATGCATGTCTTGCTGCCCTGTGTCTCGATGGGAGGCAGGGAACAGAGAGGAGTGACCATGCACTGCCAGTGGTGTTACCGAGATGTGATTTGTGCTGGGTCTGCTCTTTCTCATGGGGAAACTATCTACGAAGTTTTAGATTTGAGTCTGTTGTCTTTTTATTTTGTTTGTCTCTGTCTGTCTATCTGTCTGTGTGAAAGTCTGTCTGTCTGTCTGTCTGTCTGTCTCTGTCTTCTGTCTTCTGTCTGTCTCTGTCTCTGCTCTCGTCTCTCTCTGTCTCTGTCTCTCTCTCTCTCTCTCTCTCTCTCTCTCTCTCTCTCTCTTCTCTTCTCTCTCTTCTCTCTCCTCTTCTCTCTCTTCTGTCTCTGTCTCCATTATCTCGTCTCTCTGCTCTCTGTCTGTATGTATTATGTCGTCTCTCTCTCTGTATCTGTCTGTACTTCTGTCTCTGTCTGTCTGTCTGTCTGTCTGTCTGTCTGTCTGTCTCTGTCTTCTGTCTGTCTCTGTCCTTCTCTCTCTCTCTCTCTCTCTCTCTCTCTCTCTCTCTCTCTCTCTCTCTCTCTCTCTCTCTCTCTCCTCTCTCTCTCTCTCTCTCTCTCTCATACGAGGGAAATAAGAAAATTTTCGAACCCAAACGGGTTAAGAACCCAGACTTGTCGCTGAATTGTCAGGTGGGCTGTACCTCTAAACCACGGATCCACAAGAATAAAGACACGACGGCAACCCTATCTCAAGGAAAGTACAGTATCACATAATTATTATCCCAGGCTCTTTTTGACAGTAGGGACACATGTCAAGAGAGACAGACTTATTCTTCCATAGCTGCAGGCCATCATCTACTTCAGCAGCCTGAGTGTTCAAGGACTCTCCCTCACTGAATGGGGTGCATTTTGTTTACTGTATGTATCTATTCACTTTATTCTTTTATTTTCAGGATAATGGAACAAGCACTCATGTCCTTTTCTTCAAACTTCCAGTTTCCGTGTGTATGCAGTTTTGTACATTTTGCTATCCATTCCCACCGGCACACAATGATGCTTTTAAGCCAAAAAGTGGAACAGGTTTTAACGTGTGGGCAAGATGTTCTGCGTGCGTTCCTACAGAGGAGTTCTTTCTGTTGATGGTCTATCTGAAGGATCGGTGGTCTAGAGTAAGGAAACCTGTACCTGCATAAAGGCTGCAAGTTCAGGTTCAACCCCTGTTTGTACTTGACACTTTACCCCCCAACCACTAGACCGTGAGTGGTGGTCTGGCTGTCAGTCTTTCAGATGAAACGATAAACGCAGGCCCCATGTGCAGCACGCATTTGACGCGAGTAAAAGAACCCACGCCAAGAAAATTGTCCCTCGCTAAACATCTGTCAAAAATAGAAGAAGAAAAAGCCATCTGATAGGGAAACAAATACAATTGCAAACATGAAAATAAGAAAAAGAAATACTAGGTGGTGCTGCTCTTGTGACGACACGCTCTCACCAGGAAGAGCAGCCCGAATTTCAGGCAAAATAAGATTCTGTTGTGGCTTAAAATGACATACAAACATACAAGTACACAACCTACAGTACAGAATTTTCTACAAAAGTCAAGAAAGAGACCTGTACCGGGAGTAGATATTACTAGTAGAAGGATACAAACAATGGAGATGAGATGTTTGCGCTCAATTCTTGTTATCTCATACAGAGATCACCTAACTCATGGGGTAGTAGAACCCAGACCTGGAAACGCCATCAGCCATAATTATGAAGAGCTCCTGGCTTCATGAAGAAGAGAAAAGTGGTTCAGGCACGTCACAGGAACATCTGGACTGGCCAAGACTGTCCACAGGAAACAGCACATGCAGGGAGACGAAGAGAGGTAGACAGAGAAAACGATTAGAAGTACAAGATGAAAGCGTGGACTGGCATTGGGTGGAACAACTTGCTTCGGAAAGCTTGAAAGCCGCACGGATTGGAGGAAGCTGGCTGCAAAATGTTCAGTGGTGCCCCCAACAGTCTTCAAGATCACGGAGAAAGGTGAAGGACGTGAGGAACTAGCACAGTCTGTGAAGTGCAGCTGTACCCAACTCCGAGCCCTGTGACAGGGGAATGCCTGCATTGCTGTGAGCTTTTAAACAGCACACTCATTAATCCAGCCTGGAGGCTATAATAGCACGCCTTCAAGCTGTTCCGTCATATTGAATGAAATATTCATATGACGAAGTGATGCTTTTAAGCTCAAATTTGCCATACATGGCATGCGAAGAAATAAGATATATTGCTCAGAGAAAAACACTAAACAAAAGAATGACAGTTCAATAATGATTTCCGAAGGGTTTACACATATTGTTGTTTGTAGGTTCTGTATAGTATCCATTAATTTTGTACGACAGGTTGATTCAAATTCATATATATAAGAGAGAGACAGAGAAGAGAGACAGATACATAGATACATAGACAGACAGACAGACAGAAGAGACGACAAGACAGACAGATAGATAGACAAACAGATAGATAGACAGACAGATAGATAGACAGAAGACAGATAGATAGATAGATATAGATAGATAATAGATAGATAGATAGATAGTGATAGATAGATAGATAGATAGATAGATAGATGATAGATAGATAGATAGATAGTGTGTGTGTGTATTCTTTGTGGAGCAAACATCAGTGCCGTCTTATTGTTTATCGGACAATGGTTTGTTTTGGAATTTGTTTCTTTTGTTGTTTACTCATGTGTTTGAATTTGATAACAACGGTTGAAGGACCAAACAATGGCAAAAGCCGAGAAAAGTCATCAGATTGAAGATAGCAGTCACGTGAGGTAACAGCTAGCTATTACCGAGGACTCCAATCAGAGGGGTCGAGTAACTGACCTTGTACCAAAGCCCTTGGGGCTGGAGGTTTACAGAAGAAGGTCGTTGGAGGGATGTAGTCATGGTCGTTGGTTGGCGTCTCGCTCTCCCGACTAAGCGCAATTATTTTCGTCAGTATGGGGCTTTGTGACCTGGGTAATCTTTATCTACTCTCTATCTCTCTTCTACTATCTATCTTCTATCTATCTATCTATCTATCTATCTATCTCTCTATCTATCTATCTATCTATCTATCTATCTATCTATCTATCTATCTACTTCTTCTCTCTAACTATCTATCTATCTATCTATCATCATCTATCTATCTATCTCCTATCTCTCTATCTCTCTATCTCTCTATCCATCTGTCTGTCTGTCTATCTATTTTATTTATCTATCTATCTAGCTATCTATCTATCTATTTCATCTATCTATCTATCTATCTATCTATCTATCTATCTATCTATCTATCTATCTATCTATCTATCTATCTATCTATCTATCTGTCTGTCTGTCTATCTATCTATCTATCTATCTATCTATCTATCTATCTATCTATCTATCTATCTATCTATCTATCTATCTGTCTGTCTGTCTGTCTGTCTATCTGTCTATCTATCTATCTATCTATCTATCTATCTATCTATCTATCTATCGATCGATCGATCGATCGATCGATCTATTCCTTGGTCTGGCGACCTTGGGGCACCCCTGAAGACTTGACAACCAGTTCCCTCCATTCCTCTCTCTCTGTACGATATTTCTCAAAATTTTGTTTGCGTTCTAGGCCTGTCTATTCGTTGATGTCCTCCGGCCCATCTCTTTCTTTGGTCTGCCTCTTTTTCTTCCTCCTTGGACAGTGCCTTGCAGTATTGTTTTTGCAAGTCTTTTGATCTTGTGACATGCCCTACCAAAAAAGTTTTTACAATTAATGGGTTTTCGTAAGGACCAATGGTTTGCTGGCTTCTGTTATGCACGTCTTCGTTGCTTATGTGGTCTCTGTAGGGGATGCCAAGGAGTCTCCGGAAGCATCTCATCTCTACCGCCTGTACTCTTCTCTCCAAATCAGCAGTCAAGGTCCAGGATTTACAGGCATACAGAAATATGGACATGACAAGGGAGCACATTACTCTGATCTTGGAGTTGAGGAAATATTTTTATTTTTCCAGATGTTGTTCAGTTTTGACAGTGCTGTTGTTGTCTGTGCAATCCTGCATTATTGGTAAGCCAGCTCTGAAAAAGTACCACTGACACCACAACAGCAACCCTCACCAACAGTGCAGGGCCTCTGTAGCTGGCTGCTTCATGGCAGCTTAACATTGTTAATCTCTCTGCGGACCTCTGACCCTGAAAAATCTTGGCATAGCTAAGTGGAGGGGATGTGTGATTAAGACAAGCGGGATTGGAGCAGCAGATTAGGACTGTCACAGAAAATGAGGCATCAAACATAAAACACTGAGGACATGTGGCTAGAAGATTCTGCAGATTACACCTCGTTGCAACTGCCGCTTTTTCAGAACCAAATGAATTTGTGACTCAATGGAAAGATTAGAACCCCTCAGAAAAAGCAGCATTCACTTTGCTGATGCAAATTCGAGAGTGTGACTCAACGCGACCTCAAGGGAGCTCTTGAGGCAGGATTGTATGACAGCGTGGAGTGCTGTCCGTCAGGGGATCTCTAACCTGGCCAGGCTTCCAGACCATCTTCATTGTCAACGCTTCCCTATCCACTACCAAAATGTATAAAAATTAAAAAAAGAAAAATCTCAGTATTGATATCTTTGTGTGTGAGAGTCTAAAGCAGGCGACAGACTAGCCATCTGACGGCTAAGGCCGGGACAGTCAGGCAGAAACAGATCCCAAACAGGTCGTCAGTCACTGTCAACGTACGTCTCATGCAACGTGTAGTGTCAGGTTCAACCCTACCGTGTGAGATGTTGGACCCTGTTCTATTGCCGGATCAGGCACAAAACGGCCAGCTCGTATCCTCCAACAAATCAGCACTCAGTTTAACGGTCCACGTCACCTTGTGCATATGGACATGTGTGTGTGTGTGGGGGGGGGGGGGGACGGGATAGCCTAGTGGTCAGAACATTGCGCTGGCAATTTGACGACCCGGTTCGATTCCCGCTCGAGGAGATTTTTCCACTGGAGTTAACATCAGTGCTGACTCCACTCTCCCCCAAAGTCCTTCGGATGATACTATAAACCGAGGCCCCGTGTGCGAACATCAGAACGTAGAATATCTTGCACACACGTTAAATCCTGTTCCGCTTTTCGTAAGAGTAGGCCATCGTGTGCCGGTGGGAACAGATGACATATACAGAACTGCATACACACGGGATTGGATGTAAAAAAGCACAAGAGTGCTTATCCCATTATCCTCGAAATAAAAGAATAAAATGAAAAAAGTGCGCCTTGTGAATGCGACAGAAACCTGGGGCAGGCAGCAGCCGTTTCAGTGTGTATGCCTTTTAAACATTTCGTGTTGCAGTTCATCCTCTGCACACTGACAGGTTGGAACTAACAGGTTGATTCAGTCTTTCAGAAATGCAAGTTTGAATAAGTGGGTTTGCGGTCTACTCAATTTAACAACGAATACCAGCTGCCATGGCACAGTGAATTGTTTCAAATCAGAATTTGGGTATTAGATGCAGAAGACAGCAACTTGCTATTGCTATGAAAAGCAAATTCCTATATAACGTCGGATGTCAAATTGGTCTGTCATTTGACATCTCTCAGCAGTTTCTACAATCTGAATTTTAGGTAGCAGATTTCCATTCAAGGTTAAAAATAAAACATAACATAGTATTACCGTGTTGTCATTAGGACCTCAACTGATTTACATCAGTTCATTGTCAAAAGGATTTATTAACAGACTGATAATAGGAGGGTCAGATAATGTATCGTTTGGGGGGTGTGTGTTTGCGTGCGTGCGTGCGTGCGTGTGTGTGTGTGTGCGTGTGTGTGTGCGTGTATGTGTGTGTATGTGTAAAACTGTGCATTGTCTTTTTTTCAATCCCGATGTATGTACGTTCTGTCTGACTCGAGCATGGACCAGGTGGTCTAGATCGGTAGCTAGACCCTAAACTAGCAAAGGATGTTATCTTTCAACAATATGACCACACGACTTGTAATTAAAACGTCAGAATAGATAAACGTCTTTCTTTTCTTGTTGTTTCACAAAGAAATCAGCTACAAGGAGTTTCCAAAACAAAAAGAAAATCACAAAACTCATATTTTGTTTATTTGAGACATGAGGAGCAGACAGTAACGGACACAGATCTTCATCGTCTCACTTTCCGTGGAGTGCTTCCCCCAGCTGTCACCGCCACCTTTGACATAGCCAGGAGAGGGCTGACCATTGTCCACAGCAGCACAAAGGACAAGACAGAACTGAGAGCTCACCATCCCTCTAACAGAACCCTGCTTCTTCACAACACTAGGACATTGCTTCTTCACACCACTAGGACATTGCTTCTTCACACCACTAGGACATTGCTTCTTCACACCACTAGGACCTTGCTTCTTCACACCACTAGGATCTTGCTTCTTCACACCACTAGGACATTGCTTCTTCACACCACTAGGACTGACCTTGCTTCTTCACACCACTAGAACATTGCTTCTTCACACCACTAGGACCTTGCTTCTTCACACCACTAGAACCTTGCTTCTTCACACCACTAGAACCTTGCTTTCTCACACCACTTTAAGCATTAAAGGGGTGAGAGAGTTAGCGGGTTAGCAGACAGTGGAGAGAGAGAGAGAGAGAGAGAAGAGAGAGAGAGAGAGAGAGAGAGAGAGAGAGAGAGAGAGAGAGAGAGAGAGAGAGAGAGAGAGAGGAGAGAGAGAGAGAGAGAGAGCAGTGAGGCGGCAGACAAGGAGTGAACTGCCATTGATTGAACGGTCCTAACAGCCAGTGTAGTGTAGTGTAGTGTAGTGTAGTGTAGTGTAGTGTAGTGTAGTGTAGGTAGTGTAATGTAGGCCTAGATCACAGCATCGCTTTCAACCTTAGGCCGCCTGTTCGAGGAGTCGGGGTGTGTGGTGTCCTTAAGTGCTGACAGTCCTGTACGTCCTTAACAGGTTCCAGATGTGTAACTGGGCGAACCGCTCCATAAGTAACCAGAACTGATTTTAATTTTTTTTGCACATTGTTTTTTTTATAATGATACAGATGCAAATGCATCCTAGAATGACAGCAATGAATCTGTTAATGAGAAACCAGCTCATTTTGAGACTGCAAACTTGAAATGAGTACTCTCGAACTTTATGGGAAAGTCTGTTGTGTTTAATTATAGTGCTGGTATGTACTATCAGCAAAGAATAATATCGAAATCCACTGATATCAACGTGGAGATAAACAGGATTGTTCTCAGCCACATGCATACATTTTCATGCCAGAAACCGTTCGCAGCATCTCACTCAAAATGTCACGACCCGTGGGCCAGATAACGGCTTATCTGCATCGAGCTTGACCACATGACGATGATAACCAGTTAACGACACCTGAGTGGAGAGGAAGGGGAGGGGGAGAGAGTCAGTGCAGTGGTGAGGGGGGGGGGACGGCAGTTGCAGCAGCAGCAGCTGGTGGCGGGGCGTGAAGCGGTGAAGAGTGAGTAGCAGGCCTGAAGGGGGGAGGGACAAGGCAAGGCAAGGCAAGGCAAGGGTATACTATAGCAGCTTTCCACACTTCTCCCTCTCACCCTATTGTCGCCGCGCTGGTGAGTGTGTCGCCGCAGCCACCATGACTGTACCAGGCTACGTACACACAGCGCTGGATCAATGCTAGCCTGTCTGCC
>CM060318.1:15754653-15757153 GCA_030674155.1 Stramonita haemastoma
CTCTCTGTCTCTGTCTCTGTCTCTGTCTCGTCTCCTGTCTCTCTCTCTCTCTCTGTCTCTCACTGTTTGTCTTGTCTGTCTGTCTGTCTGTCTGTCTGTCTTGTCTGTCTGTCTGTCTGTCTGTCTGTCTGTCTGTCTGTCTGTCTCTCTCTCTCTCTCTCTCTCTCTCTCTCTCTCTCTCTCTCTCTCTCTCTCTCTCTCTCTCTCTCTCTCTCTCTCTCTCTCTCTCTTATGCAATAGCAGCAAACAACTCCAATGGACTATTACAGAGTCAATGTTGTTGTGCAACACTGGTATTCTAATCGGCATCTCTGCCGTGATAACTAGCCTATCATCAACTTCATGTAAAATGTACATTACAAATGTTTCCTCAAGAGTCTGTCTAGTAGCTGTGTTTGGTTTGCTGTGATTGTAAAATATTTTTGTGTGTGTTTCTCAACATGCTTTATTTGTATAAAAGCGTGGTGCATCAGCGTGCAGCAAAATGCGTGGAATGGTGTGTAATCTAGAATGTTAACAGTTTTGCTTCAAAGATAAACAAACTAATGACAAGCAAGACATAATTATTTGCAAATGTGGTTTTGTTGTATATCATCAGAAGGAAGAAAAGTACTTAAGTGTTCAGATATGAGAGTATCATCACAGGACGAAAACAAAAATCTTTCATTTTCATAGAAGTAACCACAAAGTATGAACATTTTTCGCCATGTTTTTTAGTTATCCTTAATCTTGATTTCCATTAATACTAGAGAAGTGAAAATTCAGCAAACTTTATCTAACCAGCACCTTACATCTGTTTACGTATGCTATAAATGCATGAATATGTATCGAATGTTGATTACTGTGTGTTATGCAATGCGTTATATCGTGATGCTTTCCCAAATCTACCAGGCATTGTATTGTGGCCCAAGGCCGATGTGCAATTAAAATCATTTCAGTGTTCAGTGTTCAGTGTTCTCTCCCTCTCTCTGTCTCTGTCTCTCTGTCTCTGTCTCTTGTCTGTCTGTCTGTCTGTCTGTCTGTCTGTCTGTCTGTCTGTCTGTCTGTCTTCTCTCTCTCTCTCTCTCTCTCTCTCTCTCTCTCTCTCCTCTCTCTCTCTCTCTCTCTCTCTCTCTGTATGTCTGCTTGTCCATCCATAGGAGGGAGTGAACATATGACAGAGAGAGACATATAGAGAAACACAGAGACACAGAGAAGACCTACAAGACAGACAGACAGACAGACAGAGACATAGAGAGAAAGAGACACGGAGAGAGACGAGAAAGACAGAAGAGACATGAAGACAGACAGACAGACAGACAGACAGACAGACACACAGACAGACAGACAGACAAACAGACAGAGAGACAGACAGACACATGCAGAAACTAGGATCTGACATAAAAGGGCAGAATGAAAAGCTGTTGCAGATCTAAACAAAAGGCAGTCTTTAATCTCCAATGGACTCAACTCGTTAAAAGGGGGTTTGACAAAAAAAACCACTGTCACTGGCAAAGGGTTGGTATCTGTGATCTGTGATGTGAAGTCTTTGTGGACACTGATAACTACCTGTGGAATGAGTGGCAACTAATGAGGTGAGAAACGGGTCCTGGGCATGTGTGACTAACGCCTCCACGCACACACGCGTGCACATGCACGTACGTCTGTGCGCACACACATAAACACAAACACATAATATAATATAGTCACACACACGTGCCCATGCTTGCACGTGTGAGCGTGCACGCATAAACACAGACATATAATATATAGTCACACCTACATACACATGCACGCACGTCTGTGCGTACACACATAAACACCAACACATAATATAATATAGTGACACACATATACAAACACAGGTATATAACTTTATATAGTCATACCTACATACACACGCGTGCACGTGTGAGTATACACGCATAAACACATACATAATGGTTATATAGTCACACATACATACACACGCACACAGGCACAATACATACATACATACACACACTCACGTGCGCACCGGCACCAAGCACACGACAGCACACACGACACACACACCACCACCACACACGCACACCACACACACACGCACACACATTCACACACACACTGCGTCATAACGAGAGGGGGGGGGATTCACAGCATAAGGCACACCGACAGTATAAGAGGGGAGAGAATGGATGAGGGACAGACAACAGAGAAGAAGAAGATAAGGAAAGAGAGAGAAGAAGAAGAGGGAGCAGGAGAAGAAGGAAGAGAAGAGAAGAAAAGAAGAAGAAGAGAAGAAGAAGAAGAAGAAGAAGAAGAAGAAGAAGATGATGATGAAGAAGAAGAGAAGAGGAAGAGAAGAAGAAGAAGAAGAAGAAGTGAGTGAGAGAGAGAGAGAGAGTGAGAGACGACGACAGAGACAGACAGACAGACAGACAGACAGACAGACAGACAGACAGAGAGACAGACACAGACAGACAGACAGACAGACAGACAGAAGACAGAGAGATACAGACAAAGACGGAGATCGGCACAG
>CM060318.1:15769653-15782153 GCA_030674155.1 Stramonita haemastoma
GTGTGTGTGTGTGAGGCTTGGTGCCTTACCTGCCTAACATCACTTGTCATCAATGACAACATCTTTGTTTCTGTCAATGATACAATTCTGCACAGAATGCCTCGTTGTTGGTGGTTGTTTTTACAGTGCTTATGATACTGTGTACGTCATTGATCATAACACTGATCTTGTCGAGGATATGTACGCCACAATGAATTTTGTCATTTTGTGTTGTGTATGATATTATACGGTCTGTGACGATGAATAAACTCTTCTTTTTTTTTTTCTTTTTTTTTCTTTTTTTTTTTTGGGGGGGGGGGGTTATTAGATGGGGAATTGTAAACCAAGCGATGATGCTGCTTTCAATAACTGCAGTGCCACCATTTTTTTTTAATGACTAAAGTGATTGTGGCGATCATATTTGTCTTGTTAAGCCTTTTTTAACTTTTAATTTTGATTTTGTCTTTATCAGAAGAAGGGGGGGGGGTAGTATTTTTTGTGTGTAATGTTTGTTTGGGGGAGAGGTGTTTGTTTAAGGGGAGGGGGGGGGGGCTTGGTGGGTTTTGTTGTTTTCGTTTTGTTTTGTTTGTTGTTGGGGTTTTTTTAAGGGAGCGGGTGATTTTGAGTGTTTGTTTCTTTATGGTGTTGCTGTTACTGTGGTTATTATGGATGTTCTAGTGTCTTCTCTGTTAAACTTCAATGTCACTGCAACTGTGTGTGATTGTTATTAGCAATGGTGGTGGTTGTTTTTTTTTTTCAGTCGCCATTTTCAGGACTCTTCTTGTTGCTGACGATGTTACTGCTGCTGTTTGTTGTTGTTGACATTGGTTGGAAAGGGCTTCTGCTGTTCTCCTTTTGGTGACTGTCGTTATTTCTGGTTGGTGTGTGTGTGTGTGTGTGTGTGTGTTGTGTGTGTGGTGTGTGTGTGTGTGGTGTGTGTGTGTGTGTGTGTTGTGTGTGTGTGTGTTTGTGTGTTTGTGTGTTTGTGGTGTGTGTGTGTGTGTGTGTGTGTGTGTGTGTGTGTGTGTGTGTGTTGTGTGTGTGTGTGTGTGTTGTGTGTGTGTGTGTGTGTGTGTGGGAGTGAGAGAGAGGAGTGTGTGTGTGTGTGGTGTGTTGTGTGGTGTGTGTTGTGTGGTGGTGTTGAGTGTTGTGTGTGGTTGGGGTTGTGTGGAGGAGTGAGTGTAAGTTTTGTGGTATTTTCTTTTTTTTCTGTCTGTCTTTCTTTTCTGTGTTTTTCGTTTCATTGATGTGTGTGTTTATATGTATTGGTGTTGGTTTGTGTGCATTTTAATTTTGTGTTTGTGTGTTGTTGTGTGTGTTTATTTTTTTTGCGTGGGATTTTTTCTTTGCTTACGTGTAAGGGATGTGAAATTATTGTTATGAACAGAATGTTGCTATTATTGTTTTGTTTGTTGATAGTTTGTCACATTATGTGTGTGCGTTTTCGGGTTTCCTGGTTTATTTTTGTCAAATACTGACTGCTTGCTTATTTAATATCCCCGAGAGATTTATTACTTCTTTATTTGATTGGACGTCCTATTAGAGATGCTTTTCAACAGACTGTTAGTCGTGTATCTTTTTTCATGTTGGTTTCTTACAATTCTTTTCGACAGACAGGTCGTTTGTATGTTTACTGTTTTGTTTACATCAGACCATGTTTTCTGTATGTCAGACTTTCAATATTGTTCTTTGTTTACTTTTGCTTGTTCCTGAAGTGTTTTTATCGGACAATTATTTAGTTGTTTGTTTATTGACTAAAGTTTGTGTCATAGTATTCAATGTGATGTGTTTAGACACGGTTCCCAAAGTGGGGATGCGGCAAGATGGGTGAAAATGGGGACATAGGCAAACACTCACCTTCGGTGATCTTTGAAGCTTTATCCAAGGAATGGAGAAAAAACAACAACTTGCGAATAATAATTATATCAGTTGGCTAATTGAGTGATAGATTACTGATAGGCTGACTTACTGCTTGATTGACTTATTGATTAATGTTTGGTTACCTGTCGACTGGCTGCTCAGTCTGCAAATTAGAGAGTGTGGAGTCTGCAGTGGTGAGTACTGCAGTGGTGAGTATAGTGGGTGAGTACTGAAGTGAGTGGGTGAGTACTGGATGGTGAGGAAGTGGGTGAGTACTGGATACGGTGGATATGGAGTGGGTGAGTACTGAGGGGGCGTAATGAGATTGTATGAGTGGTGATGATGGTGAGTTGACATGGTGAGTGGAGTGGGGTATTGATTGGTGTACGAGGTAGTACTAGAATGCAAGTGGTGAGTACTTGTATATAGGATATCAGTGATGTAACTGGTGGGGTGAGTGACTGAGCATATTATGTTGATGAATTGACATGTGAGTGTGGTTTATTTTAAATAAAACAACTGTTGTATAACTATTAGTGTGTTACTGTTTGATATCTATGTATTATTATTATATATTATTATATTATTATATATTATTATTATATATATATATTATTATATATATTATATATTATGTATATATATATATATATATATATATATATATATATATATTATATATTTATATGTGTTGTGTGCGCGCGCACGCGCGAGTGTACACGTGGTTGCACGTGTATGTGTGTGTGTGCGTGCGTGCGTGGACGCGTGTGTGGGTATGCACAAGCAGGCACGTGTACACGTAAGCACGCACATTGTATATGTTTATGTGTGTGCGCACGTACGTGAACGTGCATATGCACGTGAGGCGCGCACGTAGGCATACAAGACTAGTCTATCTATCTGTTGGTTGATCTAATACTTTGGTAGTGTGTCTGTGTTTATGCGTCTCTGAGTTGTTTTTTTTTTTGTTTTGGTGTGTGTGATTGTGTGGTGTATATATTATATATAATATATATTATATTACATATATATATATATTATATATATATATTTTATATATATATCCATATAATTTATACGCATATATACATATATTGTATGATATGTGTGTGCGTATATGTTGTGTGTGTGTGAAATGCATAGGTATACGTTTGTCTATGTATGTTTATATTAATTTTGTTGTTGTTGTCTTCTTACCGTTCCAAAAGGAGAAAGGTACTACTTGTGATATCATTGTACATAGTGGTTACTGGGTGATTTCAATCTAGGGAAAGGCTGACCCACTGGAAAAGAAAACAGGTTTCAAGGCTTTTTTCCCCCCTTCAACCGGTATTGGGCTGGTCGTCATTAGTGTTTCGTCGCTTGAAATCTTCGATTCATCGGTTGGGTTTGGGTTTGTTTGTTTTTTCGTTGGGGGTGGGGGGGGGAACAATCTTTGCTTATTCTTTATCTTTCTTTCTTTCTTTTTTTGCACGGTGTCTTTGAACTGATTTGTATCATACATGCATTCCTCTTATCGGCAACTATGAATTTTGGCATATTTGTATTATATTATGGTTATGGTACAGGGATTGATGTATATTTATTTTTGGTGGATTTTTTTGTGTATAAGGGCGTTGGATAGAAAGTTCGCTTGTGTTTTCGCTTAGAAACAAATTGTGTGCATTTGTCTCTGCCGTGTGTGTGTGTGTGTGTGTGTGTGTGTGTGTGTGTGTGTGTGTGTGTGTGTGTGTGTGTGTGTGTGTGTGTGTGTGTGTGTGTGTGTGTGTGCGTGCGTTCGTGTGTGTGTATGTGTGTGTTTGTGTGTTTGTGTGTGTGTGTTTGCGTGTGTGTGTGTGTTATGTGAAAGACAGAGGGGATAAGTCAATATGGTTGTGTCTGTGCCTGCGAACGCGTGTATGTGCGCGCGCGTGTGTGCGTGTATGTGTGTGTGTGTTCGTGCTGTGTGCATGCGTGCGTGCGTGTGTGTGTGTGTTTACAATTATCTCAGAGGCCTTTTCGATGTAATAATACCATTTGTGTCAAAGTTCATTGTACATAAGTTGCTTGAAAGTTTTTGACAATTTTCTTCTTTCTTTATCTGTCTGTCTGTCTGTCTGTCTGTCTGTCTGTCTGTCTGTCTGTCTGTCTCTGTCTCTCTCTGTCTCTCTCTCTCTCTCAATGCTGTGCTATTTGGATGTCTTCATCACTTTGCTTTTCATACCACTTTGTAGCTTTTTACCTTTTCTTTCTTGCATTTTATTTTCTTATGGAATAAAACATATCCTTCAAAAGTGTGTATGTGTATGTGCATGCATGCCTTCTTGTGTGTGTGTGTGTGTGTGTGTGTGTGTGTGTGTGTGTGTGTGTGTGTGTGTGTGTGTGTGTGTGTGTGTGTGATAATTATATGTATGTGGAGTCAGTGTTTTATATGTATGTGTAGAGTGTGTGTGTGTGTGTGTGTGTGTGCGTGTGTGCATCTGTGTGTTTGTGTATGTGTGTATGTAGTAGTCTCCAAGTTTACGTCCTTCCACATACAATGATGCGTGCGTGCGTGCGTGCGTGCGTGCGTGCGTGCGTGCGTGTGTGTGTGTAATATTTATGTGTGTTTGTGTAGATTGTGTGTAGTGTGTGTGTGTGTGTGTGTGTGTGTGTGTGTGTGGTGTGTGTGTGTGTGTGTGTGTGTGTGTGTGTGTGTGTTTGTGTTTGTGAGTTTGTGTGTGTGTATATACGCGTGTGTGTGTGTGTTCGTGTTTGTGTGTTTGAGTGTGGGGGGTGGGGGTTGTGCGCGTGTGTAGGTGTAGATGTATGTCTGTGCGTGTTTTGTGTGTGTTTATTTTTTTGTTTTATTCTTTTATATCGAGGATAATGGAATAAACACTCATGTGCTTTTACATCCAGTCCCCGTGTGTATGCAATTTTGTAAATGTTATCTGCTCCCACCGGCACACGATGGCCTACTCTTACGAAAAGCGAAACAGGATTTAACGTGTGCGCAAGATGTGTGTGTGTGTATGTGCGTGCGTGTGTGAGTGCGTGCGTGCGTGCGTGTGTGTATGTGTGTGTGCACGTACGCAACTCAGTGTCTGTCTGTCTGTCTGTCTGTCTGTCTGTCTGTCTGTCTGTCTGTCTCTCTCTCTCTCTCTCTCTCTCTCTCTCTCTCTCTCATCCTCTGTCTCTTTTTCTCTTTTTCATCTCTTTTTTTTTCCTAAATGCCGCACTACTTTGCTGAGCCAATATTTAGACCAGCCAAGCGCCAGTTATAAGACATGAAATACACTATTGAAGATTAGAGGCCTGTGTTTTGCATACCCCACACACGCCAAGTGCTGCACGTTACTGAGGTGAGCTAGCAGCCAAGGTCAGCGTGGCTCGGGGGTCCACAGGTAAGCACCTGCCTGCATAGAAAGGGGACGGGGTAGCCTAGTGGTCAGAACATTGCGCTGGCAATTTGACGACCCGTGTTCGATTCCCAGTCGAGGAGATTTTTCTCCAGGAGTTAACATCAGTGCTGACTCCACACTCTCCCCCAAAAGTCCTTCGGATGAGACTGTAAACCGAGGCCTCGTGTGCGAACACACGTAGAACATCTTGCGCACACGTTAAAACCTGTTCCGCTTTTTGTAAGAGTAGGCCATTGTGTGCCGGTGGGAACAGATGACAATTGTTTACACAGCTGCATGCACACAGGGACTGGATGAAAAAAGCACTTGAGTGCTTATTCTCTTATCCTCGATATAAAGAATATAAAAAAACATATAAATATAAGCGAACAGCCAGGGTTGGAAGTGGTGTGGTGGTTCAATCCCGTCTGAGCCCGAAACTTTTCCCCCATCCATTAGACCATGAGTGGTGATCTGGTGCTAGTCTTTCCGATGATACGATAAACCGAGGTTCTGTGTGTTACACACAATTATTTAGCACACGTAAAAGAACCCACGGCAACAAGACAGTTGTCCCTGGCCAAATTCTGTCAATAAAATCCACCCTGATAGGAAAACAAATACAGATGCCGACAGGAAAAGAAAAAAAAGTGTGGCACTGCCCTTGTGGCGACGCCCTCTCCTCAAGGAGAGCAGCTCGAATTTCAAATAGAGAAATCTGCAGTGACTTAAGGTGGTATAAAAAAAAAGAAATATTAATAACTATGCTTTAGGTAAAACGTTATTATTGGTCGGGGGGGGGGGAGGGGTAGTTTTTTATTTGTTTGTTGTCTTGTTTTTTTTGTGTGAGGGTTGGGGGGATGGGATGGTTTGGTTTTTCGTTTGTTTGTCTGTTTTTGTCACAGCTGTCGGGAGTCACCTCCCAGAACCTCACAGTTTAGCTACTAGGCAGGTGAACGCGTCAACATCTAAACCATCCCGTCACATTCCTTTTCTGCGGTAACTAAAGTTACATTGGGCATTTTGTTTTCATCCTTTCTGCGGTACAAAGTTAGATTGGGCATTTTGTTTCCTGCGGTAACAAACCAGGCTGTGCAGAGGTTGCTGGCTATTGTCTTTGATTCAAATCCTCCACCTGACTAACATGTGTACTAAAGAACAGTAAAACCTTTGAAAGTAATCAATTGTAATGAAATATCACACGGGCAAGGAACAGTGCAAAATGGACATCCTGTACCCATGGTAGCATTAACAATCACCATTTCTGGTAGCCACAAGTAAAGGTAGAGGTGTCCCATAACCTATGCTGTTGTAGGAGAGCGAGATGTCAGAGACCTCAGCTTCTCTAGGGCTCAGCATATTGAGGGCGGCGCCCATCTCCTCTCCCTCGCTGCTTTACCATCCCTGACCCTAGAGAGGCAGGTACCCATTGACAGCTGGGTAAACTGGGGGACTGTACTGAAGCCAAGGCCCGCAAATGGTCACCCATCCAACTGGTAACAACGCTCAATGCTGCTTAACCTTGGCTGGGGAAAGAGAGTGCTCTGACCACTGAGCTATCCTGTCCCACAACTAAACCGTAGCTTCACCAGAACAACATTCATCAGATTTTCTTTGCTCATTTAAAACAGGAACAGGAGGGGGCAGGATAATGTATAAGAAAATCAGAAAATAAAACGAAAGAAACAGAGTGAAACAAAGGGACATTATTTTCAAGGAGACAGTAGATTCCCAAACTTGTCCACAAAAGACAGTGACGGCAAAAAACAACCGCAGAACACACCAGTACAATTAAAATCGTCTCTTCGAAGAGATGGTTTAATGGTCAGAGAATTTGCTCACCCAAAGCTAAGGCTAAACAGCGGTGAGCGTGGTTATCAACTGGATGGGGGACATTTCGTACGCGTTGGCTTTAGTACAGTCCTCCAGTTCACCCAGCTGTAAATGGGTACCTGCCCTCTTCAGGGTCAGGGAAATTAAAGCAATGAATTAGAGGAGACGGGTGCCACACTCAAGATGCTGGTCTCCTAGTGAAGCTGAGATTTCTGACACCTCACTTCCCAAAGACCGCATGGGTTATGAGACACCTTCACCATTTTTACACCGATTTATGGAAAACAGACCTGCTGCTATCACATGTCATTAACACATAAAAAAGCTCAAACAATCAAAGAACAAAACATCTTCATAGCAACTAATTTATTTACAAAAACATACTTAAACAACCAAACCAAAAAACAGGAAAAAGGAAGCCTTTTACAAAAGCTGCAGATCCCACCCCCACCCTCTCTCTCTCTCTCTCTCCTCTCTCTCTCTCTCTCTCTCTCTCTCTCTCTCTCTCTCTCTCTCTCTCCATCGTGTGCCGGTGGGAACAGATGATATTTGCAAAACTGCATACACACGGGGACTGGATGAAAAAAAGCACAAGAGTGCTTATTCCATTATCCTCGATATAAAAGAATAAATCAAATCAATCAAATTCTCTCTCTCTCTCTCTCTCTCTCTCTCTCTCTCTCTCTCTCTCTCTTCTCTCTCTCTCTCTCCTCTCTCTCACACCACACACACACACACACACACACACACACACACACACACACCACACACTCACACACGCATCTAGCAATATCTACAGAGTCCTGATCTAAAACCGAGAATCATAAGCTACTTAGAAAAACTATTGTTACAGATTTCATTATACACACATTAAATGCATCCAAAACTACAAAACCCTTATTCCCATCTACTGCCCGTTTCCTTAAATTAATATCTCAGCAGAACTTTGTCTCAGGAAACCACAGAACAAAGCAATTAAATAAATCAATCAATGTTAAAAACACCGAAACTATGGGATTTTATATATTGTAAGACATAATTTCTTACCGGTCAGTCAGTTTAGCTCTATAATGGCACAACAAAAGGCATTCATTTAATTCATTGTTAAAAACCTACTTGAAGTTGTGTAAGTAGACAAGGGAAGTAACTATAAAAAGTGCAAAAGAGGATTGGAGGTAGATTTTTACTTCCCTTGAATTGCAACAATTAAATTTTGTTTTGCTTTACATTTTGATTGTATTTTCACTTCAGAAATAATGAATCCAAAAGCAACCAAAAGAAACAAAAGCAAAAATAACAGATAACCAGCTCAACAAAATCCAAGCAAATGAAACAAAAAGAACTATACTTTGTAAAGGCTTTTGGCGTGTGTGTGTGTGTGTGTGTGTGTGTCTGGTCGTGTGCTGTGTGTGTGTGTATCTGTGTGTGCGTGTGTGTGTGTGTGTTGTGTCTGTGTCTGTGTGTGTGTGTGTGCGCGCGTGCGTGCGTGCGTGAGTGCGCGAGTGAGTGAGTGTGTATGAGAGTGTGTGTGTGTGTGTGTTGTGTGTGTGTGTGTGTGTGTGTGTGTGTGTGTGTGTGTCTGTCTGTGTGTCTGTGTGTGTTTCAGACTTTGTTGAACCTGTCCTCAACTTTATAAGGAATATCTTGACTGAACAGAAAGACAAGAGTAGCAAGGAAATTAAAACCTGAATAAATGATTATGATAAACCACAGATATTTGACATTGCATTTACCTTCAACAAAATCCAATAATACCAGGAAACAAATTTAAAACTACTTCTGGAGTCTCCGAAGAAACACCTATTTTGTACAGTCACACGGAATTTGCATGTATATAATTATGTACACACGCTGCACACATATATGTCATATACCAGCATTACAAAAAAATTCCATACATAGAAACTAGGCATACACAACAGAAACTAAGAGCTTGACAAGCGCTAGCGGACTGGTCATAAACTGGTCAAGCAGATAGTTTTATCATCTGATATGTATAAGGTAAGGTAAAGGTGTCCCATAACCTGTGTGGTCATAAGGAAACGAGGTGTCAGAGACCTCAGCTTCTCTAGGGGCCAGCATGTTGAGGGCGGCGCCCATCTCCTCTCCCTCGCTGCTTTACCTTCCCTGACCCTAAAAAGGGCAGGTACCCATTCACAGCTGGGTGAACTGGGGTAACTGTACCGTAGCCAAGGCGCACAAACGGCCACCCATTCAACTGGTAACCACGCTCGACGCTGCTTAACCTTGGTTGGGGGAAAGCGAGTGCTCTGACTACTGAGCTATCCCGCCCCCATATGATAATATATACATGAAAAAAAAAAGTAACAGATAGCCCAACTTTACACCTCTCTAACTCCTCATTACATAACTACAAGCATTTCATCTTGAGCATACATATCCCACACGACCAACAGGCCAGCCGCAACAAACGGTAAGCTTGCACCCTCTGTCCTGGGAACAGAAATGTCTTGTCATGTTTCGTACATAATGAACATAGTTTTCTTTTTCGTCACATACATCAATTTGATTTTTATTTTTCCCGTAGTTTTTAAAAGAACGATTGTGATCGTATCTGAAACACCTTGAGCAGGGAAGAATGTTTGACAGAAATATTTACAAATGACGGAAAACAGGACGGACATTTTGAACAACTTTCAATTCAAACTGAGTCTCTGATGCTGGTACTTCTCACAGAACATAGCACTTATCCATCAGCGCTTGATGTACACTTCTTAGCCCACCCCCCCTCTCCCCCCCTCTCTCTCTTCCTCACACACACACACACACACACACACACACACACACACACACACACACACACCACACACACACACACACACACACACAAACACAAACACACACATGTATAAATCTATGCATATCAGACACTTACACACATTCACACACCACCCTACCCACCCACCCACACACAAAATATCCCCTCCCCCCCCCCCACACACACTCGCTTCTCCCTCCATCCCCACCCTTTCTTACCATTACTCAAGCTTACCTCCAACACTACCCCCACCACCACCACCACCCCCAACTACCCACCTATACAAAAGAACCCAACATTAATCCCTAATACAAGCATACTTAATCAACCCCACTCTGTCTGTCTGACTCCCGCCCGCCTGCCTGCCTGCCTGCCTGCCTGCCTGCCTCCTCCTCTCTCTCTCTCTCTCCTCTCTCCCTCTCTCTCTCTCTCTCTCTCTCTCTCCTCCTCTCTCTCTCTCTCCCCCCCCCCCCCCTCTCTCCTCTCTTCCAAAACACTCAATCAAGACATAGACATAGTGGAGGGCAGCGGGGACCCTGTGGTTCGCTGACTGGCTGCACTCTGACTGCCGCTATCAAAACTCGACCCGGACGACTGCTCCGAACTGGTCATCGGCATATCAGCGGCTGAGGTGCCACCCCCCAACAGCCCTCTCCCGTCCTTGAGCCTGCTGCCGCCCAGAGGATCCGAGCCTGAGGACTTGGCGCTCTTGCTGGTGGTGGCGGCAGTGTTGGCCTTTCTCCTCTTCAGCCAGCCGCAGCAGGCGTGGCTCCAGAAGGCGCGGACATTGGGGTCTCTGACGGTGAAGATGAGGAAGATGAGGAATCCCTGCAGGGAGGCGGTGAGGGTGAACAGGTACTGGAACACCACGCGGGCATCCTCGATGGCGAAGAAAGCGAACATCCAGCTGAGGCCTGAGACAGTGGCAAGGGGGGAGGGGAATAAATTTTGTGTGTGTGGGGTGTGGGGGTGTGTGTGGGGGTGGGGGTGGGGGTGAGTATGTGTGTGTGTGTGTGTGGGGGAGTATGGAGTGTTGTGTGTATGTGGGGGGGGGGGGTGGTGGGTGGTGTGTGTGTGTGTGTGTGTGTGTGTGTGTGTGTGTGTGTGTGTGTGTGTGTGTGTGTGTGTGTGTTATTGTGTGTGTGTTGTTGTTTGTGTGTATGTGTGTGTGTTGTGTGTTTTGCGTGTATGTGTGTGTGAAGTCAAGTCAAGTCAAAAGGATCTTTATTGAGGGTAAAAGATTAAGTTTACACAACTTTTTTTTCATCCTGCCCTCACAAAAAAGTCATGACAATTGACTTCTAAAACATTCAAAGACAAATATCAACCTTGGTTGAAAAAACTAAAATAAATGAGGATTTCCTTCCAACAAATCTCTCAAGATAAAAAACAACAAGAATTACAACATTAGCTCGCGTCATATATATAAATGATAAAAATACAAAACAACATGGGCATGAATAACACATACACAGTCCTTCGGATGAAACTATAAACCGAGGCCCCGTGTGTGAACGCGTGCAGAATATCTTGCGCACACGTTAAATCCTGTTCCGCTTTTCGTAAGAGTAGGCCATCGTGTGCTGGTGGGAATAGATAACAAGATTTACAAAACTGCATACACACCGCGACTGGATGTAAAACAGCACAAGCGTGCTTATTCCATTATCCTCGATATAAAAGAATTAAATTTTTAAAAAATAAAAATATAAACACACACACACACCTAACGACACTATCCAAAACACACAAAGTGTTCTCTAATCTTCACGCTTGCAAAACAACCCCACACCAACACTGACTGACCCAAGGCGACGAAGCAGGCGACAGAAGCCCTGATGCCCACCGCCCTCTTGCTGCTGCTGCTGCTGCTGCTGCCGACGTTACCCCTGCGGCAGATGCTGACCACCACCAGCACATAGACCACGGCGTTGACCAGCATGATGACCGCCACAGGAGCCAGGAAGCTGTAGTAGAAGGGCGTGAGGGCCATCCAGCAACTGAGGGACAACACAGCACCACACTTGCTTTAAAAAAAAAAAAATCTATTTATTTATTTATGTATGTATTCATTTATTTATTTATTTTTGTTTGTTTATTTATTTATTTATTTATCACCACTTTATTGTCACAGCAGATTTCTCTGCGTGAAATTCGGCTGCTCTCCTCGGGAGAGCGCGTCGCCATCTTTTTCCCGTCTGCAATTTATTTGTTTCCCTATCAGAGTGGCTTTTTTCTACAGAAGTTGCCAGAGACAACCCTCTTGTTGCCGTGGGTTCTTTGTTTGTGTGCTAAATAATTATGTGCAAACACACGGGACCTCGTTTATAGTCTCATCCGAAAAGCTAGCGCCCAGACCACCACTCATGGTCTAATGGATGGGGAAAAGTTTTGGGCCCAGCTTCTGATGACAACACAGCATCACACTGGCAGTAAGTGATAGACAACACAGCATCACACTGCAGTAATGATAGACAACACAGCATCACACTTGCAGTAAGTGATAGACAACACAGCATCACACTTGTAGTGGCAACTGATAGACAACACAGCATCACACTTGTAGTGGCAACTGATAGACAACACAGCATCACACTTGTAGTGGCAACTGATAGACAACACAGCATCACACTTGTAGTGGCAACTGATAGACAACACAGCATCACACTTGTAGTGGCAACTGATAG
>CM060318.1:15787153-15812153 GCA_030674155.1 Stramonita haemastoma
CTAGCCAGACCAGTGTTAACCAGTCTAGCCAGACCATGTTAACCAGTCTAGCCAGACCAGTTGTTAACCAGTCTAGCCATAACCAGTGTTAACCAGTCTAGCCAAACCAGTGTTAACCAGTCTAGCCAAACCAGTGTTAACCAGTCTAGCCAAACCAGTGTTAACCAGTCTAGCCAAACCAATGTTAACCCAGTCTAGCCAAACCAATGTTAACAGTCTAGCCAAACCAATGTTAACCAGTCTAGCCAAACCAGTGTTAACCAGTCTAGCCAGACCAGTGTTAACCAGTCTAGCCAGACCATGTTAACCAGTCTAGCCAAACCAGTGTTAACCAGTCTAGCCAACCAATGTTAACCAGTCTAGCCAAACCAATGTTAACCAGTCCTAGCCAAACCAGTGTTAACCAGTCTAGCCAAACCAATGTTAACCAGTCTAGCCAAACCATGTTAACCAGTCTAGCCAAACCAATGTTAACCCAGTCTAGCCAAACCAGTGTTAACCAGTCTAGCCAAACCAATGTTAACCTAGTCTAGCCAAACCAGTGTTAACCAGTCTAGCCAAACCAATGTTAACCAGTCTAGCCAAACCAGTGTTAACCAGTCTAGCCAAACCAATGTTAACCAGTCTAGCCAAACCAATGTTAACCTAGTCTAGCCAAACCAGTGTTAACCAGTCTAGCCAAACCAATGTTAACCAGTCTAGCCAAACCAGTGTTAACCAGTCTAGCCAAACCAGTGTTAACCAGTCTAGCCAAACCAGTGTTAACCAGTCTAGCCAAACCAATGTTAACCAGTCTAGCCAAACCAATGTTAACCAGTCTAGCCAAACCAATGTTAACCAGTCTAGCCAAACCAGTGTTAACCAGTCTAGCCAAACCAATGTTAACCAGTCTAGCCAAACCAGTGTTAACCAGTCTAGCCAAACCAATGTTAACCAGTCTAGCCAAACCAATGTTAACCAGTCTAGCCAAACCATGTTAACCAGTCTAGCCAAACCAGTGTTAACCAGTCTAGCCAAACCAATGTTAACCAGTCAGCCAAACCAATGTTAACCAGTCTAGCCAAACCAGTGTTAACCAGTCTAGCCAAACCAATGTTAACCAGTCTAGCCAAACCAATGTTAACCAGTCAGCCAAACCAATGTTAACCAGTCTAGCCAAACCAGTGTTAACCAGTCTAGCCAAACCAATGTTAACCAGTCTAGCCAATACCAGTGTTAACCAGTCTAGCCAAACCAATGTTAACCAGTCTAGCCAAACCAATGTTAACCAGTCTAGCCAAACCAGTGTTAACCAGTCTAGCCAAACCAATGTTAACCATCTAGCCAAACCATGTGTTAACCAGTTAGCCAACCAGTGTTAACCAGTCTAGCCAAACCAGTGTTAACCCGTCTAGCCAACCATGTTTAACCAGTCTAGCCAAACCATGTTATACCAGTCTAGCCAAACCAATGTTAACCAGTCTACCAAACCAGTGTTAACCAGTCTAGCCAAACCAATGTTAACCAGTCTAGCCAAACCAGTGTTAACCAGTCTAGCCAAACCAATGTTAACCAGTCTAGCCAAACCATGTTAACCAGTCTAGCCAAACCAATGTTAACCAGTCTAGCCAAACCAGTGTTAACCAGTCTAGCCAAACCAATGTTAACCAGTCTAGCCAAACCAATGTTAACCAGTCTAGCCAAACCAGTGTTAACCAGTCTAGCCAAACCAATGTTAACCAGTCTAGCCAAACCAATGTTAACCAGTCTAGCCAAACCAGTGTTAACCAGTCTAGCCAAACCAATGTTAACTAGTCTAGCCCAACCAGTGTTAACCAGTCTAGCCAAACCAGTGTTAACCAGTCTAGCCAAACCAATGTTAACTAGTCTAGCCAAACCAGTGTTAACCAATCTAGCCAAACCAATGTTAACCAGTCCAGCCAAACCAGTGTTAACCAGTCTAGCCAAACCAATGTTAACTAGTCTAGCCAACCAGTGTTAACCAGTCTAGCCAAACCAGTGTTAACCAGTCTAGCCAAACCAGTGTTAACCAGTTAGCCAAACCAATGTTAACCAGTCCAGCCAAGCCAATGTTAAGAAGTGCATCCAAACCAATTTTAACCAGTATAGCCAAACCAGAGTTAACCAGTCCAGCCAAACCAGAGTTAACCAGTCCAGCCAAACCAGAGTTAACCAGTCCAGCCAAACCAGAGTTAACCAGTCCAGCCAAACCAGAGTTAACCAGTCCAGCCAAACCAGTGTTAACCAGTCCAGCCAAACCAATGCTAATCAAATCCCCTCTCCTCCCCTCCCCCCTCCCCGCCCAACGCATGGCCAACAGGGTCCAACTGACCAGCAGGACGGCAAAGTTGGTCAGGTGGTCACACACGCACACGTCTCTGCCTCGCTGGCTGCTCAGGTACCGGCATCCGTCTGCCGACCACGACCCCTGACCCCTCGCCCGCCAAAATCCCAGAACACACAGGTGCTGTTGCCCGCGTGTGAGCCTGCTGGCAATGTCTGTGGAGTTTTGGTACAGACGACGTGTTAGAAACAGTAGTCAGTCAGTGAGTCAGTCTGTTTGTCTGTCTGTCTTGTCTGTCTGTGTCAGTCAATCAGTCTGTCTTTTTTGGCTTTCATTGTTTGTCTGTGTTTCTGTCTCTGTCTCATCCACTCACTCACTCACTCACTCACTCAAACACACACGCATACATACACACGCACACGCACACGCACACACACGAGACGGGATAGCCTAGTGGTCAGAACATTGCGCTCGCAATTTGACGACCCGGGTTCGATTCCCGCTCGAGGAGATTTTTCTCCTGGAGTTAACATCGGTGCTGACTCCACTCTCCCCAAAAGTCCTTCGGATGAGACTCTAAACCGAGTTCCCGTGTGTCAACGCACGCAGAACATCTTGCGCACACGTTAAATCCTGTTCCGCTTTTAGTAAGAGTAGGCCATCGTGTGCCGGTGGGAACAGATGACAATATTTACAAAACTGCACACACACGGGGACTGGATGAAAAAAGCACCTAAGTGCTTATTCCATTATCCTCGACATAAGAATAAACACAACACACACAACACAACACATACACTCCATGACCACCCCTCCATCCCTCCTACCCTCACCCCCCCTCCCACCCCCACCCCCACCCCCCCCACACACACACCACACACCTCACTCTCACCACAACATACATTCGATCTCTCACACTCTCATCTCCAAACCACCCATTCAAGCTGACCCTGGATGGACCCGGACTGACCTGGACCGGCAGGTAGACAGTGGTGATGGTGTAGCCGTCCAGGTTGGTCACTGGCGTCCCGCTGACCGTGACCTTGGCGGCGATGACCTTGCTGTTGAGGGTGGCGTTTGCAGCGAAGCGGTCTGGGCTCCTCTCCAGACGACCCAGCTGGAAGAGAGCCGTGCTGGCGAACACGTTCATCGCCAGCCTCACCTCTCGCCCCGAGTTTTCTGGTGAGAACAGTTTTGGAAGGTTATATGAAGTGTTGTTATCAATTTAGGATGATATGTGCTATTTTTCGCGTGTACGTTAGCGCGCGCACATATACGTGCGTAATACACGCACGCACGCACGCACACACGCACATCTCTCTCTCTCTCTCTCTCTCTCCTCTCTCTCTCTCTCTCTCTCTCTCTCTCTCTCTCTCTCTCTCTCTCATCTATCTATCTATCTCTCTCTCTCTCTCGCTCTCTCGCTCTCGCTCTTACAAACATGTATTTATGTGTACGCATATATATTTGTTTATATATTTGTTTATATATACGTATATAGATATGTGTGTATACATATAGACTATATACATATATATATGTATACATATATGATTATATTAGGTTTGCTTCCAAAGGGAGACAGAGACAAAGACAGCCAGGGGGAGGGGGAAAGGAGGTGAAAGGAGGTAACAAAAAAACAAGTTCAATATGTTCTAACTGAAAATTACTCTCTCTCTCTCTCTCTCTCTCCTCTCCTCTCTCTTCTCTCTCTCTCTCTCTCTCTCTCTCTCTTCATCTCTCTCTCTCTCTCTCTCTCTCTCTCTCTCTCTCTCTCTCTCATCTCTCCTCACACACACACACACACACACACACACACACACACACACACACACACACACACACACACACACACACACACACACACACACACACACACACAACGCAAACACAGAGGTTAAGAATTAGAAGAAAAGGGTCTCTAATCAACAATGAATTGCTATAACTTCCGAAAAATAGGAAAAAATTCGGAAAGAGCAAGAAGGTACCGCCTGACTATCCATGCAAAATCGATAGGTTCAATTGCCACCTGTCTCCCCGAAGTCGGTATGCGGCTACCATAATGGTGGGGAAAAAGCCGGCCGCTTAGTAAACCAAAATCTCACCATCAGTGAACCTTGGAGCTCAAGCTGAGGAACGAATAACGAAATTGTGGCGAGGTGATCTTTAAAAAAACAAAACAAAAAAAACTGTACACGTAAATTCATCCGGTGTGATCCAGGGTGATTCCTAAGTGAGACTGACTAAATCAGTGTGTATCATCTGTTTCCCTTTCTCCACCCCCAACAAGGTTGTTAAAACTAAAGAAACGTATAACAACAACAAAAACAACGTATACTAGGACCCCCCTCCCCCCCCCAAAAAAAAAAGAGAGAGAGAAAAAAAGAAAAGACAACAAACAAAAAAATTACCAAAAAAACTACAAGCAAACCAAAAACAAAAAACCGAACAACAATAAACAAAACAAAAACACAAAACGAAAAAAACTGAAAACCAACACTTAAAACAACAACAAACAAAAACAAACAAAAAACCCTTAAAACGCTTATATATCCAACAATCCCTCAACAACCTACTTCTCTGTAGCTCGCGAACAAAAGCCCCGGGCAGCAAGATGGCGGCATCGGTCTGGGTGTAGGAGGGCTGCAAGGTGTCGAAGAGGGACACCAGGTCCTGGGGCCTCAGCACAGGCACCGGCTCTCCGCCTTCCAGCAGCAGCTCCAGACCCACGATGACGTCACCCCCCCGTGACGCGGCTGAGGTCCCACACCTCCACTGCCGTGGAGTCCGCCACAATGCGCACCGTGCTGACCCCGCCCTCCAACACCAGCTGGTCTCCCAGCTGGTCCACCGCCCGCAGGAGTCTGCAGGGGATCACAGCCGTCAGGTGGATGAGACTATAAACCGAGGTCCCGTGTGCGAACGCACGCAGAACATCTTGCGCACACGTTAAAATCCTGTTCCGCCATTCGGAAGAGCAGGCCATCGTGTGCCGGTAGGAGCGGATGACAAAATTATATATAAAAAAAACCCAGCATGCACACAGGTGTCGTGTTTAGACACCATCCCTGAGGGGAAAAAAATAATGGGTAGGCGCTGCACTTGTGGCGACGCTCTCTCCCCGGGGAGAGTAACCCGAATTTCACGCAGAGAAATCTGCTGTGACATAAAGTGGTATAAAAAAAAATAATAAAATAAAAGTTTCCCGCACTTTTAACTCCTCTCAGCTGCTAATTAATTAATTAATCCACCCCACCTTAGCCCAGCTGGTGCTCATTATAGCAGGAACTGACTGCACCAGGTAAAAGGAACGGGCGCGCTAAAGTTAGCACTCTGGACTGAGTGATGTTGTTGGATTTGTGTGGGCTGTGGGATGTGCAGGGTACAGACTGACTGATTGATTGTCTGATAGGTTATTATATTGTTTATTATTTGTTTGTTTTTTTAGTTATTTATGTATTTATTCATTCTTTTATTTCGAAGATCATGGAATAAGCACTTATTTGGGGTTTGTTTTTTTGTTGTTGTTTTTTTTACATGTAGTCCCTCTGTGTTGTGTGTGTGTGTGTGTGTGCGTGTGGTGTGTGTGTGTGTGTGTGTGTGTGTGTGTGTGTTTTGTGTGTGTGTGTGTGTGCAGTTTTTTGTTGTAAATTTTGTCATCCATTCTCACCGGCACCCAATGGCCTTCTTTTCCGAAAAGCGGAACAGGTTTAACATGTGTGCAAGATGTCCTGTCCTGCGTGCGTTCGCACACAGGTCCTCGGTTATCCGAAGGACTTTTAAGGGGAGTGGAGTCAGCACTGATGTTAACTCCAGGGGAAAATCCCCTCGAACAGTCTCACGGCCCAGAATCAAGCCACCACCTACAAGTTAGATGTTTTCCTTGGAAGTCACAACAGACCGACTTACTATCCCAAAAAGCCTTCAAAGAAACAATAAGCCAAGGTCCTGTGGGCAAAAGCATGCAGAGCATCTTGCGCACACGTTAAAAACCCATTCCGCCCTTCGGAAGCGTAGACCATTTTGTGCAGGTGGGAATAATTGATTTTTAAATGTATGCATACAGGTGTTGTGTTTAGATACTGCCCTCCCTCATGTTGGAATGGAGTTAGCTCCCTTAATGCGGGTGAGACGGTCGTCATACGTAAAATCTCACCAGTATTGTAGAACGTCCAAGTTCTAGCTGAGGATATTGGAAAAAAACACACACACGCACACGCACACACACACACACACACACACACCACACATACATACATACATACATACATACATACATACATACATACATACATACATACATACAACACCACGTACACTACACACAACATACAACATACAACACCACACACACACACACACACCACACACATACACACACACACACACAAACACACACACCACACCACACACACACACACTACACACCCCGCAACACTAACATACACACACACTAACACACACATACACACACACACAGATGACATTTACAAAACTGCATACACACGGGGACTGGATGTAAAAAAAGCATATGATTGCTTATTCCATTATCCTCGATATAAAAGAATAAATAAATAAATAAATAACAATTAAATAAATAAATAAATAAACACACACACACACACCAACAAAACCCAAAACAAAGTTCAGAAACTGAAAAAAAAGAGAAGAAACTGGACACAAACTATTATAAGAAAGGGAGCAAGAGGTAGGTGAGCAGCACAGACAGAAGGAAGTGTACCTGTTGGTAGCGTTTCCCAGACTGTTGGACTGCTTCAGAACAGCTGGGCTGGTCCTCACCACCCTGTCCACAAGGTCCAGAATCTTCTGTCCATTCTGCCAAATAAACAACAACACAGCTTTCCTCTGTCGAACGCACGGAGATCAAATACTGTCATCTCTCATAGGAACCAAAATTGCATTGCGCGGCTTTAAGCGCCTGAGAAGTCAGAGCCAGTGCTTTCGACTTTGGCGTTGGAGAGAATTGTTATCGTTTTAAGCCTTTCTGGGAACCAACAGGAAAATGCATCTAAAAGGCGGGAAATAGAGAGGGAGGAAGTGATAGGAAGAAGCGAAATAAGGCATGAAACAATGAGAGGGATAGAAAAGAGGGAATTCCTAGCACTGATAACTATTCCAGAACGCTGGGATGCTACATAATACTGACATGCCCGCTACATCCCCGTGGAGGACAACAGCAAATCAGAGAGACAGACAGACAGACAGACAGACAGGACAGACAGAGAGAGACAGACACAGACAGACAGGACACAGACAGACAGACAGACAGAAGAGAGTAGAGAGAGAGAGACAGAGAGAGAGACAGAGAGAGAGACAGAGCGAGAGACAGAGACAAAGAGACAGAGACAGAGAGAAAGAGGGAGAGAGAGACAGGCAGACATACAGACAGACAGACAGGCAGACAGAAAGACAGGCAGGCAGGCAGGCAGACAGCCAGACAAACAGACTAGACAGACAGACAGCCAGACAGACTAAACAGACAGACAGACAAACTAGACAGCTACATCCCCATGGAGAACAACAGCAAATCAGAGAGAGAGACAGACAGACAGAGAGACAGACAGACAGAGAGACAGAGACAAAGAGACAGAGACAGAGAGAGACAGACAGGCATACAGACAGGCAGACAGACAGAAGTCAGACAAACACACACACACAGACAGACAGACAGACAGACAGACAGACAAACACACAGAGAGACAGACATACATACAGACAGACAGACAGACAGACCTGCAGGGAGAGGTTGGCGAGGCCAGTGGACTGCTGCAGAATATCGGCCAGATAGACCAGGTCCACAGCAGCGAAGGAGGCAATGGCCGTCACCGCCTCTGTCGTGTTGACCAGCACCTCGTCCACTGACTGCTCGCTGATGTCAGACTGCAGTGACGACAAGAAGAAGAAGAAGAAGAAGAAGAAGAAGAAGAAGAAGAAGAAGAAGAAGAAGAAGAAGAAGAAGAAGAAGAAGAAGAAGAAGAAGGAGGAGAGGAGGAGGAGGAGGAGGAGGAGGAGGAGGAGAGGAGGAGGAGGAGGAAAAGGAGAAGAAGAAGAAGAAGGAAGAAGAAGAAGAAGAAGAAGAAGAAGAAGAAGAAGAAGAAGAAGAAGAAGAAGAAGGAGAGAAGGAAGAAGGAGGAGGAGAAGGAGGAGGAGGAGGAGGGAGGAGGAGGAAGGAGAAGAAGAAGAAGAAGAAGAAGAAGAAGAAGAAGAAGAAGAAGAAGAAGAAGAAGAAGAAGAGGAAGAGGAAGAGGAAGAAGAAGAAGAAGAAGAAGAAGAAGAAGAAGAAGAAGAAGAAAGGAACATTGCAGGATTTGAATAACTTGTGCAGATAGACTCCAAGTTGCTTTTAAAGCCCCGTCTGTTGCTGACAGAGAAACATTTTAAGTACACATATGTATGTACGTGCGAGTGCGAATTTTTCTGCTGATTTGATATTGTGGTTTTGTGAAGGCATCGCTCCCCCACCCCCACATTGATCCTTCCAACACATACTAACCCGCACGCGCGCACACACACACACACACACACACACACACACACACACACACACACACACAGACACACACACACACACACACACACACACACAGGAGGTGTGCAAAAAATGTGCACAGAAAATGTGCAAAAGTCATTAAATGAGTGTGCTGAAAATTTGTCGGTAATTTTCACTGATGCAGCAAGATTAAGTTTGAAACTTAAAAAACGAAACATTTTAATAAAAAAGAAAAACAGTAAAAAGTGGTTTGATGGACATTGTGCAGAAATGAAAAAAGAAATAAAATCTTTACTTAACGCCATCAATCGGTATCCATTCAAAGTTGCTCTTAGACAAAAGTATTTTTCAAAGAGAAAAGAATACAATAGACTTTTAAAAGAGAAAAAGAGATCGTTCAAAAGCAGTCTTGTTTCGAACCTGCATAACGCAATAGATAAGGATCCTAGTGTATTATGGAAAACTCTGCAACAATTAAGGATAAGTGAAGAAAAAAATACCAGAGAAACAAATTTCCTCAATAACACAAAATGGATGGAACATTTAAAAAAGCTGATAGGAAAAGAACCTTCTGTCAATCAAAAGAGAAAAGAACAAGTGCAAAACATGTACGAACTACTAATAAGACGCGAAAACCCGTACTTAGACAGGCCCTTTACTAGAAAAGAAATCACGGAAGGAATAAAAACTTTAAAAAACAAAAAATCTCCAGGCAAGGATGGTATATTAAATGAAATGATCAAATCCATCACCCCAGATATACTAGGTATACTGGAGTTACTTTTTAATGTTGTTCTTGATACAGGGTTGTATCCACATGAATGGAAAGTAGGCATCAATATTCCTATTCACAAAGGTGGATGCCCCCTAAAGCCTGAAAACTACAGAGGAATCACATTGACAAACACTTTCGGTAAATTATTTTGCCAGATACTGAACAATAGAATATGCAACTATCTAGAAGAAAATAACAAACTTGCCAAAGAACAAGCTGGATTTCGAAAGAAATGTAGGACTTCAGACAATATTTTCATTTTAAGTAAACTAGTTGATAACATATGCAAAACAAAAGATAAAAGGTTGTATTCTTGTTTTGTGGATTTTCAGAAGGCTTTCGATAGCATTTGGCATCAAGCTTTAATGGTGAAACTGCATGCAATTGGAATAACTGGTAAATGTCTCAATCTGATTGAAGATATGTATACAGATGCCACAATATATGCAAAAGTAAAAGATACGTTATCTGAAGAAATAGAAGTAAAAGTTGGGGTCCATCAAGGCAACACACTAAGTCCCACACTCTTTAATATCTACATTAATGATATATTTCAACATATAGGAATGATTGATTCTCCATATATAACGAAAAATGATGTAGTCTCAGGTTTAATGTATGCAGATGATCTTATATTGTTATCAAATACAAAATCAGGTCTCCAATCAAACCTGGATAAATTACATGAGTATTGTCTAAAATGGGGACTCCAAGTAAACAAAGAAAAAACCAAAGTTATAATCTTCACAAAATCTGTACCTAAAATTCCTATTCATTTTAAATGTGGACAAAACCTAATTGAAACTACAGATAGGTATAAATATCTAGGTATAGTTTTTCATCAGTCAGGAAAGTTTGATGTGGCCCAGGAACACTTAGTCAAACAAAGTAACAAAGCTATTTATTCGCTGAAAAGAGCTCTACAAGGAGGTGTACTAAAAATAAATATTGTTATGCAGTTGTTTGATGCCCTAATAATGCCTATTTTAACGTATGGAAGTGAAATATGGTTTCCTTATGGTTGTAATGTAAAAGATAACTTCAAAATAGATGATATATTTAAAATGTGCTTAACCAGTCAGTTTCCTTTTGAAAGCACCCACGCAAAATTTTGCAGACAGACATTAGGAGTTCACAAAAAAACAATGGTCTTGCCAGTTTTCGGAGACTTAGGCAGATACCCATTAACGTTAAAAGTTATTAGTCATTTAATCAATTTTTGGATTCACATAATAGATTCAAAAGAAAATAGCTATTTGAAATTGTTATATAATGAAATGCACCAAAACAATGAAAAAGATCACTGGATTTATATAATCAAAACAATAATTCATAAGATTGGATTCAAGCATGTGTGGAATAATCATAGTACATTAAATATGAAAAGATTATGCTATGCCATAAAAACAAAACTTGAAGAGTTATACAGACTGTTTTGGAATCAACAAAAAAAGTTATTTTCTAAGCTGAATTTTTACAACTCTGTTTCACATGTTTACAGATTGGAGCCGTATCTTTTGATATGCAGGAATGAAAATTATAGGCGCCTATTCAGCAGATTTCGCACCAGCTCCCATGATTTAATGATAGAGCAAGGGAGATATATGAATATACCAAAAGAAGAAAGAAAATGCATATGGTGTAACAAAATAGAAGACGAGTATCACTTACTTGATGTTTGTACATTATATGATGATTTAAGAAAAAATTTTCTATCTAATGTCAATATTAAGGAAATGAATAATATGAATAACTACAACAATCTGAGTAAGTTTTTCAACAACGAGGACTGTCTGCTAGATATGATCAAATATGTGCATGATTCTTTTTCCAGAAGAGCAAGAACATAGATACATTACATATGTAAGAATCTACATCTTTTAAGAATGTTAAATACGTTTACGTTTGGTGTCAAATAAGTCTCGTTCTGACTTAATGGCAATAAAGTTTTCTGATTCTGATTCTGATTCTGATTCACACACACACTCCCTCTTAATGTATGGTGGCCTAAGGCTGATGTGCTATTAACCTGTTTCAGAATTCAGAGGGTTCTCTCTCTCTCTCTCTCTCTCTCTCTCTCTCTCTCTCTCTCTCTCTCTCTCTCTCTCTCTCTCTCTCTCTCTCTCTCTCTCTCTCTCTCCTCTCTTCCACAGATGAAAAAAGATATGAATGCTTAAATGTAACTCTTGAAAAATAAAGATCCTTTTCTCTATCTCTGTGTGTCTATCTGTGTGTGTGTGTGTGTGTGTGTGTGTGTGTGTGTGTGTGTGTGTGTGTGTGTGTGTGTGTGTGTGTGTCTGTCTGTCTGTCTGTCTCTGTGTGTGTGTGTGTGTGTGTGTGTGTGTGTGTGTGTGTGTGTGTGTGTGTGTGTGTCTGTCTGTCTGTCTGTCTGTCTGTCTGTCTGTCTGTCTGTCTCTCTCTCTCTCTCTCTCTCTCTCTCTCTCTGTCTGTCTGTCTGTCTGTCTGTCTCTCTCTCTGTCGCCCCCCAAGGGCCTGATGAAAAAATATGTAAACGCTTATGTGTAACCTTTAAAAATAAAAGATCTATCTCTCCCTCTCTCTCTCTGATTTAGATTCGCATTCAGATTCAGATTCAGATTCTCTCTCTCTCTCTCTCTCTCTCCTCTCTCTCTCTCTCTCTCTCTCTCTCTCTCTCTCTCTCTCTCTCTCTCTCTCTCTCTCTCTGTCTGTCTGTCTGTCTGTCTGTGACTATTGTTTCTGAAATGATGAGATGTTTTGATGCTCCCTCCATTTTCCTTTTTCATGACATCAAATGCTATATGTATAGTATATAACTGTTGTTTATGTAACTTCTGGTTTTGCCTATTTATAAAGAAATCTGATCGCATTGCACCAACAAATGGCTAGCAAAACTGTATTCAGTTGACTTTTTTTTCTGGTATGGATACTATTCTTGAAAATACAACAGTTTGTGAATACAATTAATTTCAACCAACTCGATGTATGTTGTACTTGATTATCTTTTTATGGTGTAAAATAACACTATCAAATATTACGTCATTTTCAATCTCGTTTTACCAGTGATATTAGATTCAGGTGGTCTTCTAAGAAGGCTGGTTAAATTAAAACATCTGATCTGTGTTTGTACGCATTTCTGGCCTGTCATTACTTTATGCGTGTTTGTGAATATGCATGGCTGTACACAATCGTGCTGCCAAGGTCTACGCAAACCTTGTGAGAAGTCATGATTATTCAAGTTTCCTTTTTTTCCTTTTTTCGCCCTTGTACCTTGACATATATTGTGGCCTAAAGCTGATGTGCATCAAACAATTTCAGAGTTCAGAGTCATATTCTCTGTGCTACATTTGTCCCCTGGGCTTGAAGAAGGAATAAAACCCTATTCAAACCAGTACAAGAGGAAAGGCTGCGGTTAAGACGTTCATCTGCCCAACAAGTAAACCGTTAGATTCTATGTTCGATTCCCAGCCTTGCCCTTTCTTCCTGTTTGACGAGGAAATCGAACAGAATGCCAAAGTCTTTTGAATGAGACTATGCATGAATCGAAGCCCTGTGAGGTTATGTAAGCAGAACGTCTTGCGACACGTTAAACACCCGTCTGCCTATCAAAAGAGTAAGCCATTTCGATGCCGGTGGAAACGGGTAAACAAAGTTTTCTTACTAAAGGCATGCACACAGGTGTCGTGTTTAGATACCATCCCAGAAGTTGGAAATGCAGTACCTAACATGATGGAGAGAAAAAAAAGGGTCGCATACGTAAAACTTTGACCATGATGAACCTGAGAGCTGTAGCAGAAGAAGGAAAAGCGCACCAACAAACACCAAAACCAAACCTCGGCAATAGTCTTGAGTTCAGCAGTGATGGGGGAGGTGTCCGCGTTGTTGTAGCGACATCCTGAAGTGGGGGAGAACTCAGACCAGTCGGCCCCGAACAGTTTGTCTCCCTTACAGGCCAGTCTGACATAAGGCTCCCCATCTGAAACCAGCCCCATGGTACAAACACTAGGCTTTCATTAAAACTCGTTGCTTGTTTGGGGGCCGTCGTGCTCGTACGTGTGTGGTGTGTGTGGGTGGTGTGTGTGTGTGTGTGTGTTGTGTGTGTGTGTGTGTGTGGGGGTTTGTGGCGTGCGTGTGTGTGTGTGTGTGTGTGTGTGGTGTGTGGTGTGTGTGTGTGTGTTGTGTGTTTTTGTGTGTGTGTGTGTGTGTGTGTGTGTGTGTGTGTGTGTGTGTGTGTGTGTGTGTGTGTGTGTGTGTGTGTGTAGAGTGTTGTGGTTATGGATATGGTTTCCAATCATGGAGGGTGATATTTTTTCTGTGGTTTGTTGTTTTGAAATGAGGAATGATCGCAACCTCAATTACTGTAGTGATCTACACGGTGTTCTGCATGCTTATCTATGTGCCCAAATAGCTTATCTATAATGAAGAACTTTACTTGAAACAACTTGTCAGGGGAGGAACAAAGAGTACGAAAAGATATGGTGAATCCGATGGATATATATTGGAAGCCCCTGTTAAAATGGGGGAAAGCAAGATCAGCATTACTTTACACTTTACCTTTTTTTAACATTTTACACCCTTTATGTCACAACAGTTTCTCTGTGTGAAATTCGGGTGCTCTCCCGGGGAAAGCGCATCGCCACAAGATGCAGCGCCACCCATTACTTTCTTTTTTCCTGTCAACAACGGTATTTTTCCTACCAGAGTGGGTTTTTTTCTACAGAATTTTGCCATGGACAAATTTCTTGTTGCCGTGGGTTTTTTACGTGCGCTTAATATTTTTTGTGCAACACACGGGACTTCAGTTTATCGTACATCCGAAAGACTAGCACCTAGACCAGCACTCATGGTCTAATTGATGGGGGTAAAATTTTTAGCCCAACGGGTTCAAGCCACCGCACACTTCCGACCCGGACATATTGCTCTCTAGGCAGGTGTGTTAGCTCTAGACCACCGATCCACTTATTGCGCAGGTAACCAGATCTAACATACAGCTGGTGACATTTTTTTTTTAAATTGGAGCTATGATTTAGTTATAGTTTTAAAACTAGTCTTGCCAGACAGATTTAACCCACAGCAGGCAAGGTATCTATGCATCGGAAGACGAACAGACCCCGAGTTACAATGATCCGAAGGGGAAGGGGGGGGGGGTTAATGAGGGCACGGCTAATCTGTACAAAAGATTCACAGGACATAAAAAAATCGTTCTGATGTGAAACACCTTGTTTCAAACAAAGCTGCTTGGCGACGTCATCAGCGTGTTCTTGTATGGGCACTGCCGGGTTCAGTTTGGTGCAGAGAAGTTTCACTACATGATCAAAGGCAACCTAGTATTCGCCAATGTTCCTTAGTTCACCATCAATGAGTCTGACCTAAGAATGAACCACCATGCACTGTGTTATCAGTACTTCGTTTCAAGCTTGTTCTTATTCATACAAGAAGACATCGTAACTGCAGGCTTGAATGCTTGTTTTATATGCGTAAAACTCATCTGGGTGGGCACTATCGCAGCATCCAGTACATCATCATACTTTTGAAGATAAAGGCTGTAAAAAGAAACAAATAACAGTGACTGACCAATCAAAACTTAACATAACTGGTTTTGGTACTAAACCTTGCAGTACACTATATTCAAAGCTCGGTTAGGGGGGGGGGGGGGTCTGAAATTTTTATCTGACCTGCAAGGAAACGGCTTCTACCACTAAGTAAATATGCAATATAAACCAGTCCAGGGCTGCACTGTAGACACTAAATGTTCCTATAAGCAGGACAGAATGATCGTGTATCAAACGCTGCAGTGAGGTCTAACACGCCTACGATGGAAAACAGCCCCTCATCCACCTTAGCAAAGTGATCACCAAGGATGCTAGCCACAACAGTTTCTGTTCTATAATTTTCCCTATACACTGACTTGTTTGATTCCAGAAAGTTATTCCGGGACAAGTGGAATATAATCTGTGTCAAAAACACACATCCAATACTCTTGAAGTAAAGAGAAGGTTAGAGATTGGTCCTCTACTGTTTACAACACTTTGCACCAAGCTTTGACTATCTTTTAACAATGGGAATACTAGAAGCTGTTTGAACTGTTGAAGAACCATACGTGTAGAAAGAGGGAGGTTTAAGATAAAAGTTATCCATGGCACCAGATGTGAAATGAACCGTGTCGTGAGCTATGAGAGAAGGTGGAATAAGATCCAGCAAACAGCTCTGTAAAAGTACATAAACTATGAGAGCCTGACCCTCTTTTCAGACACAGGTCCAGCATATTTATGAACAGAAAGAACCTCAAGTCAATGTTTTCTTTCTTGTGGATATTTTAAAGTTCACTTACTTGACAGGCAAATATCAGGGCTTGTATACACATCCCCCAAATCCGTGTCTGGAATCTCGTAAGTTTTCTCTGACACTGGGTCATATACACTGGTAGATGGACAGATATCTGCAAAGACATAAGATATGCACATGATATATTATTATTAGTTATCGCTTTGTTTTCTGGGAGAGTGAATCGAAATGGTTATAATACAGGTAGGTGTAGAAAAAAAAAGGTGGGAAGCACATAGAAAGGAAGACAAACAAGAATGAAGACAGAAAGACAAAACAAATGAAAATAATAAAAAGAACAAAAGTACCATGTACAAAAAGCTCACAGCAAACAAGAAAGCAAAAGTTGTAAATTGAAGACTTGCCGAATGAATTAAATATCAACGACAAAGAAAGCCGAGAGATTTCACCAGAATCAAATCGAATTAAATCAAATGCATCACCCAGAGAAGGAAATTTGTTTGCAGGGATCAAAACATAAAGGAAGAAACTACCAGATCTACACACATCTAATTTTACGTCTACTCAGGTAAATCATAAGTACCATAAACACACATACGCGAGCGCTCACGCGCGGATGCATTCTATCATTACATCTCTTTTGTCTCAGTGCAGGTTGTTTGATCATGTCACAGACCAGCAACAACTGCTTCTGTCATGGAGTCCCTCCTTCTTCCTCTTCGTCGTCCAACATTCGGACAACAACTGTTGTTGTCTGTCAAATAGGCAGCGAAAGTATGTCACGCTGCCATTAAGTTCCTGACATGTCATGCCCAGCGCATTCGACTTCGGCGTGGAAGAGCATTGTTATCTTGTATTTTTGGAAAGAACAAAACCCAGAAAAATGGACCGAAAAGGCAGAAAATAGACAAGAAGAAGGTGACAGGAAGAAAAGGAACAAGGCAGAAACTAAGAAATAAATAGAAAAAAAGACATTCTTAGCACAGAATTTCCAGAAGGTGAGGATGTTATTCCTTTTTTCTTTTAATTAATATTGCTACCTCATATTCTGCGACGTTTATGTTGTGCTGTTGTGTCGCTGCCTATTTCAATCTCACAATCTCACAGTCATACCCAGATTCGTTATGCTACAACCTCTGGGTCCAAAGTCCACAGGGAGCCCATCAATCTCAGGCCGCCACGGGGCCACCACCCAGAGGGGCCAAGCACTGCTGCTGGGTCACCGATGGAGTTCAGTGGTGCCCTGTTCTGATCTAACATACGCAAGGACACCACCTACTGAGCCCCCTGCTAACAACAGTATTAGTTCAGTCGCGGAGCCAGACTGAGTGAGTCACCCATCCGAGGTTGTGACCACCACAAGGTCCCTCCAACGACCGTCCCCGCGAACCTCCAACCCCAAAGGCTTTGACACAAACTCACCACAGGCACAGAAGTGTACAGGTACCGAATCTGAGGTCACCTTGAGACCAGAACACAGAATAAGAAGTTGTTTTTTCTATTGCATGGTGATCAATGAAAATGAAGATGACGTAATAATGTTTACATGGAAGTGCATATGCTTTGAGACTACTTGACTATGCTTAATATCATATTCATAATACTGGCATCAACCGGGCCCAAGAGATAAAGACACCTGCAGTGTTGTCAGGTAATTTGAGCAACACTCAAAATCGCATCTGTAAATTGGATGAGGATCGACTGTGTGGTCCAAGTCCTCCCACTGAGCTGAGCCCACAGTACACTCACTCTGGGTAGGAGCTGGTCGGTGTCCAAAAAATCCCTACGACTCAAATGGAATTCGAACCCACGACCTTCCAGTTCGTAACCCAAGCCGCTAACCAATGCGCCATGGCGGCTGGTTGGAGGAGGGAGGGTGTAGCTTTTTCCACTGACAGGCACCTGGCATCCCTGCAGGGAACAGTTCGTTATGCAGTCCCATTTGCTTTCTCCACACACTAGCGCACGTTTTGTAGTAGTGAATGTCTCCAGCCAGTCACCACTTCCAGCAAAATAACCCACCAACAACATCAACAAAACGGAGCTTATCAGTCGACATGATTGTATGATATGCACTTCAGTCATTTTTGTTCCGAAAAAAATCATTGTGACCAATAAACTGCTTGCATGTCCTTATTGAGTAGAATGCATAGTGTATGCCTGGTCTCACCGCCCCCCCCCCCCCCCCCGTGTTTTAACACTGCAGGCTGTATGCCTGACAGCAAGGATAAAGACAGAAAAAGGGAGTGATCGAAAAGGCCAGAGGAAATTTCTAGCACAGATCCTATTCATACTGAAAGGGCAGGCCCCTGGCATTCCTACGTGAGTAAAACTCCAATGAAATAAATATATTGTGGCAGTCCATAGGGGAAAGCAAAACAAAAACAGAGGGTGCCAGTCTTACCGATACTTTTGACTTGTAACGACTGAGGATCAACCCCATACATGAGCGGGAGCTCAAACTGTTGGAAGGATTGAACCCTGGACCTGAGGTATCGCCGGGCCGCCTGCAGCCTTCCACTGGTGACCTTGACCCCCTGGCTGGTCAGCGTCCTGTTGAACAGGTGCAGGTCCACGACCGTGCGGTTGCTGGAAAAGACAGTTTTGCTTTGTCGGAGTTCACCACGGGGCATGCTCGGTCTTCGTGAACTCGATATATTGTATTTGTTTTGTGTTGTGTTTCGTTGTATTGTATTATCATTATCACTATCGTTGTTGTTGTTGTTGTTGTTTTAACATTATTATTGTTTTTATTATTGTTATTGTTATTATCATCATCATCATAATATTATTATTATTATTTATTATTATTATTATTATTATTATTATTATTATTATTATTTATTATTATTATTTTATATTATTATACTCGTATTGTCATCCATATACGTTTGTTGAGAGAGGTCATAAACACTATTAACACAACCGACCCCCTGGTTAAGCCACTCTAATCCAAAGCCTTCTCCACACAAACATTGACCAACACTTGTTGTTCACCATGTTACTTTTCCTCTCTTTTCACAGATAGATAGATAGATAGATAGATAGATAGATAGATTAGATAGATAGATAGATAGATAGATAATAGATATAGATAGATAGATAGACAGATAGACAGATAGACAGACAGATAGACAGATAGATAGACAGATATATAGATACATAGATAGATAGACATAGAGAGAGAGTGAGAGAGAGAGTTTATTTATTCTTTTTTATTTTTTATAACGAGGATAATGGAATAAGCCCTCGTGTGCTTTTTTACACCCAGTCCCCGTGTGTATGCAGTTTTGTAAATCGTGTCATCTGTTCCCACTGGCACATAATAAACGTGTGCGCAAGATGTTCTGTGTGCGTTCGCACTCAAGGCCGCGGTTTATAGTCTCATCCGAAAGACTTTTAGGGAGAGTGGAGTCGGCACTGATGTTAACTCCAGGGGAAAAATCCCCTCAAACGGGAATCGAACCCGAATCGAATACGGGTCGTCAAATTGCGAGCGCAATGTTCTAGTTCTCAGACAGAGACAGACAGACAGACAGACAGACAGACAGACAGACAGACAGACAGACAGACAGACAGACAAAAGTGAGAGACAGAAAGAGACAGAGAGACAATGACAAACAGAAAGGACCAGAAGAGTATACAGAGACAGAGGCACATACAAAGGCAGAGACACGAGGAAATCAAGAGGCTGAACACGGCCGGATCACACTGAAGTCAGACTGATGTGCTGGGCCTGACTTATCAGGGGCTTGACAGCAGCCAACGTATTTTTGCCCACGTTTATGACAGACAACAATAAATAAAAACAATTATAGCCGCTGTCTCAGCGTTCGACGATAATGAAGAGGAAGAAAAAGAACAGACGGACAACCTATCCAGTAAAATGTTGCTGTCGTTGTGCGTTCCCCAGCTTAACACTCTGGGGGTCACCCAGAATGTGTACTCTCACTCACTCATCCCACCTGGGAATCACGTGAGATTGAACTTGCACACTGAATGAGAAGTTTGCGTGAATGGCTGTTTTTAAGTATCTCACCTTAATATAGGCAGCAATATTTGACTTCAGAGAATTTTTCTCCTTAGAAAGGAGAGTACGGGTTGGTATGTTAAGAGCTTGTCATGGTTGAAGACAATCTCAACATAACATTTCACATCATAACATTTCAGTGTAGGCCTTGAAAGTTAGCTGACATCCACAGCTGACACAGCACTAGGCCTGGGCCAAATCCAGTGAAATGAAAACGAACAGAGGAAAATTAATGTGAACAACACCTTGGCGTACACACACACACACACACACACACACACACACACACACACACACACACACACACACACACACACACACATACGTACACACACACACACACACACACACACACACACACACACACACACACACACAACACCACACACAAACTACCACTACTTAAAGCAGGCCAGCTCTCTGCACAAGTACAACCAGACATGACTCTTCATGCACACTTCACACGACAACCCCTCCATCTCTCCTCTCTCTCTCTCTCCTCTCTCTCTCTCTCTCTCCTCTCTCTCTCTCTCTCTCTCTCTTCTTATTAGTTTGCTTTTACTAGTTTGTATCATTATAGAAGGCTGGATGTAAAAAAAAAAGCAATTGTCGTGCTTACTCCTTCAACTTCTGAAAATAAAATTCAATCAGTCAATCAATCTCCACCTGCCAGGGGGGGTGAGTTGGGGCCGAAAGCGCAGCACTCTGTAGTCAAAGTTGCCGAGAGGCAAGGCCTGGGAAAGGAGCCCACTGTGTCCTCGTTGCCCAGCAGAGACCGCAGGATGAGCTGGGGCCGCGGGTACCGCTGTGCCTCCATGGCAATGCTCGCCGCGTACATCTCCACTCCTGCACACCACACACACGACAGATCGGGTTTTTTCTTTGTTTGTTGTTTGTTTGATGCTGTTGTCACCTGTACATCTCCACACCTGCACACCAGAAGACAGATCGGGGTTTTTCTTTGTTGTTTTATGCTATTGTCACATGCACATCTCCACACCTACACACCACACAGAAGACAGATCGGGGTTTTCTTTGTTGTTTGTTTGTTTGATGCTGTTGTTACCTGTACATCTCCACACCAACACACCAAACAGTGGACAGATCGGGTTTTTTTTATTAATTTATTGTTTGTTTGATGCTGTTGTCACCTGTACATTTCTACACCTGCAAACAGTGGACAGATTGGGGTTTTTCTTTGTTGTTTTATGCTGTTCTCGTCTTGATTAATTGAAGAAGACTCTAGGTCAACAATGATACAATGTCAAAAAAAACTGTTTACCTTCAGGCACTTGAATGTTTTCGATACCCACGTTTCTTGCCTTGCCTTGCCTTGCCTTGCTTTGCCTTGCTTTGTCTCGCCTTGCCTTCCTTGTCTTTCAACAGATATTAAGTGCTTTGATTTGTTTTTACAAGATATAGCGCTATATAAATTCCATGTATTATCATTATTATTTTTTTTATTATTTTTTTTATTATCATCATCATCATCATCATCATTATCATTATTAGTATTATCAGATATCATAGAACCTATATCGCAGCTGACATAATGTTGCCGATCCTAACCTTGCTTTGCCTTGTATGCCTTGCCTTTCAACTGAGCCCATCATACACTGTATATCGCAGCTGATTAAATGTTAAACAGTCTTTTTTGTTTCGGTGGGGGTTTTATCCTTGAAAACTTCCAGCTCACACTCAAAACCTTTTAAGATTCAGACCAGCCTAGAAGATCGTTTTGAATTCAAGGAGCACTCAGTTCAAAAGAGGAAAAGTTGTCTTTATTTTTTTCGTTCTTTGGCTAGTTCTGAAGTTTTACAAATGGTGAGATCTTTGCATATGCGACCGTTTTCTTTCCACGATCAAGGTCGCCGCATTCCGGCTTGGGGGATATGTTTTCTTACAACAATGTGATACATTAATAGTTTCAAAAAGTGTACTGGAGAAACGTGAAACGTTCTTAGATATCAATAGTTTATGTTGAATTGTCTTCAGCCATGACCAGCTCTTAGCTATTAAAACCTACACTCTCCATTCAAAGACATGGGGACGGGATAGCTCAGTAGTCAGAGCACTTGCTGTCCCCCAGCCAATGTTCAGCAGCAACTTGATGGGTGACCGTTTGCGTGCCTTGGCTTCAGTACAGCCCACCAGTTTACCCAGCTGTAAATGGGTACCTGTGTTCTTTAGGGTCAGGGAAGTAAAGCAGCGTGGGAGAGGAGATGGGCACCGCCCTCAACATGCTGGCCCCTAAGAAACTGAGGTCTCTGATACCTCGCTCCCCTACTACAGCATAGGTTATAGGACACCTTTACCTTTACCTCCATCAAGAAGAAAAAATCATCTGAGTCGCTATTTTTGCTGTCTAAATGGCAAGGTGTTTGAAAACAGTCAAGCACGCAAATTTCTTATCCAGGGTGTACTGTCACAGTGGATACCTGGTGTGATACACTAATATTCTCTCTCTCTCTCTCTCTCTCTCTCTCTCTCTCTCTCTCTCTCTCTCTCTCTCTCTCTCTCTCTCTCTCTCCCTCTCTCTCTCTCTCTTCACCACATCACACATACACACACACAACACACACCACACACACACACACACACCGCACACACACACACACACCACACACACACACACCCCACACACCACACACACCCATTCTGACCCCAAGTCCTGAGGAAGACACGCCCTGAGCGAAACACCTTGCCGGAGCTCAGGTCGTTGACCTCACACCAGTAATAGTCCGTCAGGTTCCGGGCGCTGGAGTTGCCGGACGTGTCCACGATGTTCCACAAGGGCACCGTCAGCCTGTCCTCCAAGCCCCACCCTCCAACGCCGCTCGCCTGAGGGCCCTGACAATGAGGTGGGGTCTCGCTGCGCCTCGGGGATGCCTCTCTTCACCAGAGTCAGGCTCTGTAGCTGGGGCACCAGACTGGCGTTGTAGAGGCAGGACAGCGAGGGGGGTGCTCTCGAGTTGAGCCCTGTCAGGATGCTGGGGATGGACACCTGTCGGTCCCTGGTTCCGGAGATGTTGGCGATGTGGTAAGGCTGGTCTTCCGTAGGGTTGATGGCTTCTATCTCCAGTTCGCTCACCTCTGTGCAGTTAGAACAACACACACGTACGCACGCACGCACCACACACACAAGAACCACGCACGCACGCACGCACCACGCGCACGCACGCACGCACGCACGCACGCACGCACCACGCACACCCACCACCACCACTCACCATCATCCATCATCCATCCCTACCATACATACATACATCATACATACATACATACATACATACATACATACATACATACATACATGACATAAACAGCAATCAGACAACATACTACATACATACAACATACATCAACATACACCACACACACACACACCACACACACCACCCACACACACACACACACACACACACCACACACACACACAACACACACACACACACACACACAACACAACACACACACACACAGAAAGACACAGGCACTAACACACCCCAAACACATAAGGGAACACGGGACAAAGAAGAAAAAGAAGAGAACACGAGAGAGAGAGAAGAGAGAGAGAGAGAGAACGAGAGACGAGGAGAGAAGGAGAGAAGAGAGAGAGAGAGAGAGAGAGAGAGAGAGAGAGAGAGAGAGAGAGAGAGAGAGAGAGAGGAAGAGAGAGAAAAGGAGAAGAAAGGAGAAGAGAAGAGAGAAGAGAGGGAGAAAGAGAGAAAAGGAGAAGAAAGAGAAGAGAAGAAGAAGAAGAGAAAAGAGAAGAGAAGAGAGAAAAGTGAGAAGACAAGAGAAAGAACATGGCAAGACAAGAGAAGACAGTCAAGAGGTTGTATGTGCATTTATCCTGTTAAAGTAGCTTTAATTGACACAGAAGCAAACAAACAGTAGCAACAGCAGCAGGCTACAAGAACAACCCCAGGCCACCCCACAGCCAAGCCTGTGCCTGTCTTCTCCTACCCACAACCAAGCCTGCCATTTGTGAAATCCACCACGAAATGAGTCGCTTAGCACCTAACCCACTTTTCCATTAGTAGCCATTAAAGGCAGTGGGGGTGAGGTGTTGTTTATTTTTTTAGATTTTGATGATTATAAAACCATAGCACTTATTCTACCTTGTAGTGAAATATCAAGGAATAATTTTGCTTCCTTTTTTCTTTAAACGTTTTTGAAAATAGTCAAGCCTTCATTCTGACTACCTAGTAAAGGGTGCTAAACTTGTCAATTTCTCATTTTGTCATTTTTCCGGCAGTCTATCATTTCAATTTGCAATAAATTTTAATAGAATTGTTCGATTTTCAATCTGGTTTTTTTTTAATTTTATAGCAATGGTATTGCAGATTAATAACATGTCAATAACTAAAAATTGACCTCTGGTGCAAATGCGACTCCTTATGTGATGGAGGGTCACATTTCCCCTACCTGGCATGGCCACAGCCCCCTGGCAGATGTGGAAGGGCAGCAGAGCGGAGCAGTCCCAGGACAGGATGTCGGAGGTGTTGAGGCTGAGAGCCAGGCACCCCCTCCCCCCCTCTCCTCCTCCTCCCCACCACGCCAGGCTGTTCTGCCAAGTGACCGTTTGCTTCCTGTTTCCTGAACGACAAGGCCATCACATGGAAACATTCATACTCCAGAGAAAAAGGATTCCTTTAGCTGATAGTTCACCCCCCTTTACGACAATAGCTGATAGTTCACCCCCCTTTACGACAATAGCTGATAGTTCACCCCCCTTTACGACAATAGCGATAGTTCACCCCCCTTTACGACAATAGCTGATAGTTCACCCCCCTTTACGACATTACTGATAGTTCACCCCCTTTACGACAATAGCTGATAGTTCACCCCCCTTTACGACAATGCCACTAAACGAGCATTCATACCCAGAGAAAAAGGATTCCATAGCTAATAGTATATCTCCCTTTACGAAAATGCCATCACAAAAAACATCCATTTCCAGGGAAAAAATATCAATCAGCTTATGTTATATCCCCCTGTAAAACAGTGATCACAGGAACATTCATACCCACGGGAAAAAGATTAATTAGGTAATTTTATATCACCCTATACAATACAGCCACCACAGAAACAATCGTACCAAGGGGAAATGATTAATAGCTAATGTTACAT
>CM060318.1:15819653-15827153 GCA_030674155.1 Stramonita haemastoma
GGCTTGGTTTAGTTTTTAGCTTGGTTTATCCTGGTTTGGTTTGCCATGGTTTGGCTTGCTTTGGCTCGTTTGGTTTGGTTTGGTGTTGGTGTGTGTGTGTGTGTGTGTGTGTGGGGTGTGTGTGTGTGTGTGTGTGTGTGTGTGTGTGTGTGTGTGTGTGTGTGTGTGTGTGTGTGTGTGTGTGTGTGTGGCGTCAGTTATGATTTTTTTGGTTGGATTTTTTGTACTTTTCATTATTTTTTGGGGGAATACATACATACATATATATATATATTATTATTTTTTTTTTTTTTTTTTTTTTCCACATAAGGTACCGGGGATGGTTAACAAAACCACCACGGAGACCTCTGATGACGGCTTATCCAGGAGTGGACACTCAGTCAGGTCAGGCAAATCAAGTGGTCCTTACAGCTAAAGCGCCTCCAATGCTGTCACCTGAATTTTACACATAGAGCTTTTTTTTTTTAATTCAAATCTTCGGAAGTATTGTCGTAATGGTGGAGTTGTAATGGTTACCTGCATTTGTTTTCCTTCACCACTCTGTCTCTTTAAAAAAAAAAAAAAGAATATATATATATATATATATATATATATATATATATACCAGCATTACACTACAACATCCTTACTTCATATCACACTGCCAATTCATGTACAATTTCTTTACTTCACACTACGCCATTAATACACTGCATCTTTACTTTACTTCAAACAACACCATCAATACACTACAACACCTTTACTTTATACCACACTACCAATACACTACAAAATCTTTACTTAATAGTACACCACCAATACACAGCAACATCAAAACTTTATACCATCAATACACTGCAACATCTTTACTTCATACCACACCATCAATACACTACAACATCTTTACGTCATACCACACCATCAATACACTGCAACATCTTTACTTCATACCACACCATCAATACACTACAACATCTTTACGTCATACCACACCATCAATACACTACAACATCTTTACTTCATACCACACCATCAATGCACTACAACATCTTTACTTTATACCACACCATCAATACACTACAACATCTTTACTTCATACCACACCATCAATACACTACAACATCTTTACTTTATACCACACTATCAATACACTACAACATCTTTACTTAATACTACACCATCAATACACAACAACATCTTTACTTTATACCACCAATACACTACAACATCTTTACTTCATATCACACCATCAATACACTACCACAACACCAGCAATACATTTTTGTGGTATTATTTAAAATTCGTCCTTTTAAAAGGTTACAATACCTAACTGTGCATTTTAGAAAATGCGTATTTAGTTTGCATAGGGCGATTTTTGTGTTTTGGTGTTGCTGTTTTCTTTGGGGCTGTAGTTGTTATTAAATTGAGGTTGTATTCAAACAGCGCGCATATTTCCTCACTTCTTTTTCAGTACTATCTCCAAGTCACCACATAGCATTCTATAAGCATACACAGTATGACACAGCCCTACCGGTTCTCTGTCTTTCAGGGGAAGGTGCAGCTATCATATTTTTATTATCCTTTTTGTTGGCTTGACACTGGTGACCTACATCAACACTGGCTGGTTTGGTGAGCCAACAGCCCCAGTAAGGCCTACAGTGAATTGCCGTGTGTGTCCAGGGCGGAATGTGGCAGCGTACTGCCTACAGTTTGAATGTACTGCCTACAGTTTGAATGTACTGCCTTAACTTTTAATGTACTGCCTACAGTTTGAATGTACTGCCTACAGTTTGAATGTACTGCCTACAGTTTGAATGTACTGCCTACAGTTTGAATGTACTGCCTTAACTTTTAATGTACTGCCTACAGTTTTACTGTAATGCCTACACTTTAAATGCACTGCCTACACTTTTAATGTATTGCCTACAGTTTCAATGTACTGCCTATAGTTTTAATGTACTGCCTGCACTTTTAATGTACTGCCTACACTTTTAATGTAGGCCTACTCCTTACAGTTTGAATGTACTGCCTACACTTTTAATGTACTGCATACAGTTTCACTGTAATACCTACACTTTCAATGTACTGCCTACAGTTTTAATGTACTGCCTACACTTTTAACGTACTGCCTACACTTTTAATGTACTGCCTACACTTTTAATGTACTGCCTACAGTTGTAGTATACTGCCTACAGTTGTAGTATACTGCCTACAATTTCAATGTTATGCCTACAGTTTCAATGTACTGCCTACAGTTGTAGTATACTGCCTACAGTTGTAGTATACTGCCTACAATTTCAATGTTATGCCTACAGTTTCAATGTACTGCCTACTATTTGAATGTACTGCCTACAGTTGTAGTATACTGCCTACAGTTTTAATATACTGCCTACAGTTTTAATGTACTGCCTACAGTTTGAATGTACTGTCTACAATTGGAATGTACTGCCTACAGTTGTAGTATACTGCCTACAGTTGTAGTATACTGCCTACAGTTTGAATGTACTGCCTACAGTTTGAATGTACTGCCTACAGTTTTAATGCACTGCCTACAGTTTTAATGCACTGCCTACAGTTTTAATGCACTGCCCACACTTTTAATGCACTGCCTACATTTTAATGTACTGCCCACACTTTTAATGCACTGCCTACATTTTTAATGTACTGCCTACAGTTTTAATGCACTGCCTACAGTTTGAATTTGTCGATTCATGGTCTGTGTTTAACTGTCAACGACTGTGCAAACTCCACAGGGCTCTCTCGTTCCACAAGGATGCACCCCAAAAAGAGGATAGGTGTTCTCAAGGTAACACACCTGCCTACCTGGAAAGCGACAAGTCTGGGTTCGATCCGGATCTGGGTTTGATCCCCGTTTGTGCCCGAAATCTTTTCCCTCCATCCACTAGATGGTGAGTTGTGGTCTGGGTACTAGTCTTTCGGATGAGATGACACACCGGGTTCCGCACGTAAGAAAAAAAATCCGCGTCAACAACAGAGTTGTCTGGGAAAATTGTGGAGAAAAAAGTCGCTATGAGAGGGAAAGGAAAAAACAATGCAGACAGGAACAGAAAAAAAAAGTAATGGGTGGCGCTACTCTTGTGATGACGCATTCTCCCCGAGAGAAGCGACCCGAATTTCACGCAAGGAAATCTGCCGTGACTTGCAAGTGATAAAATACGATATACATTAAACGGGGACACACTTAAGTTTGCAGAACTGGGTCGGTAGGTCACTGCTCCAAATTTCTATCAGTTTCATGCTTGGTCGGCGAAGATTTCGATGAAATAGTCTCAACCTCCCCTTCAAATAATATTTTTACATGGAGATATGATTCGTAGCACATGCTTTTCTTTATCTGGCAAAAGTCAGTTTGAAAAAGATTTCATACAGTGATTTTTACAAGGGAGAGTTGTTGTTTTCGTTCTTTGACTACAGATCCAAGGTGCACCAAAAATGTGGGGGTTGTGCCTACGCCACCTTCCCATTTCCATTCAGAACTCATGATCACGCTCATTCACACACACACACACACACACACACACACACACACACACACACACACACACACACACACACACACACACACACACAGAGTTCTATCACACGACCTCGGCGCGTGATAAAACTGTTATTTTCTAAGTCTTTCTGTGGAAAAAGGCAGGAGAATCGACCCAAAAGGCAGAAAGTAGACAAGGAAAAGGAGCAAAACAGAAACAAAGATAGGGATAGAAAAGAGGGAAGTACTTGCAGATAATTTGGGGATGCTGTTTATACTGACAGGGTCCTGGCATCTCTACGTGGGAAACGGTTATCTAAATCATCTCATCCTATCAAGATCAGCTAAAACAGGGGGGGGGGGGGGGGGGGCACGATTGTAGGGGCTACGATAAAATCCTAACTTTTTCCGACTAACCTTTAAAAAAAATTAGGAGTTTCATATTACTTTCTATAATCAAAACCAGAGACAAACTTAGCATACTAAAAATCTTTCAGACATTTCTGACCACAGGAAAATTCTGACTACCGTAACCATACAGAGAAAAGGTCCAAAGTCTTCCATACCCTTTTTGTCTACTACAACAACATCATCTGTTCCACACCCATCATTAAAAGAAAGATCGTGTCTTTTGAATGCACTTTGAGAAATAATGAAAACAAAAAGAAGAAGCTCAGCTTATATCTTGTGAATCAAGAACATTGCATTCACCACTCAGAATGGTGATCAATGCTCTACCAGACACAGAATGTTTCAGCTCTACAACCCCTTCCACTTGATCCCTAGTCACATCTGTGGAAGTCTTTGAAAGGGGCCTGGTTTGGATTTCTAAAAGGACACTTTTTGTACAATGAAATGCTAACTTTGATTTCAAGAGATTCACTTAAGATTTCTCCCCGAAGTTGAAGTACGGCTACCTGCATGAGGGGTATGAAAAGTTACATACGCAAACTCGCAGCAGTGGTGGTTCTCGGAGCTCTAGCCAAAGGATGAAAAACAACAGCTTGGCATGATGGCTGATCGGCTTTTTTCATATTCAAAACATTACTGTCAGTAGCAGATTTTTATTCCTTGAAATACTGTCCGCCGTGGCCTATGGCCTATATTGTCACTTGACTGTAAAGAGCAAGGTGTGACTTCATTCACACAGTACAGATCACAGAGTAAGTCTGCCCTCAGCAGACAAGGAATCAGCCAGGCATGGCTGAAGCTATCAACTGAGAGCGGATTGCTGAAAGGCCACTGGCCCGTGACAGTGCACAAGGTCAGCAATTCACTGTCTCCCTCCCTCCACTTCAGGACAAGAGCAGGGGGTCAGCAGTAACAGGTCATAACTTGTGCCTGCCCATCAATTGTTCACCTGGTCACCTGTCGACATCACAGGGTCATGTATTGGCCGCTGCTGTCACTGTCACTGATACCCAATGGAGTCAGGAATTGTCAGGATTTTATGTTGCTGTTGTTGCTGTTTGTTATTGTTGTTTACGTTTATGTTGTCATGAGTCTCTGTTTAAAAACATCTCAAATTGATTTTCTTTTTTTCCACAAAAAAACAACAACCCAACCCACCCACCCCCACACCACCCAACCCACCCACCCACCAACACACCCACCCCACCACCACCACCACCCCCACCCCCCCATCACCACACCACACCCCCCTTCCCCCCCCCAAACACCCCACAAACCCCCCCCTCCCCCCCTCCCCTCCTCCCTCCTCCTCACCATTCTGAAACAGCAAATCCAGCAGGTGGCGCCCGAGGGAGTGGGGTAGGAGGAGAGGGGTGTGGTGGGCGCCAGCAGTCGGGCCTGCTGGATGTGGCAGTGCTGCAGGGCGGCCTGATAGCTCCTGGCGCTGCCCACAGAGTAGCAGCTCACCCGCTGCTCTCCCCGAACTCTGTGGCAATCCGCATCAGCTCCACAGATTGCCTCGAGGACATTCGTACTGCTCTGAAACAGTGAGAAACGAGATGTGATTTCGGGAGTGTGTGTGTGGGTGGGGGGTGGGTGTGTGGGTGGTGTGGTGTGTGTGTGTGTGTGTGTGTGTGTGTGTGTGTGTGTGTGGTGTGGTGTGTGTGTGTGTGTTGTGTGTTGTTGTTGTCTGTTGTTGTTGTTGTCTGTTGTCTGTTTTTCTCTTTTTTTTTTTTCTCGTCGTTCTGTCTTCTTTTCTCTTTCTTGTCTTTCGTTTGTTGTTTTGTGATCTGTGTGTGTTTGTGTGTGAGTGTCTGTGTGTGTATGTGTGTATGTCTGTGTGTTATGGGTGTGTGGTGAGCATGTGTGTGTGTGTGTGTGTGTGATGTGTGTGTTGTGTGTGTGTGTGTGTGTGTGTGTGTGTGTGGTGTATGTGTGGTGTGTTGTGTGTTGTGTGATGTTGGTGCTATGTGTGTTGATGGGTAGGTGTTTTTGTAGTGCTGTGTATGTGTGTGTGTTTGGTGTTGTTTTTTATGTTGTTTGTTTCAGTTTTATTCTTTTTGTTGTTGTTGTTGTTGCTTATTTCTTAAGGGTCTTTCTTTTTCGTTCCTCGGCTAGAGCTCCGAGGTTTTACCAAGGAATGGTGAGATTTGTGCGTATGCGACAGTTTTTGCTCAACATTAAAGTAGCTGTGTTTTTGACATCGTGAATTGCTACTATTTGGTACAAAAATGTTCAAAGCCAAGTTTTTTTTTTTTAACTAAACCACTGGCACACGCATGCGAGCATGTGTGCACTTTGTCTCTGTCTGTCTGTCTGTCTCTCTGTCTGTCTGTCTGTCTGTCTGTCTCTCTCTCTGTCTGTCCGTCTGTCTGTCTGTCTGTTGTCTTCTTCTTCTGTCTCTCTCTCTCTCTCTCTCTCTCTCTCTCTCTCTCTCTCTCTCTCGCTTCTTGCTCTGTCTTCTGTCTTCTTCTTCTCTCTTCTCTTCTCTCTCTCTCAGACACACATACACACACATACACATACAAACACATAAAACACACATACACAAACAGTTTCTCCCAGCTCCAATACTACTAGTGTACCCATTTCATCAACACCAATCAAGGGTGCGCATAATTATACGCATGCACGGGAGGTGGGGGAGAGAGAGAGATAGAGAGAGAGAGAGAGAGAGAGAGAGAGAGAGAGAGAGAGAGAGAGAGAGAGAGAGAGAGAGAGAGAGAGGAGAGAGAGAGAGAAGAGAGAGACAGAGACAGAGAGAGAGAGACAGAGAGGACAGAGAGACAGAGACAGAGAGACAGAGAGAGACGAGACAGAGACAAGAAGAGAAGAGAGAGAGACGAGAGAGAGAGAAGAAGGAAGGGGAGACAGAGACAGAGACAGACAGACAGAAGACAGAGACAGGCAGACAGAGACAGACAGCAGACAGACAGACGACATGACTGACTGACTGACTGACAGACTGACAGAAGACAAACATAAGTAAAGAGACAGAGAGGAAGACAGAGAAAAACAAAACGACAGACAGAAAGAGACAGACAAACCCGATAATGAAACAGAAACAGACAGACAAACAAAAACAGTCACAAAGACACACGAAGTAGCACTCAAGAGAGGTAGCACAAAGCAGACAGGCATGCTAAAATCACCGTGTACCTACCTACCAGTACACATTTGACTCACCCTTCAAGTTCTCGTAGTTCTGGTTCAGGCTGTTCACTGGCATCATCATCAGCAGCGCAGCAGCAGCAGGAGAGTAGGCTGAAAGCCCGAACAGCACAGAGGACAGCATGCTGACCGGGAAACCCGCCTGGGGCTATGCAGGCAGTCTGAAATTTTTTTTAAAAAAATTTTTTATGTCAGGATAAGGGGAAATGCACTCTAGCTTTTTTTCCAGCCCCCGTGTGTATGAGTTTTGAAAAAATCTTGTTTTTGTTCCCCCCGGAAACCAATGGCCTACTTTTACGAAAAGGGGAAACAGTTTTTTTGTGTGCGAAAGAGTTTGCGTGCGTCACAAGGGGGCTGGGTTTTATAGTCTATCCAAAGGGAAAAAGGGGGTCTGAACCCCCCACAGGACAAAACAACGTTGGTTTTCATCCCCCATTTTATCG
>CM060318.1:15832153-15842153 GCA_030674155.1 Stramonita haemastoma
TCGATTCTCGTTCAAGAGGATTTTTCCTCTGGAATTAACATCAGTGCTCGACTCCACTCTCCCAAGAAGTCCTTAGGATGAGACTATACACCGAGGTCCGTTTGCGAACACGCGCAGAACATCTTGTGCACACGTTAAAACCCGTTCCGCTATCCGGAAGTGTAGGCCATTGTGTACCGGTGAGAAACGGATGACAAAGTTGACAAAACTGCATATACACGGGGACTGGATGTAATATAAGTACATGAGTGCTTTATTCCATTATCCACGAGAAACACACACACGCGTGCGCGTGTGCGCACGCACACGCACTCATTCCACAGACGCAAATGCACGCAAGCACACACATACACACACACATCATCCTTCGGATGAGACTACAAAACCGAGGCCCCGTGTGTGAACGCACGCAGAACATCTTGCGCACACGTTAAATCCTGTTCCGCTTTTCGTAGAGAGTAGGCCATCGTATGCGGTGGGAACAGACCATTTACAATAACTGCATACACACGGGCAAGAGAAAAGACGGCCGCCAAAAGAAATTCATAGTTGACTAATATAATCAAAAGACTGGACCCGCCCAAACCCCTACAACACCTCCTACTAGCCACACAGGATCGTGAAGACAGGAAATAAAATTCTGTTGCGGCTTCTTCTTATGTCCCTCCATACGTCCTTTGGGACATGGACTGACGAGTGTTGATGTGAGTGATACACACGGGGACTGGATGTAAAAAAGCACAAGAATGCTTATCCCATTATCCTCGATATTAAAGAATAAAATAAAATAAAAATAAACTAACTAAATAAATAAAACACACACACACACACACACGCGCGCGCGCGCGCGCGCGCGCACACACACACACACACACACACACACACACACACACACACACACACACACACACACACACACACATTTTCAACGTCATCAAGACCAGGAAAGGATCAAATTTCACATTCTGGTGATCGGGCTTTTCTTTAGATCCTTTTGCAGTAAAGACCATTTGATTTGTCTGACCGGACTCACGAGTTTCGACTCAGAGATGAAATACTTATCCATCATTCGTCAAGAGATCTGTGCAGGGTATAGCTCTCTGAGCCATCCCTTACACAATCAGGAGAAACACACCTCTCGAACAAAAGCAAAAAACAAAACAAAAAACAGGTGTTAGTGCTTTCCCCGGAATAAAACCACAATCCTGTGACCAACTACAGCAGTCAGAGAGAGAGAGAGAGAGAGAGAGAGAGAGGAGAGGAGGAGAGAGAGGAGAGAGAGAGAGAGAGAGAGAGGAGAGAGATGAGAGGAGAGAGAGAGAGAGGAGAGAGAGAGAGAGAGAGCATTTTAAGAACAACAATTATAAGAACGACAAGAATATATATATATTATATATATTTATAATAATATATATTTATATATATATATATATATTCTTTATTATATTTTTTTCCTTTCTGTCATCATAGACTTGGGGGAAAGGATCAAAGATCAACTGACTTTGATATAACCTGACCTGTTGACACGATCAGTTTACACTCCCTGACCTAGGTTTTTTTCACACATCCTAGTCCAAGTCGGACAGCGTAGTGTGTAAGGTGGTCATCTGTTTGGTCACTGGGGGGGACGAAGTGTCCGGAGAGGGGACAATGGGTGGACACTGTGAGGTCCACCTGTTCAGGGCTCTGCATGTGTAAGCACTAACCGAAATATAGTCTCTGTCTTGTATTGTATTGTGTATGTTGTTTTGTGTTGTATTGCATTGAATTTTATTGTATTGCATTGTATTGTATTGGGATTGTGTATGTTGCTTGTTTGCATTGTATTGTGTTGTTCATTGTATTGCATTTGCATTGCATAGTTATTGTATTTGCCATTGCATAGCATTGTATTGCATTGTTTTGTATTGCATTGCATTGCATTGTATTGTATTGCATTGTATACCACTTTCAGACAGACCAGATTTCTCTGCATGAAATTCGGGCTTCTCTATCAGAGAAGGCACATCACTATACAACCAGTGCCACTCATCTCTTTCATTTGTTTCCTCTCAGAGCCAGCCACTTTGTTCGATAAACGTTTGCAAGGGACAACAGTTACTGTCTTGTTGCTGTGGATTCTTTTACATGCACTGAATGCGTGTTGCACGCGGAACCTCGGTTTACAGTCTCATGCGAAAGATAAGCACCCAGATCTCCGCTAAATGTTTAGTGAAAGCTGGAGGGGGGGGGGGAGATTGAGTTTAACCTGGGACTGAACCCACACTTGTCGCTGTCCAGGTAACCGTGTTACCTCTTGACCACCGATCAACTGCAGATAACAGTAGCAATCCAAACATATCGTTTATCATCTTCAGACTGCCAACAGGGCACTGCCACCTCCAGTCTCCTTTTTCCCGCCTAAGAATATTCCACACTAACCAGTGCCCCTATGGCATAGGTCCATAACCCCTCCCCCCCCCCCCCTCTCCTATCCTGCAGTCCTGTCCTACCTTCAGCACTCTGAGACACAAGACGTGGTCCAGCCCAGTAGAGCTCCAGGAAAAAAATACTGTGGGGACCGGTGGGACCACTACTGTTAACAGACAGCAGACTTTGCCATCCAGACCGGACAAAAAGTTTAACATAGACAGAAAACGTAGAAGAAAAAGAAGAAGCAGAAGAAGAAGAAGAAGAAGAAGAAGAAGAAGAAGAAGAAGAAGAAGAAAAAGAAAAAGAAGAAGAAGAAGAAGAAGAAGAAGAAGAAGAAGAAGAAGAAGAAGAAGAAGAAGAAGAAGAAGAACAACAACAACAACAACAACAACAACAAGACATGAACAAGAACAGAAGAGCAAGAATAGCAAGAAGTTTATAGCTCTACCGACTGCAGAGGCCACTTTAGGACTATCACCTTGTTCACAATGGGTCAGTGCAATGTCCACACCATGATCTACTGAGTTAAGCGGAGAAGGCCAAGAAGAAGAAAGTCCTCTGTTATTGCTATTATTGGTGTGCTTTTCTCCAACTTAATTTTAAGCACCCTGGGAGGGCTATGCTACCCAGAAAATGCACTCTGTTTTACTCATCCCACCAGAAAATCACTGCGAGATTGATTGTACCCACTGGATGGGAAGTTTGCGTGTATAACTCTCTTCAAAAACTCCGCCATGAAGGCAACCATACTCTGACTTCATATATTATTCTGGCCTCCTTTAAAGGAGAGTGTACATTCTTATGTTGTCATGGCTGAAGGCATCACAGTAGAACCATATTTTGATGTAAGCTTTTTCCCTTTGCTTGCATCAGTAACTGACCTAGCTTATGGCCAGGACTAAGAAGCCAGTTGCTATCCCAGTCCATTTTAGTTCATACCCGTCCCGTTATCGGTTGTCAGGCTTTTGGTTCAAATCGAAACTAGTTCACGAAGAAGATATACTTCACATACAAATAACTGTTTAAAACAACAACAAACAAATTAATAAGTAACCACCTGTACTAACACAGAAGACATCCAACTAAATAATGTGGTAACTTGTCAAAGCCAAATCTTTTATTCCAGAGACTGCCATCAAACTAAATAATGTGGTAACTTGTCAAAGCCAAATCTTTTATTCTAGAGACTGCCTCTCTGGAATAAAGGAAAAATTGACTGTGACACAAAAGTCGTGCGCTGACAGGGCAACAGTAGTATGCTTTTGAATGAAGCACTGTAACAATTCATAATTAATATCATCGCCTTTCCTTCACAGCCTTGAGTTTTGTTTTTTCTCTTTCCTATCCTCGGCTAGAGCTCCGAAGTTTACCAATGGTGAGATTTTTTTGCGAATGCGACCGTTCCTTTCCCACTATTAAGGTAGCCTCCTTGAGACATTCGGGATAGAGTTGAGAACTGAACCTACCAGTTTTGCCACAACAGTTGGGAGGTTCTTCCCTGCACTTTCCGATTTTCAACTGTCGTGGGTTCTTAGGACGCGCACAAGTACATACACACACGGATACGTCCCACTGGTTTAGAGTCTCCTCCGAAAGACTTGACATACAGTTTGCTTTTCACGTCAAACTGGGAAAAAGGGCAAGGCTGGGAACCGAACCCAAAACCTTACAGTTTGTTGTTGTTGTTGTTGATTTTGTTAGGCAGATGAACGTCTAAAATACCTTGCCCACCTTCCTTCATGATAGTTCTGTGTGTGTTTCACCATCATTTCAGAGCCCCGGGCACGTGGCATCGTGTTCTCCATCAGGACAATCAGCTCTGCAGCAGTCAGCACTCTTACTAATCCGTCCTCCAACTCATTACCTTAAGAGCCCGACATGCCTCGTCACGCTTGTAGAATAATTATTCATTGCTTCTATCCCGGATCCACACACTGTACGTCTGTCTACGGCGATGTCTGTTGACACTTTAAATTGGTAATGTGTCACTCGCTTCATTAGAAAGCCCACTTCAGTGAATTACAAACACGCCGTGCACATGACCGTGTTCACGTTTTTGGCCGGGGGTGTTCTTTTTGTTTTGTTCCTAGACTAGAGCCCCAGGCTCACAAATGCTGCGATTTTGCACGAGCAGTCATTTTGGCCTTCCATGAAGGTAGCTGCATTCCAACTTCGGGCATACCCGTAGTTATAGCCAGGGTCTAAACACAAGTGGGTTGTGAAGAGCTTTGCTTGACAGGACGCACTTTAACATTATTGCATCCATTTCGTTGTGGGTTTAAGTTGTGTTTTTCCCTCTGGCTGTTTGAATGGATTCACCTGATTCTCTCTCTCTCTCTCTCTCTCTCTCTCTCTCTCTCTCTCTCTCTCTCTCTCTCTCTCTCTCTCTCTCTCTCTCCCCTTTTTGTGAGCGCGCGCGCGTGTGTGTATGTATGTGTGTGTCTTTATTCTTTATTATTTATTTTATTTATTCTTTTATATCGAGGATAATGGAATAAGCACTCATGTGCTTTTTTACATCCGGTCCCCGTGTGTATGCATTTTTGTAAACCTTGTCATCTGTTCCCACCGGAAAAGTTTTGTGTGTGTGTGTGTGTGTGTGTGTGTGTGTGTGTGTGTGTGTGTGTGTGTGTGTGTGTGTGTGTGTGTGTGTGTGTGTGTTATTAACATCTCTATTTTGTGCTGCTTTATCCTCAATGACATTCTTGTCCTACCGTTCCCACGCTGCTTATTTCAATTTCTCCTCCCCAGCTTTGCCCAGATTCATCCTGTCATAATCCTACCCCGGATCAGAAGTCCACAGTGCTAGTCATCCATCAATTTCAGGCCACAGAGGGGCCACCAGTCAGAGGGGCCCTGCACTGCTGCTGGGTCACTTCGGTGGTGTTCAAAGCTGCCTGTTCTGAGCTGTTCTGAGCTAATATTCATACGCAGGACACCCCCTACTAAGCTAGCCCCTTACTGACGACAGTGGTAGCTCAGTCGCGGAGCAAGACCGAGTCGGGCGCCCACCCGGGTGGCGACCACTACAACGTCTTCCCATCGTCCAACTGGGACGGGATAGCCTCGTGGTCAGAACATTGTGCTCGCAATTTGACGACCTGGATTCGATTCCCGGTCGAGGGGATTTTTCCTCTGGAGTTAACATCAGTGCTGACTCTACTCCCCCTAAAAGTGTTTCGGATGAGACTAAAAACTGAGGCCCCGTGTGCGAACGCACGCAGAACATCTTGCGCACATGTTAAAATCCTGTTCCACTTTTCGTAAGAGTAGGCCATCGTGTGCCGGTGGGAACAGATGACATTTACAAACTGCATACACACGGGGACTGGATGTAAAAAGGCATATGATTGCTTATTCCATTATCCTAGAAATAAAAGAATAAATGAATAAATAAAACAACTATTGTGAACCTCCAACCCCGAATGCTCTAACACAAAGCTCGCCACAGGCCCAGAAGTGTGTGGGGAAACAAACACTGAGGTCACCACACGACCAGGGCAACTGGGAATACCGAATCAGAGGCAAATGACTAAAACTACATGACGATCAAGGTCGATGAAGATGATGACATAATGCTGCTATGCATGTGCTTTGAGAATGCGAGACAGGGTTGTGCTTCCAATCGTAATAGATCTCGGCATCAACCGGGCCCGAGCGATGCAGATACCTGCAATGTTGAGCAGGCAATTTGAGCAACACTCTCAGCCCGACTGTGGAATTTCAGTCTTCCCACGGACCCCGTACCAAGCCCACTCTGGGTAAGAGCGAGCCGGAGTCCGAAAAAAAAAAAAATGTACGACTCCTATGGGATTGGAACCAGCGATCTTCAAGTCCATAAACCCGGAACTAACCACCGCGCTATGGTGGCTGGTCATTAACGTTTTTTTGTTGTTTTTGTTGTTGTTTCAAGGATAAAGGATAAGCATTCATGTGCTTTTCTTTACATCCAGTCCCTGATTGCATGCAGTCTTGTAAATTTTGCCATCTGTTCATACAGGCATACAACGGCCTATTCTTCGAAAAGGCGGCACGGGTTTTAACGAATGTGCAAGATATTGACTTATAGTATCATCTGATGAACTTTTGGGAGATTGTAGTCGGCATTGATGTAAACGCCAGTGGGTAAAATCCCCGTGAACGGGTGTATCGACGGTAGGCTCAAACCCAGTGTGTGTGTGTGTGTGTGTGTGTGTGTGTGTGTGTGTGTGTGTGGTGTGTGTGTGTGTGTGTGTGTGTGTGTGTGTGTGTGTGTGTGTGTGCGTACGCGCGCGTGTGTGCATGTGTGTGTACACTTTCGATCCATGTGTGTGTGTTTTCAAGCGCGTGCACATGCACGGGTCTGAGCATGCGTCTGTCTATCTATCTCTCTGCCTTGTATCTCTGTGTATCTCTACATCTGTGTGCCTATTCGTATCATTTCTATGACTTCGAGTTGGCTTTTGTGCCCGCTTACTTGGTTATTGTGCCCTTTACTGCAGACTGTGACACCACGACAACTCCACAACAAATGCTGAAGTACGGGTGACAGCTCTCCAGACCCGTTTACGAGGACTGTTTAGCCATGGTTAAAGGAAACATAAAGAGGTTACACTAACAGCCACTCTCTGCGGGGCTCTGTTAGTTCTGGCTCTTTCCTTCTACAGTCATGTTTATCGGGCAAACAGAGTTTTGTGGTTCGGGTTTTGTGGTTCGGGATTGAATTGTTCGGGGTTTTGTGGGATTTTTAGTTTTTGGTCAGTATAAGTGGGGAAACGGGGTAGAGGGATGGGAGGAGCACGCGTGCGCGCACGTGTGTGCATTTGTGTATTTGTGTGTGTGTGCGTGCGTGCGTGCGTGTGTGTGTGTCTGTGTCTGTGCGTGCGTGCGTGCGTAGTGTGTGCATATGTGTATGTGTGTTTGTCTGTGCGTGCGTGCGTGTGTAGTGTGTGTGTGTGAGAGAGAGAGATAGACAGACAAAGAGAGACAGAGAGAGAGACAGAGAGAGAGACACAGAGAGAGACACAGAGAGAGACAGAGAGATACAGACAGACATACTGACAGACCGACCAACCGACAGAAAGTTTCATGTAAAGGAAATTTAATTCGTACCAAGTTTAAACGTCATTACTCTTTTCTAGATGTAAATGCACACACCCGCGCGCGCGCGCACGCATACGCACACATAACGTCTGTTGATAATGTGAAAGGTAAAGGTAAAGTTGTTACAATTACCTATGCGGTCGTTGGGAAGCGAGATGTCAGAGACCTCAATTTCTCATTGGGCCAGTATATTGAGGGCGGTGCCCATCTCCTCTCCCTCGCTGGTTTACCTTCCCTAACCGTAAAGAGGGCATGTACTTCTTTACAGCTGGATGAACTGTGGGACTGTACTGAAACCAAGGCGCGTAAAAAGATATGTGATCCATCTACTTGGTAACCATGCTCAATGCTACTTAACCTTAGCTTGGGAGAAAGCGACTGCTCTGACCACTGAGCTATCCCGTCCACAGGGTCCTTATTTTATTTCATTGTATTGTATTGTATTGTATTGTATTGTATTGTATTGTATTGTATTGTATTGTATTGTATTGTATTGTATTGTATTGTATTGCACTGCATTGCATTTCATGTTAGTTTAGTTAAGTTTAGTTTGTTTGATTTAATATCATTTTATTTTGGTTTACACCACTTTAAGCCACGACAGATTTCTCTACATGAAATTTGGGCTGCTCTCCCCTTTTGATACCGGCATTTGAATAAGACACCAGTAAAAAAAAGAAAAAAAAAAGTTCTATTCATATTGCTGGTGTCTTTAATTCAGTTTTTTTTTTAATTTATCTATTTGTTGTAAACATGTGTATCGTTATTTTTTTGTTTGTAGTTTTTTCATAGGGGGGGGGGGGGGGGTGAGGGTCACTAAAATAACAATTACAGGTTTGTGCTAAAAGAGTAACCTGAGCCCAGTACCCTTTTCTCTCTTTTACCTGCCAAACCAGGCAAACCAGGGATTAGTTTTCTTGGAATTTCCTAACGGGAAGAAGTAAAGCTCGTGGTCTGTTTGCGTAAACCATACTTTTATCCCAAATGTTGATATTGACACAAGGCAAGGATAAAAAAAAAAAAAAAAGAAAAAGAAATGTGGCCATACCACTTTTAGTTCCGGGTTCCATCCATCCTCCACACCTTCCCTACCCCCACCCCCACCCTCCTCCACCCTCACTTTCGCCCAAAATGCAAGTCATAAAGTAGTTATGCGTTTATGGTTATGTCCGAGCATTGTCTTGCCTACAGTATTTTTAACTGTTTCGAAAACTTTCATTGAACATTTTTTACATCTTTTTTTCAATAAAGGGTTGTTTTTCTGTGTGTACTAGTCTGTCAGGTTCTCTCTGTTGAATTCTATATTTTTTTCCTGGGGAAGGGGGAATGTCTGTCCTGTATAAGGCTGACGAGAGAATGACACGCACTTTACATGCATAGCATAACAGTAAGGGGGAATTTTAAAAAGAAAAATAATAAGATTCTAACGATACACACACAACACTACAACACACACATATGTATACACCTATACATACACACACATAATATGTATGTATATATATATACATATATATATATATATATATATATATATAAAACATAATAAACAATACATGCACACACACACACACACACACACACACACACACTACACACACACACAACAACACATACACACACTAATATATATAGATATAGTATATATGATATATATATATAGATATATATTTATATAATGTGTGTGAGTGTGTACAGAGACAGACAGATGACACAGACACGACAGAGAGACAAGAGACAGACAGAGAGAACAAATAGTTCACAAACTGTGTACAGAGAGAGAGAAAAGGAGAACGGAGACAGAGACAGAGAGCAAACTGTTCACAAACCAACTATACCAGGGTCATTTTTGTGGTACCCACGCACCATCCTCTATAAAAGATGCAAAACTTTCAATAAACTGTCATCGATTCCTATACATGTTTCAGCTGCGATTCATTCAGAGGCTCGAAGAATACCTTTCGTAAAAACAGAGTTTTGGGGATAGTGGCCATGCGGTTACAGCGACTGAGTCAGGACTTTTATGTCTTGAGTTCGAGTCCCTTTCCTCCGGAGTTAGCTTTGGCTCTGACCAGGGTCCGGTCCCTGAGAGTCTGATTTGATTTGATTTATTCTTTTATATCGATGATAATGGAATAAGCACTCATGTGCTTTTTCACATCCGTCCCCGTGTGTATGCAGTTTTGTAAATGTCATCTGTTCCCACCGGCACACGATGGCCTACTCTTACGAAAAGCGCAACAGGATTTAACGTGTAACGTGTGCGCAAGATGTTCTGCGTGCGTTCGCACACGGGGCCTCGGTTTAAAGTCTCATCCGAAGGAAGAGTCTAAGGGATCAGACCCCTTTCCCACTGACCCCTTGTGAATGGGCTTAAAAAGCTTAACACGATAAAAAATAGTCACAGGCATAGTCATAGTCATCTCATTCTCTCTCTCTCTCTCTCTCTCTCTCCTCTCTCTCTCTCTCTCTCTCTCCTCTCTCTCCTCCTCTCTCTCTCTCTCTC
>CM060318.1:15847153-15857153 GCA_030674155.1 Stramonita haemastoma
TCCGGTGATTAACCAAAGAAAGTGAAAATATGTGCCACTAAAAATTAGGACAAGAGGTAAAAATATGAAGAAAAACATCACCAGAAAAGAAACTAACAGAAACATCAGATATACCCAAAACACAAATGAATAGTGAGAATCTTAAATTTGTACTCGAAAGTGCATCCTTCACTTTCAAGTTCAAATCTGGATAACTAATACAATTATAAAAAAAGATTGCAGAAAATCCACCTCCAAACCGCGCGCGCCGCGCGCGCACACACACACACACACACACACACACACACACACACACACAACACACACACACACACACACACACACACACACACACACACACACATAACACACACACACACATACACACACACAGAACACACACATGACACACGCACGTCGCAGCACGCTCACACAACATTCCCTTCAAACACACACACACACACACACACACCACCACAACACACACACACACACACACACACACACACACACACACACACCCCACTGCACACACGCACGCTCGCAGAACATCTTGCGTCACACGTTAAATTCTGTTCCGCTTTTCGTAAGAGTAGGCCATCGTGTGCCGTGGGAACAGATGACATTTACAAAACTACATACACACGGGACTGGATGTAAAAAAAAACCCACCATTATCCTAGATATAAAAGAAAATTAAATTTTAAAAAAACGCACGTACGCACGCACGCACGAACACGCATCTCTCTCTCTCTCTCTCTCTCTCTCCTCTCTCTCTCTCTCCACTCTCTCTCTCTCTCTCCTCTCTCTCTCTCTCTCTCTCTCTCTCCTCTCTCTCTCATTCCCCTTTACACACACACGTACACACACACACACACACACACACACACACACACACACACACACACCACCACGCAGCACGCTCCCTCTCCATCCCTCTCCTCATCTCTCTCCATCATCTCTCTCTCTCTCTCTCTCTCTCACCACCACACACACACACACACACACACACACACACACACACACACACACACACACACAAACACACACACACACACCACACACACACACACACACACACACACACACACACACACACACACACACACACACACACACACACACACACGTACACTAACGTGTTACTTCCAAACACGTTTTCCAAATTGTTAAACCCCTTTCATGAAGCATAGCCTGCAGTCGGACAACCAAAAGCACACTGCACAATAAAGTATTAGTAAAGAAACTCTTTTGCCACCCATACATACCTCACAAAGGAGAAGTCCCCGAATCCTCTCATGTTGTGGAAAGAAAACCTCAATGAGCCTCAGCAGTTAACAGAACTTTAGACTAGGCCATGGGCCCCTTATTATTAGTATCACAACAAGCTCCGTCACTGCTTTAGTACAGTACCTTCCTTCCCACTGAATCAGGCGCTATACCCAGACACACAAACCATGTCTCACGCTGTTTCTGAAAGCTCTATAATTGCCGGATGGTCGCACCCCTCGGGTTTAGTTTTCCACGATGTCGGAGAGTATGGATCTATTGTAGCGACAAAAAGTCAAAGGGACATTTTCGCTTTTCCTTCTTTTTTTGTTTTTGAAACGGGGGGGGGGGGGGGGGGGGGGGGGGGGGTGTTTACGGCATAACACAAATTTTCTGTTAGTTATGCTTTGTTGCATTGTTGTTAAATACCGGTTTTGTTTTTCTTTTCCTGCATTGTTTTGAACCCGTTTTCGCTGATTTTGTGTATGGGTCATGGATAATACTAACATACCGAGCATGCACCCAGAGGGATGAGCTCCACCAGGTTCAACTTGCCCTTGACACGCTGCTTGAAAAATTTAGTGCAGTGCCCAGTGACTCTTCTTCTAAAATTTTCAAAGTTAAGGAATGGAAACTAAGATATCTGATTTGAAAGTTTGTGAACCGAACAAGCCATGATTTGAGAGTAAACTAGCTCCGTTCATTTTAGGTTTGTTTTTGTTTTTTTTATTTAACTGTTACTAACACTTGTTCATATTTTTAAACGCATGTGAGACGCGGACTATAATAGCAGACCTTGAAAGAAGGATACAGGCAATGGAGATGAGATGCTTTCGCAAGCTCCTTGGCATTTCATACAGAGATCACATCACTAATGAACAAGTGAAAACCAGAATAAAAAATGTCATTGGACCATATGAAGAGCTCCTGACCAGTGAAAAACACGCTAACTAAAATGGTACGGGCATGTCACGTAAACATTTGGACTGGCCAAGACTGTCCTACAGGGAACAAACAGTACAAGGAGGAAGATGAAGAGGCAGACAGAGGAAACGATGGGAAGACAACATGAGAGAGTGGACAGGCCTTGGGTGGAACGATATGCTACAGAAAGCAGAGGACCGTGGGAAGTGGAGGAAGCTGGTTGCAGAATCTTTATTGATGCCCCACGGTTCAAGGTACTCGGAATAGGTGAAGGAAGGTGAAGGAATACAGCAAAAAGAAACTGGCAAGACAAACTGTAAGTGTTTATATCTCAAGACTCAATGGCCCTTGTTCTCTACGTAAAAATAAATCAGCGGCAAAATCGAGCAAACGCATAATGTTGACAAAATGAAATAATAAAAAAAAACAAAAAAAACATTTGCAACACAGAGAGAGAGAGAGAGAGAGAGAGAGAGAGAGAGAGAGAGAGAGAGAGAGAGAGAGAGAGAGAATACACACGCGCGCGCGTGCGCGCGCGCTCGTAATTTGCCGACCGGGGTTCGAATCTCGTTCAAGAGGATTTTTTCTCTGTAGTTAACATCAGTACAGACTCTATTTTTCCCAAAAGCCTTTCGAATGAGACTTTAAACTGAGATCCCGTGTGCCAACGCACACAGATCATCTTGCGCACACGTTAAAACCCGTTTCGCTTTTCAGATGAGTAGGTGTGCCGGTGAGAACGGATGACAAAAATTGACAAAACTGCATGCACACGGAGACTGGCTGTGAAAAAAACACATGAGTGCTTATGCCATTATCATCGAAATAAAAGAATGAATTAAAAAAATAAAGAAACGAAAAAAAAAAAGCAAATGAACAACACACACACACACACTCACACACACACACACACACACACACACACACACACACACACACACACGTGCATCATTTACAACAGTCACTATAACATGTACATACTTAATTCTAACGTAATTGTCCTCTTGTTTCTCTTTAATTCTTACGTAATTCTTACATATTTCTCTTTAAATCTGACGTAATTGTCCTCTACTCACAACCTACCATAAATCAATCCTGCTTATTAATTGCCCTCAAGTGCTTGGTCAAAATTACGAGCTGTGTCTTTTAATAATAGTCCCCCAAAAATTCTTTTTGTAAACAAAACCTCACAACATAAGCATTTTGACACGAAAAACTTCATGTACACGTATGCACTACTCTCTTTCCCAAAAACTGTCTCGCCCCCAAGTCCTAGTAGGCCCTATGGGGAAACCTGTTAGGGAAGGTCGCACGCAGTTCGGACCTCTGTCCCTGTGAAAATCAGTAGTTCGCAGTCGTGTGACCCCCCCCCCCCCCCCTTCTTCTTTGCACCCCACCCCTCCTTCCTCTCTCCAATCCCCTCACCACCCGGATCCCCTTCCATCCTCTGTGTGTACACGTACCTTTCCTAGATCTAGGGCTACCGTTCCGGTACATTGATTTCAGGGCCGCTGGCGTCACCTTGCTGGTCTTCCCTTCAGATTCGTGTGGGGGAAAGGTAGGCAGACCTAGGGATGATGTGGGCTGTCTCTGTCTCCTTGCCTGCGTCTGTCTGTTTGTCTCTGTCTGTCTACAGGTCTGTGAACAGGTCTGTCTGTCTGTCTGTCTGTCTGCCTGTCTGTCTGTCTGTCTGTCTGTCTTCTCTCTCTCTCTCTCTTCTCTCTCTCCTCTCTCTCTCTCTGCCTCCCCACCCCCACACTTACGCATGCATGGGCGTGTATGTGTGTAAGAGAGAATGAGAGAGGGGGGGGGAGGAAATGTCTAAATATTTAAATTAACTGACCTGTTTTTACAAAAGGAGTCTGAAGGTCAAATTTAATTGTATTTTCTGAAATTTTCATATCATTACCTTTACTTCTTAGGACGCAGGATTCATTTTTCTACCTCTTAAAGTGACGAGGTTATAGGTGTTTGAAATGAGTGACATAACACAGCAATTTCACGTTCTGAGAAAGTCGGGTTTTTCACAACTCTAGCTAGCTAACACCTTAGCAGGTCGGCAAAAAAGCTTTAAAACACATTTTGAATCGAACGTACCTTTCCAAGTACATGGCGACAAATTGCATTTTTGGATGAACAGTCAAAACTGACAAAAGGGCCCTAGACTACATACCCCATTTTGGGGCCTCTCTCCTCCATTTCACCTCCTGTGAGTTAAGACTTTATCTGTAGAAAATGCTCTCTCTCTGTCATTCTGTCTGTCTGTCTGTCTCTGTGTCTGTCTGTCTGTCTGTCTGTCTGTCTCTCTCTCTCTCTCTCTCTCTCTTCTCTCTCTCTCTCTCTCTCTCTCTCTCTCTCTCTCTCTCTCTATATTATATATATATATATATATATATATATATATATGCCTATATAGCATTCTGCAATGATGAAGGAGTTGTAATGGTTACCTGCATTTGTTTTCCTTCGCCACTCTTTGTCGTGAAACACACAGACAGGACAGACGACAGACAGACAGACAGACACACACACACACACACACCCCACACACACACACACACACACACACACACTGTGTGTGTGTGTGTGTGTGTGTGTGTGTGTGTGTGTGTGTGTGTGTGTGTTGTGTGTGTGGTACTCAATCTGTACAGTTTGCCTATTGTATACAATGTGCACAGAGTGAGCAAGTCCATAAAATTAACATTGATTCAGATTCTTTAATGCCATTTGTCTATTGTAAAAATATTCACAATAAAACTGAGGAAAATGTTTTGGTGTTGGTTCATTCACGCAGTTAGTAAAAAACACATTAAATCTTGTCAATACACATGAATGCACACACCCTTAAAAGCACACGCATGCCTACACTTATGTTCACCTTCACACACCATTAATTTTGCGAAAGCACACAAGCACTCTCCCCCTCTCCCCCCCCCCCCACAGACACATACACACACACGCACGAACACACACGCACACCCCACCCACCCCCACAATTAAACATGTTTCATGTTTAATTGAAATGTCTCAATTGTAATTGTTCTTGCACTTTGCATTTCTCGGGTGGCAATCAGAAGTGCACTGTAGCCGAGCCTTGTGACACTTGCACTTGTTTGTAGTACAGGTTCCATTACAGTTGCACTTTGCAAAACCTTGGCCGTTTTCCAAGACTGGAGCAACAGCTGCCTCTCTCACAGACATTGGTTGGTGTTGCTTTTCCATTGGAATGACGTTGGTGGTCATTAGCCCGTGGTCATTGACTTCAAATTGATTCCTGCTAAATTTCTGTGCAAGAAGTCCGTGTTTAGTCGCAATTGTGAACATGCCTTTATCGTCCACTCCTGTGACGACTCCTACAAGGTTTCGTTGGTCAGTTTGGGCCCGAGCAAAGATGGGAACAGGTACGCCATGCAGTCATTCACCTGTGCAGAATTTTTATTTTTTCCTGGCCTATTCAAGCATTTTTGCCGCTTCCCGTTTCTGATTTTGTCTCACTTGGTTGCGAACACTCTGATGTTGGGTTGTCTGCTGACATAGCAAACATTGAACTGTCTCTTTACATGACCCTGCTCCCATGCATCTGCTGTGAGTCAAAGACAAACATGTACGCACACCACAGGCTGTTGGTCCGCCTTCTCTCCACACACTCTGCACACATTGTCATCAAACAGCTCTCTGGCTGAAAGCCCCATAGGGCTGGCACTACAGTTAGTAAGAGTCTCCACACCGGCATCAGCTGAACGAGTCTCCACGTCGTCATCAGCTGAAGTTAAAGGCATCACCACGCCAGCATCAGTCGAAGGAGTCACCACGCCGGCTGCACCTAAAAGCGTCACCATGTCAACATCAGCTGAAAGAGTCACCACCCTAGCATCAGTCGAAGGAATCACCACCCCAGCATCATCATGTGTATTGACAAGATTTTATGTGTATTTTACTAACTACGTGAATGAACCAACACCAAAACATTTTCCTATGTTTTATTGTCAATATTTTTACAATAGACAAATGGCATTAAAGAATCTGAATCAATGTTAATTTTATGGACTTGCTCACTCTGTGCACATTGTATACAATGAGCAACTTTACGGTACTGCTCATTATATACAGTGTGTAAGTGTTTTGCTCATTGTGTATAATGTGCAAAATGTATTGCACACTGTAGACACAGAGCATGATATGTTGCGCATTGTATACAATGCGCAAACTGTACAGATTGAGTACGACATATATATATACATATATGAGTGCGTGAGTGTGTGCGTGCATGTATGCGTGCGCGTGTATGCGTGCGTGCGTGCGCGCGCGCGCGCGCGCGCGTGTGTGTGTGTTGTGTGTTGTGTGTCCAGTGTGTGTGGGTGGGTGTATGGGTGGGAGGAGGGTTGTAATAGGAAGTGAAGCAGAGGAGAAGAAAGAGGGGATTACATTTATTCATAAAATGGCATTTCTATGACAGAAAGATCCTGTTCATTTTTTTAACCCTTTTTTGTTCACATCTCTGTCTGTCTGTCTGTCTGTATCTCTCTGTCACACACACACACACACACACACACATACACACACACATACACACACATACATCCATACACACACATGCATATCTCTCTCTCTCTACATATATATATATATATATATATATAATATATATATATATATATATATATATATATGTATCTATGATTTTTAAAATTAATTTACATGTCTACACACACACAAACACACACACACACACACACACACACACACACACACACACACACACACACACACACACACACACACACACACACACACACACACACACACACGCACGCACGCACACGGGGACTGGATGTAAAAAGAAAAGGCATATGCTTACTCCATTATCCTCGATTTAAATGAATAGATAAATAAACACACACACACATGCACACACACGCACGCACGCACACAACACACACAAACACACACACTTACACACACACTTACACGCACACTTACACACACACACACACACACACACACACACACACACACACACACACACACACACACACACTGGGGTCTGGTCCCTTATCATCCTACCCATGAATCTCCGCAGGCTTCTTTCCCCTATGTGGATGTCGTGGGCCCTGTCAGTAGGCCTACAAATAACATCCCTAACCTCTTTTCTATCCCTCTCTGTTTCTGTATTGTTCCCTTTTCGTTCTCTCACCTCCATTTTATCTTATTTTTGCCATTCTAGCCTATTTTCCTGCCTTTTTTTTTCCAGAAAGACCTCCAATGTGACATGACAATTCTCCCCCATCCTGAAGGCGGATGCGCTGGGCCCTATAAACTTGTCAAAGTGATTAACGGCAGTGCCGACCCATTTTCGCTCATAACATGACAGAAAACAATGAGTTGCTGTCTGAAGAAGAAAAGAAGAATAAGAAGGAGAAGAAGAAGAAGAAGAAGAAGAGAAGAAGAAGAAGAAGAAGAAGAAGAAGAAAAGAAGAAGAAGAAGAAGAAGAAGAAAAAGAAGAAGAAGAAGAAAACAGAAAAAGATCTCTTCTTGGGTATTCTTTACTACCATCTCTGTCAACATTTTGTGCAGGCTGTTGTTTTTGTTTTCTTCCTCATTTAGAACACCCAGGTTCACCAATGGTGAGGGTTTGTGTATGGGACCGTTTTTACCCACCATGAACAGATAGGTAGCCGCTTTTGGACGTCGGTGATGGTGTCTAAACACAGTGCCTGTGTGAATACAGGCTTTTGGTTTGGTTGGTTGGCTGGTTTTGTTTGGTGTTTTTTGTTGTTGTTGTTTTTTTGTTGAGTTTTTTAGGGAGGAGAGGGTGCTATCATCTCTCTTACCAGCATGTCCTGGCACTCTTCCGAAAGTCCGGAACGTGTGCTCAAGATGTTCTACATGCGTTCGCACACGGGATCTCAGTTTAGTCTCATTCGAAGGACATGTTGTAGGTTTAATCTGAAACTACTTTGCTTTTCTACACACGTGGACATAGACATTCAAAGCTATAGAGTTTTCAAGCAAAGAAAAAAAAAATTATGATAAAGGATGTGTGTGTGTGTGTGTGTGTGTGTGTGTGTGTAAAAAAAAAAAACAGGATATAACTTTCATAAGGTTTTCATTTTAGGAGGGGGGGGGGGGGGGGGGGGGGGGGCTAAGCCGTCCCCTGGGATGCACTAGTGCTTTTATTCCAATGTCATCATCCTGATTCACTCTGTCCACAGCTAAGAGTTGTATAGACCTACACCTGTGTGCTTTCTGTCACAGCTAACAGTTGTATAGACTACACTGTGTGCTTTCGTCCACAGCTAAGAGTTGTATAGACCTACACCTGTGTGCTTTCTGTCCACAGCTAAGAGTTGTATAGACCTACACCTGTGTGCTTTCTGTCCACAGCTAACAGTTGTATAGACTACGCCTGTGTGCTTTCTGTCCACAGCTAAGAGTTGTATAGACCTGTGTGCTTTGCTGCTATCTTTCAGCCGCTTTTCTCTTCATTCCTTGGCTACAGCTCCCATGTTCACCAATGGTGAAATTTTACGTAGGCAACTTTTATTGTTCACAATTAAAGGTAACCTCAATCCGACTTCGGGGTGTATGCTTCAGGGGACATTCAGGTCTGTAACCCATTGAACGCTGACATGAATTACGGGATCTTTCACTGGCATATTTGATCATCTGCGGGTGTATATATACATGAAGGGAATGAAGGTACCGCCAGGTCTGCACTTAAGTCTGACCTGTGAGATCGTAAAAATCCCCACCCTTTATTCACCAGACGCTGCCGAGATTCGAACCCACGACTTCATGGACCCACGGGACTGAAGGGGAACGGTCTTAAAAGCTCAGCTATCGCATCCGTCGGGCATCAATTCCTACATGGACAAGTTGTGTGGTTTCACTTATGTGCATTTGTTTGTCGATTTTGTAGAGCCGGTTTCGATGTGTACACCTGCATGTAATTAATGTACCTTACACATTAACAAAATAAATACAAACACAGGGAATGACGAACATGGAGGGACACGTGCGCATGCAAACAAGCAATCAAGCATGTAAGAGCACACACACACACACACACACACACACACACACACACACATAGATAGAGAGAGTAATCAGAAGCAACACACACACCACGCACGCACGCACGCACGCACGCACGCACGCACGCACACACACAACACACACACACACACACACACAAATTTTATGCTGTTAACAATGCGGAGGCAAAATATTGTTGCTAGCCCAGCATATAACATCAACTCACTGACATTACATAATCATTTTATTTTCAGCTCAAAACACACAAACGAAAGTGACATTTTGAAAAAGCAAAAGAAAACCACAAAAAGTATCACAGACGTATCATTTTGAAAAAAAAAAGAAAGTGTGTGTGTGTGTGTGTGTGTGTGTGTGTGTGTGTGTGTGTGTGTGTGTGTACGCGCGCGCGCGCGCGCGCGCGTGTGTGTGTGTGTGGGGTGTGGGGTGTAATATAATAGTCGCATGCTGAAATCAACTGGATTATTTTTAGAGCTGTATTCTATAAGATAACTTCCCTAAAACAGAGCTGTATTCTAAAGATAAAGATAATTTCCCTAAAACAGAGCTGTATTTTAAAGATAGAGATAACTTCTCTAAAACAGAGCTGTATTCTAAATATAGAGATAGCTTCCCTTATAAAACAGAGCTGTATTCTAAAGATAGAGGTAACTCCCCTAAAACAAAGATGTATTCTAAAGATAGCTTCCCTAAAACAGAGCTGTATTCTAATGAAGAGATAGTTCTCTAAAACGAGCTGTATCTAAATATAGAGATACTTCCCTTAAAACAGAG
>CM060318.1:15862153-15882153 GCA_030674155.1 Stramonita haemastoma
TGTATGTATGTATGTATGTATGTATGTATGTATGTATGCTATGTATGTATGTATGTATGCTGATGCATAATGTATGTATGTAGTGTATGTATGTATGTATGTATGTGTATGTATGTATGTATGTATGTATGTATGTATGTAGTTGCTATGTTATATAATGTATGTATGTGTTGATGTATGTATGTGTGTTGTTGTTGTGTTCATGTATGATGCGTGTGTGTCGTGTGGTGTGTGTGTGTGTGTGGGTGTGTGTGTGTGTGTGTGTGTGTTGTGTGTTTGGTGAAAGTGGGGACTGGGAGTATTCCTCGGCTACAGCTCCGAAGTTCAGCAATGGTGAGGTATTACGTATGCCACCCTTTGCCCACCACTAGTCACATCCCCGGTTCCCTATGACGTTTAAACATACATGAAAAGTCATAAAGTACACTAATATAGTAATAATGTAGACAAATAGAGAGTTAACAAAATGAACCTAGAAGTCTGCTTGAGGAGAGAGAGAGAGAGAGAGAGAGAGAGAGAGAGAGAGAGAGAGAGAGAGAGAGGAGAGAGAGAGAGGAGAGAGAGATGGAGAGAGAGAGAGAGAGAGGAGAGAGGAGGATGGTATTATTCAAGTAAAATATTTGCTGAGATTGTCTTCAGCATGAAAAAGTCTCGGCATAACAATCTGCACTCTCCTTCCAAGGAGGAAAAATATCCCCCCCCCCCCCCCCAAAGTTTGAGCATGGCTGCCTATACCTATTGGCATGGGGTAGGAGTTGGGGTGGGGGGGGGGGGGGTTGAAAAAAAACTCATACACGCAACTTCTCATCTTGTGTGTACCTTCAATCTTACATACAGTGATTTCTGGAAGTGATGAGTAAGTATATCCTAGGTGACTCTAGGGTGTTAAGCTCAGGAACACGCAACAAAAACGGTAGATGTGTGGTCTAGAGGTAACACACCTCCTAAAAAGAGCGTAAATCTGAGTTTCAAGTGTGGTGGTTTGATCCCCGTTTGTGTTCGAAACTTTTCTCCCATCCACTAGACCGTTGAGTGGCTAGTCTGGGTGCTATCTTTCGTATAAGAGATAAAGCGAGGTCCCGTGTTAACACACAATTCGCGCACGTAAAAGAACCCATGACAACAAGAGAGCTGTCCCTGGCAAAATTTTGTAGAAAAAACCCAACAAAACTCTTATGGAGAAAGAAGTAAATACGCAGACAGGAAAAGAAATAAACAAAAAATGGGTGGCGCTGCTCCTGTGGGGACGTGCTCTTCCCGTGAGGAGCAGCAGGATTTACATACAGAGAACTATGCCATGACTTAAGTGCCATACAATACAATGCAATAACATCAACAACAACAAAAACAGCAGCAAACATCATCCTCATGCATTGGGTAGGAGGAAGGGAAAGCTACTACCACCCCACCACTGACTGACCTTGCCCAGCTTGGGTCCCAGGCGGTATCCTTTGTCCACCAGCACCAGGGCCGCGTCCTGCAGGTCCTGGTCATGGCGGTCACTGGAGGTCTCGCACTTGGCCTTGACCGCTGAGCAGGCCTCCACAGGCAGCGCCATGGTGTCTCCGGCCTCTGAGGACTTGGCCATGGCTGGCTGAGCCTCCAGGCAGGGCACCCAGCCACTTCCACCAGAGGTCGTCGGCTCTGAGGCGCTTGCTTGCTGCAGGAGGGCTCCGTTGGTGGAGGATGATTCAATTGTTGTTGTTGTTGTTGTTGTAGCTGAGGTCCCTGCTATAGTTGAAATGGTTGCTGGCTGGCTGGGCGCTTTCGTTTGCAAAGGTGCGGGGGTAAGGGGTTGTGTTGATGGAAATTGCTGGATTTTTTAACCCTTCGCAAAAACTTGGTTGCTGTTGTTGAAATTTGGTGGTGGTAGTGGTGGTTTGTTGGGTGATGTTGATCTTAATGGATGATGGCTACTTGGTGAAGGTTTCTGGGTGGTGTTGTGCTTTGAGGATTTGCTTTGTGGACGGGTATGCGGTGATCGTTGGGTTGGTGGAAGGTTTTCTGGATTCGTTTTGTTTGGTTTGTAGGTTTTCCGGTGACCGCTTTAGAGATAAGTGTGAAAGTCTTCCTTGATGTTTGGTTGGCGATGGATGGCTTTCTTGATGTTTGGTTGGCGATGGAAGGCTTTCTTGATGTTTGGTTGGCGATGGAAGGCTTTCTTGATGTTTGGCTGGTGGTGTAAAGGCTTTCTTGATGTTTGGTTGGCGATGGAAGTTTCTTGATGTTTGGCTGGTGGTGGAAGCTTTCTTGGTGGCTGCTTAGTCGTGGAAAGCTTTCTTGATGTTTGCTTGGGAAAAAAGGCTTTCTGCTTTCTTGATGTTTACTTGGCGAAATGAAGGATTTCTTGATGCTTGCTTGGTGGTGAAAGGCTTTTTGATGTTTGGTGTGTGGTTGAAGGTTTCTTTGATGGCTACTTGGTGAAAGATTTGTTTTCTTTATGCTGTTTGTTGAGTGGAAGGTTTCCTTGGTGGATACTTGGTGAGTAGATTCTTGATGAATACTTAAAGACTGGAAGGTTTCCTAGATGGATACTTGAAGAGTAGAAGGTTTCCTAGATGGATAGTTGAAGAGTAGGTTTCCTAGATGGATAGTTGAAGAGTAGGTTTTCTAGATGGATACATGAAAAGTAGGTTTCCTAGATGGATACTTGAAGAGTAGAGGGTTTCCTAGATGGATACTTGAAGACTAGAAGGTTTCCTAGATGGATACTTAAAGACTAGAGGGTTTCCTAGATGGATACTTGAAGACTAGAAGGTTTCCTAGATGGATAGTTAAAGAGTAGAAGGTTTCCTAGATGGATAGTTGAAGAGTAGGTTTCCTAGATGGATAGTTGAAGAGTAGGTTTTCTAGATGGATACATGAAAAGTAGGTTTCCTAGATGGATACTTGAAAGTAGGTTTCCTAGATGGATACATGAAAAGTAGGTTTCCTAGATGGATACTTGAAAAGTAGGTTTCCTAGATGGATACATGAAAAGTAGGTTTCCTAGATGGATACTTGAAAAGTAGGTTTCCTAGATGGATACATGAAAAGTAGGTTTCCTAGATGGATACATGAAAGTAGGTTTCCTAGATGGATACATGAAAAGTAGGTTTCCTAGATGGATACTTGAAGAGTAGAAGGTTTCCTTAATGGATGCTTGGTGAGTGGAGGGTTTCCTTGATGGATCTTGGTGAGTGGATACTTGGTAAGTAAAAGAATTCTTAGCTTTTTGATGTGGCTGATAATTCAGTTCTTACGTAGTGGTGCTGTGTTGTGCATTCGATAGATTCAAAGGATTGTGTTGTTGCTTGTGATAGATGGTGTTCTCTTCAAGATTGTTATATATGAGCTGTTTAAGATAGATTGCTAAGTGGATTGACTCATTTTTATAATTACAGGTGTGTAACCGTTATTTTGACTGCTTTGTGGTTGAAATATTTTGATAGTAATCGTTTCTTGTAGCATACTCCGCTTTGGTATCTTCTAAAGATGACTTGAAGGATAGGCTACCTCCAGTTTTGATATGAATTAATTATCTGAGTTGAAGAAAAGCATTAATGCTGCTTTGTTAAACGAGTTATATTCTTTTCTGGGGGAAGCTACATTAGTTGCATCTAAATTTGGGGTGGCGTTTGAGAGCTCAGGTTCCTTGATGTCATCAATGGCTTACTTGTTATTGGGAGTCATCAGAGATTGCAGGATGCTGTAGACAATCCTGGTAGTTGGTCTGTGATGACGGCACTACTCTACTGCCGTCGTATGAGCTGTCATTAACTGTTTGGATAAGGTGATAAGTGTTTCAAGCGTTACTTCTGTTTTGTATTATTTTTTGGTGTATAGTTTGGTTTATCTTCGCTGAATTGACCGATGCTGTTTCTATTTGCTGTTTGGGACTTTTCTGTTTGTGATTTTGTTAATGTTGGTTAATTCACAAACTATAAATAGCTCGTTTGAGACTACAGCTGACCAATCGGCATTATGTCTAGTTGGTATTCAGACAGTTACTGGCATTGCTGCTTCATGTTGGTTGGCTGCTTGCCTGGAAGTATCATTTGTTTGATACTTTTCGTCTACCTGTATTTCTTGTTTCTTTGTGTCACTTATTACCTTATTCTTGGTGAGTGTGTGTTGTACTACAATGGTTCCATGCACATGAAAAAGACTGGAAGTTCATTTCCTACACTGAAGCAACTGGTAGACAACTCTTCTTTTGATAACTGTCGCATTAAAGAGCTAAATGCCGATGTGATTTGGTTACATCTTTGTACATGGTGGCGTAGAATGTATGGTGTTGCTAACAGGTATGCACAAGATCAGATCAAGGGAAAAGTTGATGGTGGCTCTGTGCTTTAATTTTACAGGACTTTACGCCTTACTCGTTATATGCTTTGCGAGGTCTGGTGAAAGAAAGTGTTTTAAAATGAAAAATATTTGAATAAATATTTCAGTGGTAAAATCTCAAATGAAAGGAAGAACAAGTCAAATCTTAACGGTCTAAAATCTTCTAAAATATGTGTGTTAAGCTTACTGATCTAGAGCAATGGAAACTAGCTGTACCACTGATGTGGATAAAATCCCGAATTCTTGACACAGGCCCTGTATGGAAAATATTAAACCAAACATAAGGGTAGTAACCTGTTGGTACCAATACTGATTAGAAGACACATCACATGCAGGAGAATACAAGAACTGAAACTACTTTCCACAGACGGACTCTAATCTAAGAATTTGATGTTATTCCTCAACGACAGACCTTTCTAGATGTTTGGATAGCGATGATTTTGCTTTTTTTCCGAACTATATAAAAAGCAGTAGATCTACAACGCTGAAAAACACTTCACGATTCTCTATAGGCTACTAAAAAGATGCAAACTAAAACAGGTTGATAACGACAGTGAAAAGAAAGAAAAAAGATGCACCTTCTAGGCTGTCCATGTCCCAAAATCATCACAGCACTAATGTGCTACCATTCGGATGAATATTTGTAAGACGATGACAACTTTGAGCAGGCAGCCGACGAGGAAGACACAGACATCAGTGAGAACGTTGCTGACGTTGCTGAAGGATTCCATATCAGGCGTGATCAGGTACGCGAAGGCAAGGAACAGGCACTTTAACCACAGTATGGTCTCTTTCAGGTAGTGCATGCGAGGTCTAGTGACCACCGATGACTACCTCATCTGGAGAGGGTGGTCCAGTTTTGTCATTTCTTCGATAGAGGAATTGATTGGAATCGCAGTTGTTGGTGTGGGCTGTCCTCATGATATCTCAATTCAACGCAGGTCCATTTCCCTAAGGTAAAGACAGACAGTGACGCCCAAACGGCTGCATGGTAGAATCAGCAGCTCACTGGGCATCGTGTGGTATGTTCAGCAGCGGCAGAACCACTGCGCTGATTTTTGTTTCTGGAACATGATTAGCTTAAAATACACGCAACAACCATCTAAGCATCACAGAACATGTCTTATGACGACACGGTATGACAGAGTTGGTATCAGTGACGTCACAAACTTTCAGAAAACACTTTTTTTCAGAACACATGTTGTAGGCTATAACCCACATACATTTCTTGTAAACACTAAGATAATCCCTTTTAGGCCTAAACGGTCTAGATCTACCTACATCATTTATAACAGAAACTAAAAGACAGTTGTTTGCCGTACACATCAATCAAGACAGAAATTCCACTGTGCACAATAACTTTCATGGATATATATCTATATCTATATATCTATATCTATCTATCTATCTATCTATAGATAGATAGATAGATAGATAGATAGATAGATAGATAGATAGATAGATAGATAGATATCGTTCGACGTGAGTTTAAATGCAGCACAAAATCTAGAAAAGAACAAATAAAAAGTGTTAGATCTGGGTTTCTTAACTATGCTATACCGGTACTTATTGGCTGAGCGTGTCAGGGAGCGGTGTCTGCTACTGTCTCAATGTCAAGGATGCTCGTTTTCGATACCGGCGATGATTTGCTGAGCGTGTTAGATTTGCTTGCAGAAAGCTTCAAGTGATGGTAAACGTTCTCCACATGGCTGCATTTAGACTCATGTCTTCGTTTGCTCATTAAGAAACCCAGATCTAACACTTTTTATTTGTTCTTTTCTAGATTTTGTTTATATTTAGGCTGTGATTTGCTCTGAACTGTTATACATCCTATCATTAAAGATAAGGGATAGAATTTCACTGGAGCTCATGCCGTTCATATCTAAGGATAATTCCACAAGCTTCCACCAGTCTTTAGAGCCAAACTGTAATGGATCAGATGCCGTTTCATCCAGTTCTTCTAAATATCCTACTTTCCTGCGTCTCATTTTTGACACAAGATAGGCCCTACCGGAATTGCTGAAAAGCGTCTAAAGCTTTTTTTGTTGTAGCCATTTCTTCAATACTTAATCAAGAACAAACTTTCTTGTGCCATCCATGCTGCATTAGTACAATTTGTCAACTCGTTTGTCCCCCGGCCCCCTATATAAAAAATCGGTAAATATTCTTACTATTTCATCTCTTAGTAGTACATTACTTTGGTGCTACTGTCGCACTAGTAACACAATAGTTACAACAGATGATGGCGAGACATCAACAGCCCGGACGAACTGGGGACACTTATGTTGTTATCAAATCAGTTGAAGTGAAATGAAGTGAATACCAGTTTAAGTCACGGCAGATTTCTCTGCGTGAAATCTGGGATGCTCTCCCCTGGAAAGTACGTCGCCACAAGAGCAGTGCCACCCATTTTTCCATGACTTTCAAGTCCGAAACCCGAGGCGCAAACCACTGCGCCATGGCGGCTGGTACTTCAGCCAGTTTTAATGATCGGACAAATTCCCAACAACAGATATGACTCTCGTCAATGTAACTATTGTGTCATTGCAGCTACCAGTGACAAACAACAGCAATGATAATGACTACCATTATCACCCTCCTGCTACAGTTGCTGCTACTTTTCTTACCAATCTACTGGTTCCTAATCTCTGTTATTACTGCTGGCAGGTTATATCTGCTACATAAATAAACAGGGGAAAAAATCACAACAATCAGCCGCCATGGCGCAGTGGTTAGCGCCTTGGATTTCGGACTGGAAGGTCGCAGGTTTGATTCCCATAAGAGCCATAGGGATTTTTCGGACTCCGGCCGGCTTCGCTTCTACCCAGAGTGAGTATGCTGTGGGCTCTGTGGGGAGACTGGGACCACACAGTCGAGCTTCATCCACTTTACGGATGCGAATTTGAGAGTGTTGCTCAAGTTACCTAACCAGCACTGCAGGTGTCTGTATCTCTCGGCCCGGTTGACGCCGGGATATATTATGACAGTAAGCGTAGAGTACAACCCTGTGAAGTAGTCTCAAAGCGGATGCACTTCCACAGCAGCATCATTACATCATTGATTATCATGCAATAATGATATTTTTAAAATAGCCTCTGATTCGGTGGCCCCCATTGCTCTGGTGTCAGGATGACCTCAGATTCGGTTTACCCATACACGCGGGGGACGGTCGTTGGAAGGACGTTATAGCGGTCGCCACCTCGGGTGGGTGACACACTCTGACTGGCTCCGCGACTGAGCTAGTGCTGTCGTTAGAAGGGGGCTTAGTAAGTGGTGTCGTGCGTATGTTAGCTCAGAAGAGGCACCACTGAACACCACCAAAGTGACCCAGCAGAAGTGCAGAGCCCCTCTGGCTGGTGGCTCCACGGCGGCCTAATATTGATGGGCTCCCTGTGGACTCCCGACCCTGAGGATGAGACATAACGAATGGCTGTGGCGGGGAGATTGAAATGAGCGGCGTGGAGACAGCAGGGGCAGGAACGTCACGGAAGATGAGGCAGCAAAAACAGTAATCATAACAACAAAAGGAGGTTGGGCGTTTTCTTTTATAACTTCAGCAGCATTAAGTTTTCAGTAAATGAAGTTCGTTGTTGATAGGTGTTCCCAGCCTAACACTCCTGCAGGTCACCAAGAATATGCACTGTCTCACTCATCACATCTGGGAATCACTAGTGCTGTACACTCGTTCACAGCCGATAGACAAATTATGGTGTTTGGCTGCTTTCAAGTGCTTTGTCATTATGATTATAATAGGCTGTGCAGGTCTACTTTAAACTGCAGGGATTTTTGTTTGTGAAACAAATCACTCATACACACCATCCCCCGCCTCCCTCCTTTCTTTCCAGAGAGAGAGAGAGAGAGAGAGAGAGAAGAGAGAGAGAGAGAGAGAGAAGAGAGGAGAGAAGAGAGAGACAGACAGACAGAGAGAGAAGAGAGAGAAGAGACAGACAGACAGACAGACAGACAGACAGACAGACAGACAGACAGACAGTCAGTCAGACAAAGAGCAGCTAAAACATCAACACCTGCTCTCTCTCTCTCTCTCTCTCTCTCTCTCTCTCTCTCTCTCTCTCTCTCTCTCTCTCTCTCTCTCTCATACGCATGCACACACCACGAACACACACACCGAGTTTCACACACACACAAAAATGTGATGAAACATGGTTTATTCCAGAAAATAATAATAATCTCAACACACAGGCTTTCACTTTCCATTCACACCTCTGTTTTATGTAAACCATTTTGTACCACCCTTTCCAAACTGTGCAAAATGCTAACACAGAAGTCTTCATTATCATGATATATGATAAAATTGTATCAAACAATCTTCTCATCTAGTGATCCCAATAAAGGAGAAATATATAGACAAAAAGACTCATTTTTACTCATGGTTGACGCTCAAAACTTTTGACTCCAGTACATTACATTACAAAAATTATGGTTCACAGAATAATATGCACAAAAAAATGGACCCAGCCCCCAAAATACTTTTTTTTTTACCAGCATTATTTTAAAGTCCCAGTGGATACTTTCAATATTGGGACTGAAACAATACTACACAGACACAATGTGAATTTAGAAGGATTGACTTTTTGTCAGAGTTGAAACCTGTAAGTCTTTGTTTACACTATTTGACCTTACATGATAGTTGACAACCCAGCACAGCTATATACATATATATATATATATATATATATATATATATATATATATATATATATATATATATATATATATATACATACATATATTATACAGTTGTACAAAATGTCTGATTGCATCTTCCCAACTACTGCTCTAAGAGGAACTATCACAGTAGTCCCATCTGTAAAGTAGCCCCTGTCCTTTCCTTTTATTAAGCTATTTTTATTAGCAAACTCAACTTTGGACAAGCGCCATCAGCACTCCCATCTCCATGGGCAGCGCCTTTTTCATTCTATTTCATTCCATGTTGTTTATAGCCCCACCCATCATGAAAGACTGGGGTTGTCACCTCACTCACTTTCACTGGCTCTCTTAACAGTCACTTCAAGTTCAAAATCAACATCACCTAACCCCTTCAAATATCCAACAATGTCAACCTGGAAAGCACACACACACACACACACACACACACACACACACACACACACACACACACACACACACAGATCAAATGATAAAGTACCCAAAATCAATTCAACCAAGCTGTGCTGTATGTTGAGAATGCCAAGCTATTCTACTTGATTCATCATCCCAAGTTTATAAAAAAAAATTTTTTAAAGCATAAATAACAAAAGATGATAAAAACTTTTCAAAGTTATCCAAAATGTAATATATATATAGATATATTACATTTTGGATAACTTTGAAAAGCTTATATAATCTTTTGTTATTTATGCTTTATATATATATATATATATATATATATATATATATATATATATATATATATATATATATATATATATATATATATATATAAACAACACTACAGAATGGACATCCTGTCCACACCCCATGGTTTACAACATCAGTATGTGGTTGCCAAAACAACACAACACAGGCAAAATGTCATTTCATTATCAATAAATCTGAAAAGTGTAAAATAAAATAAGATAAATGAATAAAAAGTTGTCAGACTTGCTTGCAAGAAGGTAAGAGAATGGACTGAGAAAGCAGAAAATAGCAAGCAAGAAAGAGAGAGATAGAAGAGGGAGAGAGAGAAGAAATTAGAAAGGTAAGAAAAAACACAGAAGATAGGAGTGATAGAAAAGCAGAAATCTCTGGCATATTTAATTACCAAAAGGTGGGAGCTACTATTCATGCAGAAGAGCCCCCTGCATCCTCTTTTATTATTAATTTTTTTAAAAGGGGGGAAGGGGAGGCATTGTGCTAAAATCAAAACAAACAACCAACACAGTAAACCAAAAGAAAAAAATCATAGCAACCAAAAACTAAGAAGCCCTTAAGTATCATGTAAAATGGCATAATTATGGTTTTGCACTGCAGTCAACCAGCTTGTATGTAGTCCACTTTTATACTAACAATAGTAAAACCCCTGAGCTACACTACAGTGACTGGCAGAAAGCTTAAAGTATTCTACAGAATATATCTGGTCTTTAATTTGTAATGGCTTATGTCACAAACTTCTGTTTTTTGGAAATAGGTATTACTATTAAATATAAAATGTTGAATATTATTTTAGACAATTGATGCATAAATGTGGCATGCACATGCTTACAAGTAAACACACACAACGCATGCATGCACGCACACACTCCCTCACACACACACACACACACACAAACCTGATTCAAACCAGCTTGTGAAAGATATGCAGGCAGATATCAATAAACTTATCGAATGGACAGAACTCAATCATATGTCTCTTAATTCTAATAAAACAAAATGTATGTTTATAACCACTCGACAAAAAAGACAGAAATTGCGTTCTCTATTCGAGCCAATTTATATCCATGGACAACAAATTGAAGAAGTAGTCTCACACAAAGTACTAGGTGCAGTAATCGACAACGATTTGTCTTGGTCAGATCACATAGCCCATTAGGAAAACGAATCTCAGTAAGATTGTATCAACTTAGAAAATTTTTTTTTTCTCTAAATTTACAGTCACGAAAACTATTTTTTCACGCCCATATTCTATCTCTTATAAACTATGTTTCTACCTTATGGGACAGTGCAAGTGAAACAAACCTAAAGCATATAAACCGCCTACATAAAAGAGCTGTTAAACTAATCCGATTGAATCCTAATACGCTGACCACCACCAACTACAAAGAACTAGACATTCTTCCACTCAAAGACAGACTGCAGTTCAAGTATCTATGTTTATGTTCAATATATTAAACGGAAAAGCCCCAAAGAAAATTGTGGAAAAATTTGCTGTCAATAAAAATAGGCCTACCCATAGACTGTTACTGCCCAGGCCCCATAATAATCTCTATAAATCAAGCCTTGCTTATTCAGGAAGAACATTGTGGAATAGCCTACCCCCTTTTCTAAAATCAGTTCCTTCAAAACAAATGTTTAAGAAACTTTTGAAGAAACATTTGATGGACAAACAATAAGTCCGCATTTATGTTTGATACTACCTCACATTTGGCTGCTTGTTGTTATTCATGCCCATGTTATATAGTATTTGTATCATTTGTATGTATGATGTGAGCTTATGTTGTACTGTCTTGGGTTTGTTTTTTGTTTTGTTTTTTATCTTGAGAGATTTGTTGGAAAGTAATCCTGATTTATTTTAGTTTTTCAACAAACGTTGATATTTGTCTTTGAATGATTTAGAAGTCAATTTACATGATTTTTTTGTGAGGGCAGGATGAAAAAAAGTTGTGTAAACTTAATCTTTTACCCTCATTAAAGATCATTTTGACTTTTGACTTCACACACACACACACACACACACACACACACACACACACACACACATTGATTGATTGATTGATTGATTGATTGACACACACACACACACAAATATAAGGGCACATACAATTGCATGTAGTGTATACACACACCCTTGCATATACACACAAGTGCCAAAACAAAAATAGCTTTAAAAATTTGTAATTATATATCTCTCTCTCTTTGTAAAACTGGTATAAGACATATCACTGGCAAGGCTGAATTTCCTTTTTCATACCACCACTAAACACACACACACACACACACACACACACACACACACACACACACACACACACACACACATACACACAAAAGTAATGATGATAACACTAATGTGAGCCCAAAATTTCCTGTATGTAATACTAATAGTATTTACAACTACAAGTGTCAAAAATCTTCTGTGTCTATACAAATATTAACAGTAATACTTGTGTAAAATTACTAAAAAGAGTCCTGCATCTATACAACTTGTACCAAAAGAACCCTACATGTAAAAGTACTAAAAGATTAACAAGTCTACAGCTACTGGTCTGTGCATCATTTTCAAAAATATGTATATAATTAGTTGTAGTATACAAAATAATTTGAAATTTTAAAAAATGAATATCTTTTTAATAGAAAAAATAGATATTTACTTTGCCAAGAAAAACTTTTTGCTATAAAAGGGAATTGCTACCATGCTTTAGAAAAAAGCGGGTAAAAGATTTTGCCATAAAACTAAAGGCAATCTTTGCCATGCTTTAGAAAAGGCAGGATTTTACAGTAATTTCTGTCAAAGAAAAAGCCATTTTCCCTGGACACAAAGAAACTGGAGCCACAGTCACCGTCGTTTTCACCTTGCTGAGTGCATCTTTTTCCTATAAAAGCATAACTTTGTCTCTCAAAGTTAACTTTGCTGTAAAACCTAAAAAGAAAAATGTGTATTTTTGTCACACAAAAAAGTGCCCACCAAAAAAACCTGCTTACTTCAAAAATTGTTCATAAAAGTAGTTTCCCGCAACAACACAAGGAAAGAGTATTCTGCCAGAAGAAAAACAAAACATTATTTTTTGCCGTGGCAGAACAACATTTACATTAACCTTAAAACAAAACCTTTCCCATGATTGTGTACTCCCTCTCTCTCTCTTTCACACACACACACACACACACACACACACACACACACACACACACACACACACACACACACACACACACACACACCTCTTTAAAAAAAATTGCTCTCTCTCTGTCTCTCTGTGAGTAAAAAAGGGAAAAATGTGTGTAGCACAGGCTCTTTTTTGCACACGGACAAAACTTTTTTTAACATCCAAAAAGGGAACATGACCATGGTTTTGAATTCCCTTCAAACTACTTTGCATTTTGATATACAATTTCTCAGATTAAAAAATTTACAGTGTCATTACCTAGACTTACAATCGCACAGTATACCACATTCAATGTCTCTGAATTGTTCTATAATAAAGTAAAAGTAAAATTTTCTATACAGGAAAAAAAAGTAAGATCTCTTACTTTGTTTATTGGCTGAGTACTCCCCAACCTCCTCTCCCCCTATCCTGAATCACACTGTCAAGAATTCAACAAAAGAATTCTTTTATAAACTGAACACATCTGGAAACATCAGCTTACAATTTTGTACAGTTTTGCAACACAGTTGAGTTATCACAGAAAACCCTGTTTTTGGATGCATTTGTTGGTGCAGAATGGCCATGTATATTTACATAGAATATACAAACTTCTAGTAACCAAAACAAAGCAAACAAAGCATTGGCTTTAACTAATAACTGGCTTGAATTAAGCAAAGAAGCAAGTTAAGTACCATCACCACCACCATCAGAACCAAAACACCTATAGCAAGATCCAGCTCATACATCATCTAAACAGATATATTTATAAAATAGATCTATAGATTTGAAAAATTGCATTGCAATGCATCGCACTGAGATTCTTACACTCTATTGCATTGTGTTGCCTCAGTGTTGATGGAGACAATGTTTTCTTTTACTGTGTAGTGTACTGATAATCATACACTATAATATTTTACATGTAAAATGTTCTTGGTATGCTGCCCACACAAGCAACCCTGATAATATATGCCTCAGACAATGTGAAAGGTCGGGTATTTCATGAGCTTGTACAGGAGGAGGAAGATGAGGCAAGACAGCAGAAGACACAGCATCAGATCTTTGCAGAACTTGCTCTTGTGGGGTTGTCTGGCACAGGCCTTCATCTCCTCTGCCAACAGGATGGGGGTGAGCGGCGCACCTTGCAGGGCAGGTGCTGACACCTGCAGCAGCCGCCACTCCACCTGCTGCTTCACCTGCTTCATCTGATCCACCTCTTTGTTGATGGACCTCAGCTCTGGATCAAAAATACGAAGGATCTTCTTCTGCGCCTTCTTGTTTGGTGTTTTCTTCAGCTCCACTTTCAGGTCAGACTCCGACTGGTGGAACTTACTGGTCAGATTCTGGATGTGATGGTCACACATCTCTCTGGCCTTGGTCAGAAGGGTGGTCTGCGCTGCTGCATCTCTCTGGTGGTCCAGAAGGGTCTGGTTCAGCTCACAAACCCAGCTCTTTAAGTTGAAGACCTCCACTTCAGGAAGAGGCTCAGGAGAGCTGTCGCCTGCATCTTGCTGTGGTATCTTTTCAGGAACAAGGACTGCACAGGCAGGATTTGTGAAGCCAGTCTGCACAGCGTCTGAATGTTGGGACAAATCAGACTCGTGCTCTAGGAGTCCTTCGCAAGATTCTGGATCAACCTCCTTCCCGGACATCATCCTTTCCTTTCCAAAACTGTCACTGGCAAAAGAAGTCTGTACAAGAACAACGAATGATTGCTTCTAAGGAGAAAAAGAGTCAACACAGCTCTAAGTGCTGTAAAGGCCTGTGCAGATCAAGCAGGTATCTTTGTCTAACAATAATTAATATATTCGGTGCGTGAAAGCTCACACAGGGATACGCGTGTGTATGCGGTCAATGAGACTGGAAATTTTTCTAAAGCAAGCCAGCCATGGATTTCCAAAGACGACGACAGTCCAAGCAAAACTACAGGACTTCTACTGGGTGAAGGGGGGTAGAGGTGATGGACAGGCGACAAAGACGATGACTGCTCCAGGTGTGTTGAGATGATGGACAGGCAACAGACGATGACTGCTCCAGGTGTGTTGAGAGGGGATCTGTGCCGTTGTCTGTCCCTCAACACTTCTTCTTCAGCAGTACAGGGACAGGTGGTAAGTAGCACCAGTATCCTGAAGGGGAAACAAACAGTAAACAGATGAGTAATCTATAGATAGATCTATATAAGATCTGCCTTCTTACTCTCTAACATTACATCATAATCATAAGTGCATGGGTATGTGTGTATGCCTGCTGTGTGTACAGATGCAGGCCTACGTGCACGCCTGTGTGAGTGAGTGAGTGAGTGAGTGAGTGAGTGAGTGTGTGTGTGTGTGTGTGTGTGTGTGTGTGTGTGTGTGTGTGTGTGTGTGTGTGTGTGTTGTGTGTGTTGTGTGTGTGTGTGTGTGTGTGTGTGTGTGTGTTGTTGTGTGTGTGTGTGTGTGTGTGTATTTCACTATTTGTGTGTGTTTGCCTATGTATGCATCATACATGTATATGTGCATTTTATATTTCAGGATCAAATTTTACTATTCCCTGTGATAAATTGTTTCTCTGTTTAATTGTTAGACTATGTATGACCTTAGACCCACATGAGTTTCTCTGTTTTTTATGTGTCTGTGTTGTGGTGTTGTTGGGTTTTTTTTTATAGATACTTGAGCATTCGTGTATATATATATATATATATACATATGATACGTGTATGTATGTTAAGAAAAAGATAGGCATGCATTTTGCATACTCATTAATGAGAGTAAAGTTCTAAATGCAGTATAGTGCATTATGAAAACTGATACTGGATTATGTCCTTCACGTATGTGTTAGATATTATTAAAATTATTATTATAAATTTATACAGCTTTTTTTTTTTTTTTTAAATTTCAAGGATAATGCCTTAATGGAATTATAAGCACACATGTGCTTTGTTTTTTACATCCAGTCCTGGGGTGTATACAGTTTTGTAAATTTTGCCATCCCTTCCTACTGGCACAAAATGGTCTACTCTTATGAAAAAAAAAAAAAAAAAGCAGAACACTCAACAGTTTAAACATGATCTGGGTTATTTATTTTTTACACAGGACCTCACTTCATACTTTATAGTCTCATCTGAAGAGCTTTTAGGGTGAGTGGAGTCGACACTGATGTTAACTCCAGGCAATATCCCCTTAACTGGCTTAAAGTTAAACCTTTCAGACCTGGGTTAGCAGTTTACAAGCACAATGTGCAACATTCTTTGTCTCAAACTACTCATGGATTTTAAATCATTTGTGCACTGGCATACTACATATAATTTTGTTTATACTGTATGCACCTGAGTATGCACATGTATGTAATTCATTTGTACCTGAACATACATGTGCATGCATAAATATCTCAAATCTCAAATGCTCAAGCACATGCAAGGGAAGAGGGGGGGGAGGGTGATAGACAATCATACATCATTTACATGTATCTGTGTGTGTATGTGTCACTGTGTGTGTGTTGTGTGTGTGTGTGTGTGTGTGTGTGTGTGTGTGTGTGTGTGTGTGTGTGTGTGTGTGTATGTATGTATGTGTGTGTGTGTGTGTGTGTGCCCTGTGTGTGTCACTGTTGTGTGTGTGTGGTGTGTGTGTCACTGTGTCACGTGTGTGTGTGCACATGTGTGTGATTTTTAAGAGATTGATTTTTTAAATATTGTTTATGTCTTTTTCTGTTTATTGTTCTTGTATGGCTTGTAACGAACATGAACTTCTCTGCCTACTGTGATAATAAGGTATAATTACTATGTCTATAGTAGTAGTATTGGTTCAACTGTCACAACATAGAAGTGTACTGATCATGCCAACAAAACTTCAGTAATCAATACACTGTGTGTGATCGCTGCACAATCATGCAATCAGTCACTGTGTTGTGTAAAGAAAGTTCATACCAGTTTACAGCACTTTATAAATAAAATTCACACAATGCTAGTGTGTAGCCTTGACAACAGCGTCTGAATCAACTGAAGTAAGCAGCCTACAAACTGAAACTCTGGGTATCGCTGCGCATCCATTCACATCCTGGTTTGCACACTGAGCGCAAAACTGCCAAAAGAACTGTCGAAGCACACGCGCAGCGCTGTGTGTATGTGTGTTTGAATTTTTACTAGGCCCTACCTGTGATCACCTGGAAATTTGATTCGTGGTGCATAGTCTATTGTCTGATGTTAACCAGCTAGTTAACAACTAACATACAGTAAGCCTAGGCTAGAACTACTTTTACTGAGTTTCAGTCACTAGGCAACAAACTAAGCCATCACACACCCACCCATTCCTCCAATAGTGCTTTGCTACACATGTCGCGACAACTGTACACACAACCATTTACACTGCACACTGTAGTGGGAATAACTGGATATTGAAAATTTCCACTGACACGGTTTGTTTTGTTTTACACTGGGCCTACAGTTCACAACAAAAACACAATAACAGTAGACTCTGTTCTTACTCAGGGACTGCAGCACCCACTGTCTTGCGACCCAACACTGGTCAATATAAAGCACATAATCGAAAGAACTGTTCGACTGAGAGCATAGTATATATTATATGACAGTTTTAATCAGTCTTACCGTTTTTAACTGACATGCGTGAAAACAGCACTGATGTGCTGTGGTTAACAATCCAAAGCAACAGCCACGTTCACTTCCGTTAGGCCTACCCTCAGGAGTAGCAAACCTAGCGATTGATCTAGGTCTATATTTAGAACTTACCATGACCTACAAGCCGGTGTAGCCTAGGCTCCAGTGGGTCCCCTCTCAGATTTATTCGTGGAGCGCAATTTATTACCCCTACAGCTTAGCAAGACCAGGCAAGGCAATTCTTTCTATATCATGAGAATAACAGATGAGCAGTCATATTCTTTAAAAACAAAATGTTACACCTTATGATATTAAAAAAACGATAATATAACCACTTAGCCTAATTATGTAAAGAAATGAAACTACACTCTAAACAATACTCATCATAACAAACAAACCTAATTAAAAACAACAGACAGAAATCTAAAACAAGAAAAACCTTTAGCAAGCGAAATCTCATAGATTTCTAAATCAGAAAATAGTTACCCATTTAGATCTAAATAGAAAATAACGGACCAATAATACACGGGCTCACCACACCCACACACACCCACACACACCCACACACTCACCACTCACACACACACACACACACACACACACACACACACACACACACACAACACACACACACACACACACACACACACACACACATGTCTTGGTCTGGTTTTTTGTATATGTTTTTATCTGAGAGATTGTTGTAAAAAATCCCATTTACTTGAGTTTTCAACAAGGTGATATTTGTCTTTGCATGCTTTAGAAGTCATCTTATGATTTTTTTAGTGAGGCAGGATGAAAAAAAGTTGTGTAAACTTAATCTTTACCCTCAATAAAGATCATTTGACTATGACTTGACTTGACTTGACTTGACTTGAAAACACACACACACACAACTCCATCATATTTAATTTCAGGAAAGAGAGCAGAGGAGAGTAGAGAGAGATAGAGAGACGAGAGGAGAGAGAGATGAGAGAGAGAAGAGAGAGAGAGAGAGAGAGAGAGAAGAGAAATGAAGAATGAATGAATGAATGAAAGAATATTCTTATTTTCCAAGGTAACAGAAAGCATTCACAACTTTTTTTCATCCGGCCTGCCTGGTAAGGGAATAGCCCCCCCCCCCCCCCCCCCTCCAAAAAAAAACAACAACAACAAAACCTGCAGCCACCCCCATCCCCCCAAAAAAAAATCCAAACCAACAGTAAAATAAAGCAAAAGAAAATAAAAAACCACCACCACCAATGATAATATTCGACCTAGGATTTAAATAAAGGGACAGATGTACATTCAAAAAACATAATTCCCACTAAAGACATTGGCAATCATTTAAACAAAAGAGACAGGTATATTATTCACCAAACACATAATTTCTAACTGGCCCCAACATTACAGTAAGTGAATCAAATAGATTACAATGGAGAGAAGACAGCTGAGAAGAGAGAGTAGCCTAACCAAAATGAAGTACAAATAATTATATCAAATAATTATTTTCCTTTTTTTTTCCCTTTTGAAACAATATTATGAAGAAAACGAAAAAAATAACAAGATAAACTAACAGCAAACAAACATTTAAAAAAATCAGCAACATTATCATGTAACGCTCAAACATAGTATCTTTTCAAGATGTATTTAAGCATAATTTCTATGAGTTTAAAAAGTTCAAAAGATGTAACAGATATGTAGGGAAAACCAGAAAAAGGAGAGGACAAAACAACAATCAAATAAAAGCTAACAGACAAACACAGTCCGGTCTTATTTAGACGACAAGAATACAATTTCAAGTTTAACATAAGAACAACAACATTTCTATCTAATGACAAGTTTATGATAGTATACTAATATTTGAAAATGGAGAGAGAAAGAGCATCTTACATGGTACATCATCAAAACAGTCCAATCAACAAAGTTTGATAACACCCACATGAGATCCTTCTTTAAACCCATATTTTCAATGAAAATATCAAGTCAATGTCTGTCGAGAATACATTACGCAGATACTTTTTGTGTCTGTGGTGTGTGCGCATACAGGGGGTGTAGGGGGTAGGGGGTGGGGGTGGGATGTGTTGTTGAGGGGGAGGTAGTGTGTGTGTGTGTGTGTGTGTTGTGTGTGTGTATGACCACATAAGTTATGGGCTTACCTGTTTTACCTTAGAGTAGTTTTTGTCGACAAATTTTTGCCATGGCTAATGTTCTTGCTGCCATGGGTTCTTTTGCGTGCAGGTAATGCATGTTGCTCACCTGACCTCAGTGTACAGTCTCGTCTGAAAAACTAGCCTGAAACCACCACTCAGGTTCTCACAGATATGGAAAAGTTCGGGTTCTACACAATGAGGATCTAACCCACTCTTCTTCTTCTGGGCAGATGCTTTATCTCCGAAACCACGGACCCACCAGTTGTCGTTGTTGTGCGTTCCCCAGCTTAACAGCCAAGTGGTCACCCAGAATGTGCACTCTGACTCACTCATCCTACCTGGGAATCACTGTGAGATTGAAAGTGCACACTGAATGAGAAGTTTGCGTATATGACTGTTTTCAAATATCTCGCTATA
>CM060318.1:15887153-15904653 GCA_030674155.1 Stramonita haemastoma
TAAATATCATCAAATCATAAACCAAACCCATACTACAAACTTATATCAACTGTCTTTTAGTCATGTAGCACTTTTCTGCCGTGACAGTGCAACACCTCTTCCAGACCTGTCTTATGCACCATGACTTGAGGGCTGATTTCTGGCTACTGACCTGCCGATGAGGGACAAGCTCTTTGGGCCCCTGAAGGGCCTTTAGTGCATGGAAGCATTGTATTTCTCAGGGCCTCAGTTGTTGTCTGAGTATTCCAAGAAGAAGAATGTCACTAAAAAACAACAACCTTATAACACACACACACACACACACACACACACACACACACACACACACACACACACCACACACACACACACACACACACACACACACACACACAGAGCATCATTAATGATATCCACCTGCTCTAAGTCCAACGATACCAATGACTCCCAGGTCTCTAGGACAGGTGAGAGACAAGAAAGCTACCGAGAGAATCTGTGATGCATTACCTCCCACACCATAACCACCACCACCCCCCCCCCTCTCTCTCTCTCTCTCTCTCTCTCTCTCTCTCTCTCTCTCTCTCTCTCTCTCTCTCTCTCTCTCCTGGTAGCCTATCCAATTAGTCCACGATACACAATACCACAATTACTGCATACCGGCAATAACAGCTTCCCGCCTCGCCTGCACAGGGACACATCAGAGAAGCAAATCGATAGAATAAACAACCCCCATCACTGGCCTTGTTACAACATACAGGGAAAAAGAACGGGAAAAAAAAGAAAAGAAACTGTTCCTACTACACTGTTTCATAGATTTCATAATATACCGATTAAAATAAAGAAGAAAATAAAACCAGAAACTGTTTCTACCATACTGTTTCATAAATTTCATTTATGCCGAATACAATAAAGAAGGAAATGAGAGAAAGTGTTCCTACCATACTGTTTCATAAATTTCATATATACCAAATAAAATAAAGAAGAAAAAAAGAAAAAAAACCACACAGAAACTGTTTAACCATACTGTTTCATAAATTTCATAATATACCGAATAAAATACAGAAGAAAAGAAGAGGAAAAACCAGAAACTGTTTCAACCATACTGTTTCATAAATTTTATATATACCGAATAAAATAAGGAAAAAAAGAGAAAAAAAGAGAAAGTGTTCCTACCATACCGTCTTATTAATTTCCCAAAACATGGTTGCAATTTTATAGGTGTGCAGCCAGCACAAGTTCCTGTATGCTGTGGACGTGAAATTCATTTTCAGACTGAAAAATTAATGTGAGCTAAATAAAAAAAAAAAAAAGTTTTAGAATTGTTAATTGCTGTAACATCGTGTGTGTGTGTGTTGTGTGTGTGTGTGTGTGTGTGTGTGTGGTGTGTGTGTGTGTGTGTGTGTGTGTGTGTGTGTGTGTGTGTGTGTGTGTGTGTGTGTGTGCGTGCGTGCGTGGCGGGGAGGGGGTAGTCTATTACTTGTTTCATGGATTTGAATTTTGAATGTATGGACAGGTTACTTCTTTCTGGAAATCTTTGCTTTTTTATTTTACACACGCACGCACGCACGCACGCACGCACGAACGCACGCACACACATACACACATACGCCCGCACGCAAGCACGCACGCATGTGAGCATTAGCATGTACGCACACACACATAAACACACACACACACACGCGCGCGCGCGCGCGTGCGCGCGCGCACATGCACACACACACATACATACAGAGAGAGAGAGAGAGAGAGAGAGAGAGAGAGAGAGAGAGAGAGAGAGAGAGAGAGAGAGAGAGAGAGAGAGAGAGAGAGAGGAGAGAGAGAGAGAGAGAGAGTGGAAATCCTACAAACAAAGCATCAACTTGGAATTTCCCGTCTTCAACTCATGTATTGAAAACATTTTAAACCAACAGAGAACAAGAAGCTCACATCTGAGGAAAAGATGGGTTTTGTCATAGACTACATAATCAGTCGTGTAGTCAAAGCATTAAAGTGAAAGCATGCCGCAGAGCTTGGGATAAGGATAAACCGAAAGTCACATCTCTTATTAATTTTTTTTTAATTTCGCAGTAACCATGGTTATCAGAGAGTGTTGTTTTTTCCATGTTTATCCCTGCCTGAGCATTACAGTGCCAAGGTTAAAAGCAGTTTACTGCCTTTTACGTTTCAAATCTGTACCTAAACTTTCATGATGTATTGCAAATTAGTTCATAGACTAATTGGTACCTACACTTCCGTGATGTATTACAAATTAAGGATAACGTTCATGATACAAATGTTAATCATTTCTGTGACCAAGTGCCACATTTCTCACTGCACTACAAACTAGAGATAAAGGCAGAAACGACCTATCACAGGAGCTACCACTAGGTGTGTTGTTTTTTTTTTTAATGACAAATGAAAAAAAAGCAGAGCACATTTTTAGAGTCGTTTATTTCATGCTCTTAAGATCAAAATAATGGCATGTAATCTTGTTTCAATAGTAAACTTTGTTCATGTTGTGTTTTCTTCAGTTTTGCTTTTTTGCTTTATTTCAGCAGTTTCTGTATGAAAAGTAGTAAAACCAGTGATAAAAAGAAAGAATTCTTTTAAGTGATGAGTTTAGATAAATCTGGATCAGATTACTTAAACGCATTCACCCCTTTCAATCAAATAATTATGGTATATTTCTGGATAGATTACAGAACCAAAAAATGAGCTGCTATATTCAGAAGCCTGTAATATATTTTTTGCCTTTGATATAAAATATTTGCAGGATATTGCTAAAATAACATTGGAACCATTCATATAAAACGTGTATGGCTATGAAAGCTAATGAAAGGAATAAATGAAGAGAGAGAATGCACCCCTGTCAAACACCCGTGAGGACTTTGAACCAAACACAGTGATTGTCTTCTGCTCTGATCAAGCCTTTTGGAATCATCGTCACTCTTGTCTGAGTCATTCTTTGCTACTTTTGGATGTCATATAATACAATATCTTCCAGACTGATGGTTTGCTAATGTATCAGATGCTCTTCAAAAGTCTATGATGTCTACAGCTGATGCGTTTGTTTCTCTTTTTTTTTTTTTACATGCTAACAGTGTAAAGGTTTTGCATGCATAGCTTTTAGCCTGGAGCTGCCTACTTTTCACATATTCTGCTGTCTACAGACACATAGTAGCACAATTTTAAGGCCTGGAAGAATATTTTTTTCTTGGATTTCCAGGTGAATAATTTCCTTTAGTTGTAGAATTCTCACAAGCTGTTGTTCTTTTGTGTGCAGAAAATGTTGTGGGTCCTCATTTTTACGTCACGATCTTCTAATCCCAAGAAAAATGCAGGAGTTCCAGATCTGGTATCAGGCCCTACATGTGCAGGTGACAGATCTTTTGTTCTCTTCCTTTTGCATATTTTCTGTAAAGGTATTTAACATTCAGAATAATATGTGACTATTGAAAGTCTTGACACCTTTCTATTTTTGCTGCCTATAAAATTATTTGTATGGACATAAAGCAAATGAGGTTTCTCTTCATTCTTACCACAGCAAAAGATTCTGGACCTGGGGGTACCTCCATAAAACAGGTCACTCTTCTAATGTAGAGCCAGCCTAAGTTTTGTCTCCTGCAATGCACTTGATAACACCATGTGATGCTGTGGATTGTCAGCAGTTTTCATGTCTTCATGTGTGGTGGCATATTGTCAAGAACGCCAGACACCATCACTCTCTGGACAAATCACTCAAGATTCATAGGCATTGATCACTCCACAATACACACACACACACACACACACACACACACACACACACACACACACACACACACACACACACACACACACACACACACACACACACACACACACACACACACACTACAAATGAAAAGGTATACACATCAAAATCAAAAACATTTTTAATAATCCATAAGGACATTACAGATGAAATCAATCGATGTAAAAGACTGTTTAATGCCATGTGTCTTTATACTCATAAAAACAGGACAAAGAAGGACTGTGACGAGCAGAGTAAGGTAAAGTATTACTTGTTTCAACTGCAAAGAAATTCCGATGTTTCCGCCTTGTGAAATTTACCACTTCAAAAAGCAACCAAACAAAAAAACAACTCCTTATATCTGCAATCAGTAAGAAAGGAATGGATCCTGATAGAGTATCTGTATTTCATGTTCTGAAAGAAAATGACATGCCAATCTAGAAGTGATATAAAAACAAACGTTTAGGCTCTTGTAGTTGGTTCTCTTTTTAATCTTCGGAAGCCAGTGCATTTTTCTGAGAAGAGTGGCGGACAACTTTTTGACTTGCATGCTTTGAAAATTTAATATGCTTAGCAACTGAATTTTGGACATGTTGAGTAACTTGAGTAGGACATAAACGTTTTGTGTTCTGTGGTACTTGGTAAAGGGATTCAGAGGAGAGGAGAGGAGAAGAGAGAGAGAGAGAGAGAGGAGAGAGAGAGGAGAGAGAGAGAGAGAGGAGAGAAGGAGAGAGAGAGAGAGGAGAGAGGAGGGGAGGAGAGAGAGGGGGGGGGGAGGGGAGAGGGAGAGAGGGAGGAGAGGAGAGAGGGGGGGGGGGGGAGGAGGGGAGGAGGCAGAAAACCCCCCATTACCCAGGGGTCAGGTCAGGTGTTTTTTCCTCTTTATGTCGTATGAAGAAATAAACAGGAGTCAAAAGTAATTCTCATACGGTGTGTTATGTCACATGAGTTTAACTCTCCAGTACAGCACCAGGCGTCACAGTCCTGATTCTTAGCAGTCCTCTTGTAGCCCATCATTTTACACAAAAAACAAAATCTCTACCCATCCTGCAGTAAAGGCGCCCTATAATAGGGGACTAACCTACAAACCAGTTCCCTGTACTGTTTGACGTTTATCAGCTAAAGTCCATACTGACATTTTTAAAGCTTCTGCCCCCCCCCCTCCCCCCCAATTCTTAAGTGAATTCTCTTCAAGCTGGGAATTCTTTCTGAAATACCCTTTTTAATGCAAGGAAGTAATGTAATGGCAATGACAAGGGTGGTAAGGTTGAGGGGTGGGGTGGGGTGGAGTAGAGGATGTGAGGGGACAGGTGGGGTGAAGCACTTTAAAACTGTGCTGTCTTATCCATCCAGCCACTTCACCGGAAATGGTGGATTCAGGACAGATGGACACAACGCATTGAAAGGACCAGCCTCTGACGTTTGATTTGGCAGGAAACCATAGCAACGGTCTGAAGAAAAAAGGTGCCGCTGTGGAGACAAGGAAGAAACTGTGTCACACTGGAACACAGCCACCTACTACAGATTGACAGGAGTAAGATGGAAAACGTTGGAATAGGATAATAATCGTGAAGAACGGGTGGATAAGGTGCAACACATTAGAAAAAGGTACACGGGTAACATTGTAGATTTGGAAAAAAACAGTTGTCCCAGACTGAGATGAACTATCACAACACACTGGATGAATAAAATTTTCAACAAGATGAAAAAAGACTAGTGTAACACAATGAAGGAAAAAGAAAGTATTTGTAATCAAATTTTAGAGAAAGTCAACCAAACTGAATGGAATGACTGACCAGCAATGGAATGGTGCTCAATGGTGCTGTGTGGAGAACAACGGAATGGAACAGTGTCACTACAGCCAAGTGGTTAGAAAAGATGAGAGTGCTTAACAAAACTGGAAAAATGGAGAGGTACAATATAGGCAACATATTGGAATAAAATGAAAATAGAATACATGTCAACTCAAATCATCAAAGTGCAGTGGCCTGGAATGCAATAAAGGCTTAACACCATAGAACATTGACAGGTTGTAGAATTTGTATGAAGATATAACATTAGGCATGTGGTTTACATGTGTCCCAATGGAATTATATAAAAAAAAGTTTGCAAAATAACCACAAAAAGAGTTGTTGTTTTTTTACAGCCTTGAGAATATTTAATGCACAAGAAAAGCAAGCAACACGTCAGTTGCATTTGTAGTCCTCACACGTAAGGAACACAGGGTATTCCATGTGCGTGTTCATTTAGAACCCACCACAGTCACTGTTCCACAAACCTTCCTGGTAGTCACACATTCGGCTGTGGACACTCTGTTGCTGAAAGCTTGTAATGCATTCTGGCTGTGAGTTGTCTTCAGGACGAGAGCACCAGGAGGCATGTTAGGTGTCCCACTGAATGCTCCACACACAGGTCTCTGATCACCAGCCATGGCATCACACACTGTCTTTTCAGCAAGGTGACTTGACCTCTTTTCCCCCAGATAATGAATTGTTAAAAACATAAAAGACAATTTTGTTTTAGTTTATATAGAGGCGGGGTATACCACAGGAATTCGGGGCGAACATGATCATGAAACAGAAATTAGCGGAGCACAACTCTTTTCTTTGCACACAAGTTTTGAGGGAAACATCATGTTTTGGACACGGTTTCATGGACTGACAAAAAGCTATGAAATACATAACAGTCATTAAGCGTCAATGGAGGCCTAATGCAACACAGAAATCACATAAGACAATAGTCCCCAAGCGTCAATGCAATGCAACATGGAAATCACATGGACATTATCTCTCACTGTGAAAGCAGCAGCAGCAGCAGCAGCAGCAGCAGCAGCAGCAGCAGCATCTGCAGATAGTATGGCAAAAGCCATTCACAAACTGTCATTTCAAGTGAAGATTCGTAATGAAGAGAACCCGCACAAGTTCACGATTGGCTCAGTCCCAGCAAAGGGCAAGAAGGGGTACAGCATCCACACACATCTGGCAGATCTGCACCCAGTTTTCACATGAATCCACATCAGTCTGATCACTTGGGTCCACACTTTGTCAGTCTTTGCAGTGGTAGGAACTTTAACCAGTGCTTAAACCAAGTGTCCTTAAGTTTCCTGAACCAACTTGTTGAGCTGCTTCACACCGACATTGAAGTCACTGAAGACTGAGCTGGCTCATGCACAGGACCGGCCGATGTCAGGTAGCTGTTCCTGGAGGACATGGTGCTTGAAAGTGGAAATGGTCGAGGTCATGTCCATGGTTTGTCAGCAATGTCCCCTGGGAGTCTAGCCAGCTATTCTAAGATAGGACTTGCCTGCCGACGTCTACAGCACTAGACAGGGTCAGTTGTGGCCTGATAGTGGTAGGGCTATCTACAGTCAGTCTACAGCCAAACACACGACTTCATCCTCAGGCCCTTTGGATGTCAGCTCAAGTCCTCTTCACACAGCCTGTGTATTCCCCCCCCCAAAAAAAAAAAAAAGAGAGAAAAAGAAACCAACAACAAAAAGCCAAAACCTGTCATGACAACCTTTCTTTTTGAGTTTAGCTACATACTTACCTAGCTGATGTCGACACTGGTTATGCTTGGTGCCAGGTTATCTGCACCAGCAGTATAAACAAAACGGCATGGCCTTCTTTTCTAAATCCCTAAAAGTGGGCTGAAAAGGATGAACATAGTCGTATATAAATGTTACTTTGTGTTCCTTTATCTCTTTGATGCAGTTGTCATGCTAAGAAATGAGTGTAAAAGAATCAGTTTGGAAAACCATTTTTAAAGAATAAATTCGGAATGTTTTCTGAATACCGTCATTTAGTTAACTGTAGGCTGTAAACCATTCAGCTTCCATGCCTGTAGTTTATTCAGCACAGTCATGAGTTACTGCTCTTGTTTATTGTTAATTGCAATGTATTTTTACCACTTACTTATTTTTGTAGCATCTTCACAGAAACAAGAGTAAAAGAAAATCATTTTATGACCTTAAAAATCTTTTTTCTAAATGAAACCAGACGAAACGCCATCGTCCCATGAGTACTAGACACTATTTCGATCAAGCTAACACCATGGAAACTACAGCCTTTCTGGCTTCTCCTGAAGAGAGACAAATGTGCGTTTGAAGCGCTGTGACCAACTATTACGTAACACAGAAAGGCTGATATCACATTTCATAATCATAACCCTTACCTTTCACAAGCAGAGCAGGTGATGGTCACATCATCACAAAGTTCTATCACCATCACGCGGCAACTAACCCTGTCGACTTCTCTGCAAACTGACTGACTAACTTTGCCAACTACTCATGGCAGATCTAGTGTCACTCAACTACTGAAACAGATGAGAAGGCACGTTGATTATAACCGTTAGTCCAGGCCCGTGAAGACTTGTTTCAGTCTGCTCAGTGTCAATGACCGTGAGAGGGACGGTCCTCATTGTCTTTCAGGATGGTTTGGGCAAGCCTCAGGTATTCCACACCGCTCTTTCTTTCTCCAAGACATTGATTGCTCCAGAAGAATACACAGTAGCCATACAGATAGGGGGGTCCTGTCAGGGTTTGGGAGGGGAAATGAAAACAGGCGTACGATAAGATTTTCTGTGTTCTCTGTGTGTGTTCATGTTATGCTGTGTGTGTGTGTGTGTGTGTGTGTGTGTGTGTGTGTGTGTGTGTGTGTGTGTGTGTGTGTGTGTGTGTGTGTTTTACAATCAGATATGCATGTACTTTACTTTTGATGTTGACTAGTAATATACTTACACAATTCAGGACTCAGCACTACGGCATTATGTAACTGTCATTTTCTTAACTGGTTATTGTGCAAGTGATTGAATACTGAATTGACATCTCTTCATCTTTTTAATCTTCTTTCTTATGAATGTTTCACAATTTCTCGAAAGTTGTAACAGATCTTTTCAAACACTTTCTTCTTCGACTTACCAACAATGATTTACATTCCTTCTGGGTAAGAGGGTTTTCTGCTTCCACCTCTTCCTATACATTTCTTCCAGAAACCCACCACATGACAACATGGTTCCCCCGGCTGTCCAGCCTTACAATCCGACCTCCATGCAGACAGACAAACGGAAGACAGACAGATAGACAGACACATGGACAGAGAGACAGACAGACAGACAGACAAACGCATGGTCAGAGACAGCATGGCAAGAGTTCCACAGCGTCAGTGGCATCATCACTGTCATTGACCTCTAGCTGCCGAGATCCACAGAAAGCACTAAAGCCACGTACGAGTCCAGAAGACAACTCTGCCACAGTTCAAAGGGAAAAAAGGCCACGTGACTTGAGCAGAGCAGAACACGAAGCGAAAACCCACCAGGAGGAGGAGGAGGAGGAGGGGGAGGAGGAAGAGGAGGAGGAGACTGGAGCAGCATTGGGGAAGGAAGGAAGGGGGGATGTGGGGGGCGGGGTGGGAGGCGGGTGGAGGGAGTCTGGATGAGGAGGAGGAAGGGGGAAGCAGAAGGGAACTGAAGCAAGTTCCAGACACATCTCACCCCCACCCCGCTACTGAAGTTCTTCCCTTAAGAGGATGGGTCCCCACCCTCCCCACAACCCACACACTCCCTACCCCTTCCCTTTCATTCCTTCCATCAGTCCGTTCACTTTAGGAAAGGGGGGAGGGGGGAGGGGGAAGAAGAGGCGGAGGGGGAACTGCATGTCCGTGGAGAGAGCAGGTGAAGAAAAAAAAAAGCATCAGGGACGACAACTCAGACTGGAGCTTCGTCCGCGTAGGGAATCTCGCCGTTGACGAGGAGTTCTCGTTCCTGAGCCTCGTTGTCGTCATCCGCTTCCGGTGCTTGGCCCAGACGAATGGCGGCGGGGGGCGGAGAGTGCCTGCAAGGGAAGAGGGAAAGACAGAATCATTAGCGCTAAGGACGGGGCTCCCTTCCCCCAGACTCTGGGTCACAATCGATACTTCTGGGATTCGTTCTGGGATGGTGGAGGTAAGTCTACCGAGGATGGGGGGGGGGGGGGGGGGGGGGGGGGGGGGGGGGGGGGGGAGGAGAGGCGGAGGGACAGAAAATAGGATAGGAAGAGGAAGAGGAGAGGAGATAGGGTGTGGAGCTACTCTGCATCAAAACAACCCCACCCTCCCTCACCGATTTCCCCCCTTCCCATCTCTACGCAGTCCAAGAGTACAGGCAGAATAAAACGGGGATGGTGGTGGTGGTGGTGGTGGTGAGTGGAAGTCAGAAGAGAGAGTGGGGAGGGGGGGGAGAGGAAAGAAGGGGTGGAATGGGAAAAGCCAGAGGGGAATTTTCCTATGGTAGTGGCGTGGGCAAAACTCAATAGACTGTTAAGAGAGAGGGTGGTTAGGTGTGTCAATTACTGGTTAACCAGCATTTACAGCTTTCGTTATTTCTTTTTTCTTCTTCTCCATCCTGTGACCTATGATCTCTTGTCTCGGGAGGCGATTGCCAAATCACTAACATGAACGAAATATGATAGCCATCTATTCTCAGCACATTCAAGCAATGACTCTTAAGATGGCAAGGAAGGTCACTCATACACATATGCGCATAAATGTACGTGCGCCGACGCACGCACACAACACACACACATACACCACAACAACACACACGACACCACACACACCAACACGCACGACGCACGACACACAGCGTCGCACGCACCACGTACGCACACACACGCGAGCGCACACGCACGCACGCACGCACGCAACACACACATACACACCACACGTTATCATTTTTAATGTTGCCGTGCAAGATTTGACAATGACGTCTTATTTGAATTTCATAATTATTTGGAGTGTTATCTCAATTCAACTGAACTGTCTCCATCACCGCTGTCGTAGGTGGGAGCTCCAAGCAATGCCGCCAGGGCTTGTCACCTTTCTCTGTCTCTGCTGAGTTCTACGATCTCCTGTAGCCCTCACTCCCAGACCACTGACCTAGTGATGTTGGCAATGTAGCATGTTGGCAGTCTGCCACTGTTCCTTCTGCCTCAACCTTACCTTGAAGGACTGTCATCAGATGTCTCTGTGTGTTTCTGTTTGCATGACCAGCATCTCTCAGTCTGGGCTTATCAGTTTCAGCCACCATTTGTCTTTGCACGGACTGTTCACCAAGACAGCTTCATTTGTTTTGTCTGACCGTTTGACTCATAGAAGCCGCCTGCAGAGCCACGTTTCGGATGCGTTTTAACTATTATTTGAGAGTATCTTTTTCCATTTTCGTAGAGTCCAAGCGTGTTACCTATACACCAATAAAAGCCAGATTAGAACTTTGACATTTTCAATTTTTAGATATTTATGGATGTCTCTGTATTTTCAAATGTTGTTTAACCGATTCATATTTTGCTTGGCAATATACCCATTCTATCATTGAATTTATGAAAAAAAGGAGCCATTATTCTCTCTTATTGAGCCTACATATTTGAAATTTTGAACGTAACACAGATATATTCCTATGGTTTTGATATTCTTGGGGATAAGTGTACCTTTAATGTGATCACTTTGTTCTTTTTGGCATTTAACCTGAGGCTAGCGGTGATGCCCTTTGCACCGACTCCGAAGAGAATTCTTCTCATTCTTGTGATGCTATTAGGCCATGAGTGCATCATCAGCCTACCTGAGGCTACTGGTGTTTCTGAATCCTACATTGAAGCCCATGTTATCTTTACCTGCCTCTTTCGTGATCCTTTATGTATATATGCTAAAAAGTAGTGGGGACAGTGTGCAACCCTGGCGGACTCCTTTTCTATTTAAAAGAATTCACAGTGCTCGCTATTCCATCGGATGGCTGCTTTCTGATCTGAGTGCAAAGTTTCTATGAGCGAGAACAGATGCTTTGGAAATCCCATTGCTGACATTGTGATAAATAAACAGATGGCGATATTTAACACGGTCAACAGCACCACAGTGTGTGAAAGTTGTGAATGTTTCATCCTCTGTGTTTCTAACTTTTGTCAAACATTATCTGAAACAAAAAAGCATGTCTGTTGTTCCTCTTTCTCTATAAATTCTGCATAACAATCAGACATTTCTCTTTCTACTTTATTTTTCATTCTGCTGAGGAGGATCGGATGGTTTCTGCCTGTGTGGCTTATCAAGGCAACTGTTCTCTAATTGCCACGGTCTGTAGAGTCCCTGCACTTGTGGAACAGGATGAACTCGTGTTGCTACCGCTCGCTGGGCATTTGGCAGGTCTGCCAAACTCTTTTGCATGGACGATAGAGAGCTGTAAAACAGGAAGGGCCCGAATTCTTCAAAAGCTCACTTGGTATGTTGTCCATTCCAAAGGATTTGGCCTTTTCTTTTGCTTGATGGCAACAGTAACTTCTTACTTTAGTGGCGAAAGTTCTAATGCTTGCAGATCTACATTGCGTTTCGGTTCACCAGCAGTGCTGATGTTGGTGTTCTGCAGTTCATTTCCATACTCATTCTTCATGGAAGATTGTCTATCTATGCTTTTCTTCAGTTTCCTTCCACTAAATAGTGATATCAGACAAAAGTCTCTTCTTCCTTTGTCTGCCTGTTTCTTCCTCCTTGGACAGTGCCTTACAGTATTGTTTTTGCAAGTCATTTTGACCTTGTAACGTGCCCATACTATATACTATATTGTCTATCTATCTCTATCTTTCCCTTAGTCTGACGACCTTGGGGGTATCCCCGAAGACTTGACAACCAGTTCCCTCCATTCCTCTCTCTGTTCTGCCTTTCTCAGGGTTTTGTTGAGTTCTAGTCCTGTTCATTTGCTAATGTCCTCCCATCTCTTCCTTGGTCTACTTCTGTTTCTTCCTCCTTGGACAGTGCCTTGCAGTATTGTTGTTGCAAGTCATTTGGACCTTGTAACATGCCCATACTATTTAAGTTTATAGCTTGTAATCATTAGAATTTCATGGTATGGTTTCATTATTAATATTTCATGGTCTAACCATTAAGAACGACGTTCAATGAACTCTTTCTGCTTTTACTGGTTTGGTTAGACTTCTGTGTGAAACGTTGATGTCATCTTAGGGGCAGGGTAGCCTAGTGGTATGAGCGTTGCGCTCGTGATCTGACAGCCAAGGATCGAGGCACCACAGAGGCATCCCTTTTAGGGAATTTTACCCTGGAGTTAGCATCAGTACTGACTCCACTCCCCCAAAAAGTCCTTCATAGGAGACTATTAACTAAGGGCCTGCGTGCGAATGCTCAAACAAATGACAAACGAATAAAAAAGATCACACATTCGTTCATATATACATACATAGACTTACATACATACATAGACTTACATACATACATAGACTTACATACATACATACATACGTACGTACGTACATACATACATACGTACTTACGTACGTACGTACGTACGTACGTACGTACGTACGTACGTACGTACGTACGTACACACACACACACACACACACATACATACATACATACATACATACATACATACATACATACATACATACATACATACATACATACATACATACATACATACATACATACATACCCACACACATACATACCCACACACACACACACACACACACACACACACACACACACACACACACACACACACACACACATACACACATACATACATACATACATACATACATACATACATACATACATACAGACAGACAGACATACAGACATACAGACATACATACATACATACGGCCAGCTATCCATCAATCCATCCATTCATCAATACGTAAAAAAGGTCAAAAGTAAAGGTGTTCCCAAAACATATGCGGTCGTTGGAGGGGGGCAGCTGAGATATCAGAGACCTCAGCTTCTCTAGGGGTCAGCGTATTGAGGGCGGCGCCCATCTCCTCTCCCTCGCTGCTTTACCTTCCCTGACCCTAAAGAGGGCAGGTACCCATTGACAGCTGGGTGAACCGTGCGATTGCACTGAGGGCAAGGTAACCAAACAGTCACCCATCCCATTGGTAACCATGCTCAATGCTGCTTAACCCTAGCTTGGGGAAAGCGAGTCCTCTGACCACTGGGCTATCTAGTCCCCTTACATACATACAATTCCGATTTTTACGTACGTACATACGTACGTACACACACACACACACACACACACACACACACACACACACACACACACACACACACACACACACACACACACACACACACACACACACACACAAGCACATGAGTGCTTATTCCATCATCTTGGATATAAAAAAACAACCCATTTCCAGCACTACTCACAGACTGTGCTCCTCCTCCTCCTCCTCCTCCTCGTCCTCCTCCTCCTCCTCCTCGTGCTGGGAGGCTGCAGCCAAAGGCACCTGCTCCTCCGCCTCCCGGTGTCGGGGGGAGGGGTGGGGGGTGTGGTTCTCCTCCTCCTTGAAGCTCAGCTTCCTCCTCTCCGCCCCCTCCGGCGTGTCCAGGTGGCTGCACTCGTGGTGCCCCTTGTGGTGATGGCCGTGGTGCCCATGGTGCCCGTGGTGACCATGGTGACCGTGGTGCCCGTGGTGATCGTGGTCCGAGTTACTGGAACTGTGGAAGGACTTCTGCTCGACCCACCCCACCCAACAAGCCGTCAGGGATGGGTGGGATGGGGGTGGTGGAGGGTGGAGTGGTGTAGGTGGGATGTGGGTGGGTGGTGGGTGGTTAAACCCCATGACGTCGACAGTGGGTGATGACGGTGGTAAAGATTGAATGAAGGAAAAGGTGACGTAGATTTTGACGTAGAGAGGGGGGAAATCATTCACGTCGACGGTGGGTGATGACGGTGGTAGAGATTGAATGAGGGGAAAGGTGACGTAGGTTGTGACGTAGAGAGGGGGGGGGGAATCAGTGACGTCGGCGATGTTGGGGAGTAGAGATTCCATTTCAAAGGGGAAGTAGTTTTGATGTACAGAGCGAAAAACGGTGACATCAGTGATGACATGGGAGCAGTTGAGTTAGAAAGATGACGTAAGTTGAGGATGTAGAGAGCGAAAACAGTGACGGTTAGTTGATGACGGGTAAAATAACAATGGCATACACAAGTCATGAAATATTTGACAAAATGGTATTTTTAAAAAAATTGTTTGGATGTCGCGGAATTGTCGTTTGTTTGTGGTGGATAAGTTTTAGTTTGTGCAAAGACCATGGCATGTAACGCACGCACGCACGCGCGCGCGTGCGCACACACACAACACACACACACACACACACACACACACACACACACACACACACACACACACACACACACACACACACACACACACGTACCCCCCCCCCCCCCAAATAAACGAATGTTTCAATGAATGAACAAACAAAAAAATCAATGAATGAATCAATCGATCCGTTAATCAGTTAATAATCCATGCATTGGTCAGCAAAGTGGACAGCAGTGGTCAGCAGGTGAATGTCCAGTCATGGTTGCAGCATGGCCGGTCAGTAGAGGTGCAGTGGTCGTGTAGCGGCGATGTGGGATGGTGGGGTCAAACCGACCACAGCACAGCACAGCACACAGGCAGACATGGAACAAAGAGACAGCAAAAGTTGAACAAACAGATCAAAAAACAGTTCACACACATACACGCACGCACGCATGCACGCACGCACGCACGCACGCACACACGCACGCACGCACACACGCACGCACGCACGCACGCGCACACACACACACACACACACACACACACGCACACACACTGACACACACACACACACACACACACACACAAAACACACACACACACACACACACACACACACACACACACACACACACACACACACACACACACACACAAGGGCCGGGATAGCTTGGTGGTCAAAGTCATGCGCTAGTGGTCTGCTGACCCGGATTCGAATCTCGTTAAAGAGGATTTTCCCTCTGGAGTTAACATCAGTGCCGACTCCACTCCCCCTCCCCCCCCCCCAAAGTCCTTCGGATGAGACTATAACCGAGGTCCCGTGTGAGAATCCTCGCAGAACATCTTTTGCGCACACATGAAAATCCGTTCCGCTATTCGGAAGAGTAGGCCATTGTGTGCCGGTGGGAACGAATGACAAAATTTACACAACTGCATTCACAAAGGGACTGTAAGTAAGTAAGTAAGTAAGTAAGTAAGTAAGTAAGTAAGTAAGTAAGTAAGTGAGTGAGTAAGTAAGTAAGTAAGTAAGTAAGTAAGTAAGTAAGTAAGTAAGTAAAAGCGTATTCCATTATCCTCGAAATAAAAGAATAAATAAAGGAATGAAATAAACAAAAAACGGGGACTGAAGGAAGCGTACTAACAAACACTTGCATCAGCAACTACACAAGAAACCAGCTGTGCAGGGTCAGCCTCAGTCCTCAGTGTAAACAGCGCTGTAAATCCCCTGTGGGGATGCTGCAGGCCTGTCAATATGTTAAGCATCCATACCTTCTAGCTATTCTGTGATAAGAATTCCATCTTTTCTATCCCTCTCTTGATTTCTGCCCTTTTCTTTTTTTCTCCTGTTCCCTCCTCCTAGTCTAGTTTCTGCCTTCTTGGTCCATTCTCTGCTCTTCTTTTTTATATCCATAAAGACTAAAAAGATAGCAGTTCTCTCCCATGCTGGAGTTAACATCATTGCAGACTCCACTCTCCCCAATAGTCCTTCGGATGAGACTATAAACCGAGGCCCCGTGTGCGAACACACGCAGAACATCTTGCGCACACGTTAAATCTTGTTCCGCTTTTCGAAAGAGTATGCCATTGTGTGCCGGTGGGAACAGATGATAAATTAACAAAACTGCATACACACGGGGTTTGGATGTTAAAAAACACACGAGTGCTTATTCCATTATCCTCGAAATAAAAGAATAAAACATATTTTTAAAATGATAAAATTCGGATGCGCTATGCCTGAATTGTCAGGCCGCTTAGCGGCAGCAACACGCTTTTACTGTAACATTTTATTTATTTATTTATTTTATTTTATTTATTTAAAGTACTTAAGGCATTTCGATAGACACTGCCTCTTACTCTCACTCTCAATCGACCCTCCCCCCCCCCCCCCTCCCGGCCCAAATAACGCCATATGTAGCCGTTTGAGCGTTCGACGAAGAACAGAATTCTATTAGATCAAAACCAAATCAGCAGCAACGCATGACGTACCATCACACCAAGCATTACCTTATCAGCTTAACCTGCTCATTTACAAATTTACCCAAAGAAACAAAATCTCTGAATGCCAGAGACAAGCCGCTTCCAGGGCCCAATGTGAGAGATGCTGAGAGTTAAAACGCTATCAAGATGGCTTCAGACTTCAAGAGCTGTCGAGTCCTGAGCACTAGCATCCTTTCCAAACCCTAGAAGAGGCTGTGAGGAGAGTGCGGAGACAGCCATTGAGAGACAGACGGACCCTGCCCAAACAGCGCTTCTGTAGTTCTCCTTAAAGAGACGCAAGTAGCTGTCTTTGAGAAGAATGCCTGCGGGGAAGGGGTGAGGGTAGAAGTGGTGGTGGTGGTGGTGGAGGGGAAGAAGGGGGGGTTCTCTCCTAAAAGTACTTAAGGCATTTCGATAGACACTGCCTCTTACTCTCACTCTCATTCCTCCCCCTACTCCCCACCCCCCATCCCGGCCCAAATACACCCTCCCAACCCCAACCCTCCCCTCCACAGAGACAAGGTATTTTGGCCAAGGAGTTGTAAGTAAAAGGGAGGAGGATGACAAGGTGTTCAGAGCCAGGGGCTCTTAGCTAGCAGCTCAGGCAAAAACAGGGAGTAATGAAGCAGCCCTGTAGACAGTGCTGACTTGGGGGGAATTTCCAAGACTGGAAATCTGGCTGTGGCTGTGGCTGTAGCCATTGCTGGGTGGTTAAA
>CM060318.1:15914653-15929653 GCA_030674155.1 Stramonita haemastoma
GCAAACCCCGTTGCTGGTTATGATGGAACATGGAGGTTAAGTGCAAAGGGGAATCGATCGAATATAGGGGGGGGGGGGGGGCGGAGGGGAGGGAAAAGGAGGCAGGTGGATGGATGGAGGGGTTAGCGAAAAAGATTGACAGACAAAAAAACTGGGAGTGACAGTCAGTGTTTTTTGTGGTTTAGACATGAAAATAAATAGAAAAATGAGTCAATCAAAATCAATCATTGAATTATTGAATCAATATGTCAATGAATTAATACAGATCAAATAAATCAAAATATGCATGGATAAGAATTTTAGGCCAGAGTTTATGGTTAACACAGAAAGAACAGACAGACAAGACAGCAGACAGACAGACTGACAGACAAGAACAGAACTAGAGAGACAGACAGGCCGACAGACAGAGAGAGGGGGGGGGGGGTATATCTTTTTTCGTTTATTATTTTATTTCGAGAATAATGAAGTAAGCACCCACGAGCTTTTCTACATTCAGTCCCCTGTGCATGCGGATTTTGTCAATTACATCATCTGCTCTCAAGAAGAGAGAGAGAGAGAGAGGGGAATCAGAGAGAGAGAGAGAGAGAGAGAGAGAGAGAGAGAGGAGGAGAAGAGAGAGAGAGAGAGAGAGAGAGAGAGAGAGAGAGGAGAGAGAGAGAGAGAGAGAGAGAGAGAGAGAGAGAGAGAGAAAGAGAAGAGAAGGGGGAAGAGGGAGGTAGCTAGGGAGGGAGACAGACAGAGACAGGTAGACAGGGGGCTATCCTTCCTGCCACACCCCAGACCTCTCTAAGTGACCTGTAAAACTATCAATGGACCATGGGGAGGTAAAAGAAATGGTAAAAAGAGGAGAAGTGGGGATTTTTCAGTCCATCCTGCTTTGAAAAGCGTGATGTTATGCAACTCTTGTGTATCTGAAATGAATACATGGTCAGTGAAAAAAAAGAATAGAGAGAAATTAAGAGCAAGTGGTTCCACATCCACATTTTCACAAAAGATAGAGAATGAAAGGGAAGAAAAGTAGAAGGTAGGGAGATAGACAGATAAGAAGATAGCAAGACAGAGATGTAAGCTGGGTTGGAACAGGAAGAGAGGGAGAGAGATGGCCAGGAAGACAACGAGACAGATAAGTAGGGTGATCTAACGAGGAAGAGAGGAAAAGAGATGGGCAGGAAAACAAGGCAGAAATATAACCACGAACATCGGGTTGTTTGTACAATTTTTTTATCAGCTATTTCACACAGGGAAAGAAAAGCAACGAACTAAATCTTCCAAACTCGGTATTGTCAAATGCAGATAACTGACAACCATAACCACAGAGAACACAAAACGCAAGTCACATTCACACACAAACGAAGAAGCACGGTACTTCACTCCCATCCCAAACCTTACACAACCAGCACAATCATGACTGGAAAAAACCCCAAAACACCAACACAGAGGCCCACTCAGAAAATTCCCAGTGGCCAAATAGAAAAGGAAAAAGCAGAGAGAGGGAGAGGGATTTATCTGTCTGAAATGTGCAGTTGTGCATACTGTGGGGGAATCGCTTCCGCGCCATCAGTCTCCGCCATCACACGGCCAGTGACCGCATTCCCGGCGTCATTACAGCGTCCACAGGGAGGCTGACTGCAGCAGACGAACAGGGAAGGGAAAGTTAACGGCAGAAAAGTGACTACGCTCCACAGTTTGCACATTATATGTTTGAAAGCTTTGCAATCTGATTTTTTTTCTGTAGAGAGGAATGCATAAAGGAAAAAAGGATAAAACAGGATTTTTTCTGGCCGTTTTGCAGGCAAAAGACTGGGATTGTGACTATCATTTCGATAAGTTTACGTAATTTTATTGACAACTTCTAAGTATATTGTAGTATCTAAAAACCACCAACAGTTTCTACTAAGGCACAAGATGTTGGTTTTTTTCATCTCTTGAAAAAGATTCCCCTCCCAAAAAAAAAATTCACTAGGACAGCACTGAATTCAGTTTAATTCCCGATGACTTCTCATGGAAAAGCTAAAAATGAAAATGGAGTCTGCACTGACTCATATATGATATTGCCAATTCCGCAAATTGCCACTTTTCTTTCATTATTTGAAAGATTTTATAGACCCTCTTCTTTTCAAAATTGTATGAATAGAATCAACGATAAAATAATGAAACCATATTTATCATGTTATACTGTGATCCATTTAATAAACTCATTCACAAATTCACACTTTTTTCACAGATTTTAACAGAACAAAAAAGCTTCCAAACCACAAACAGGAACTTTTATAAAAAAAATAATTTGGGTTATACACATGAGCTGCTGGTCAGCTTGACATGTGTTGTCGCCATGCACACAAATCATTTCTGCATTTACTGCAAAGATGACTTTGATCTGTGAAATGTCTCAGCAATGTGTGATTAAAACTACAAATCCATACACTTTTTAAGGTATTAAAGTGACGTATGAATAGAAAGCTTACTCTTACTGAAGTCTGTCATACAGAATAACTAGTCTGTCCAAAGAGAAATTTCATGATCTCAGAATTGCAAATATTTTGGCAGCAAAGATTGGCACTTTTTTTTAAAAAGCTCTATGAAAAACAAAATTGCTTCCAACATCAGGAGACATCTGTGTCTGATCCATCGATAACAAAAATCAGCAGCTGCACGGTGCATTAATTAAGCCACAGCCTAGAGGAAACATGAGGATATGTATTTTTCTTGCATAAATTTCCATATCACACTTGCTTGCTAAGAAAGCCAAAGAAGATGTGAGCCATTGGGAATGCTTTAAAAAGAGGCCAGCTATAGTGCTTAAACATGGAATCACTGGAATATATCATCAAACAGATGGGCAGAGCTTCATGCCTTAGTTCTCTTCATTCGCGTGTTTCTTTCTTTCTATCTGTCTGTCTTTCTTGTTCTTGTTCTTGTTCTTGTTGTTGTTGTTCTTCTCCTCCTCCTCCTCCTCCTCGAACACTCAGACAGTAACTATTGTTATCTGTCATATGAGCGAAAATGCTTTGCACTGCCGTAAGCACCTGACAAGTCAGCACATCCGATTGGCGTATACCGTATTTCATTTTATTCGTGATGTTTGAGCCCGACTGACCTCCTAGACTTCCTTCAGAGCTGTCTCTAGAGTTCTCCTGTGATTTGAGCTGATCCTCCTAGAGCTGTCCTTCTAGAGCTGTCCTCCTAGAGCTGTCCTACTTTGAGCTGCCCTCCTGAGCTGTCCTATTGAGCTGTCCTCCTAGAGCTGTCCTCCTAGAGCTGTCCTATTTGAGCTGTCCTCCAAGCTGTCCTAGAGCTGTCCTATTGTGAGCTGTCTCCTAGAGCTGCTTGAGCTGTCCTCCTAGAGCTGTCCTTTTGAGCTGTCTAGTGTCTCCTAGAGCTGTCCTCCTAGAGCTTTCTCTTGAGCTGTTCCTATTTGAGTGTCCTCCTAGAGCTGTCCTCCTAGAGCTGTTCCTCCTATAGCTGTCCTAGAGCTGTTCTAGAGCTGTCCTCTAGAGCTGTTCTCTAGAGCTGTTCTAGAGCTGTCCTCTTTAGAGCTGTCCTCCTAGAGCTGTCCTCCTAGAGCTGTTATCCTAGAGCTGTCCTGCTAGACCTGCCCTCTTTGAGCTGTCCTCCTAGGGTTTTCCTCCTAGGGTTGTTCTCCTAGTGCTGTTCTCTTAGAGTTGTTCTCCTAGAGTTGTTCTCCTAAGGTTGTTTTTCTAGGGTTGTTCTTCTAGAGTTGTTCTCCTAGGTATGTCCTCCTAGGGCTGTCCTCCCATTCAATTTCTGAACATGAATGAATGTTCAAGTTCAAACTCTAAAGATACAATTTCCCTCAAATATCAAACACCATCAACATGAAACGACACAACTAAGATGACGACACAGTTTGTTATCTAATGTATTCTATACGACTAGAGAAACACAGACTGTGCCGAGAACACCGCTCACTGAACCCACTCTCTTTTTTATCGTAGATTACCAAAGAATGCATCTCTGAAATACATATGAAATGTCTTGTAGACAACTTTCGCTATACAGTAGACATCCTTTGCTTATCCAGGTTTTCAATTTTTACCACCTGGTCGCTATAGCAAAAACAGTGCAGATTAAAGCATCAACTACACACATGTGAAGGCAAAAAACATATCAGGTGCTGAATAAAGGCTGGAGAATGGACTGGGAAGGCGGAAAATAGCGAGAGAGAGAGAGAGAGAGAGAGAGAGAGAGAGAGAGAGAGAGAGAGAGAGAAGAGAGGAGACAGACAGACAGGACAGAAGCAGACAAACAGACAAAAGACATAGACAGACAGACGGAGAGAGACAGAAACAGAGACAGAGAGAGGGGTGGGACAAAAGATAAGGAAATAGAAAAAGAGAAAGTGAGATGGAAGAAAAGGATAATTTCTAGCACAGACTGTCCAGAAGGTGAGGATTCCATTTATCCTGAAAGAAAGACCCTCGGTATCCCCAAGGGGGTTCTAAATGTGAACAGTTCTTCATCACTAGCACAGAAAATCCAATTTTTCCATGTAGATTATTCTTACAGGCTGTACATATTTTATCTGGGGATGTATGAATAGTTCCTTGCTTTTGTAAAGTTACTTTACTAAAAGCCCATGTTTATTGCAATAGCCCAAGGAAATACCTGTACAAAAAATACTTGCAAACTTGTGTAAATATTATCAAACAGCTATAACATGCGTTTGAGCACAAGGTAGGTAATAATGTAATTATTGCCCTTGTTTCATATTGTTATTCTTCACAGTTTGCAGGGAAAAAATGACACCAGGAAACTTAAATTTGTTGTTTGAACACTTGCATACTTTAAGTTTTGCATGCCAGAGTGTCTTTGACCAACTAAGCAGTCAACTTTGAAGCAAACATGACAGTTTTTCCCAGCAGAAAGCAGGGAAGTGACAGTTTTCTTTGCCATGATCAATGCTATACTGCATATGTTGAAATCATTTTTATTTCGTTGCCACTTCAGAACTTCCAAAAATGACAATAAAGTAGTCCTAGTCCTCTTTTAATATTACTGTAGTGTTTGTAGTAAAGAATTATTGAAGAACTCAGAATTATAGTGTATATATGACAGATTCACAAGCACCACATCTGGAACTTGATCATAATTTGCACCTTATTTAAAATACATTCGTATATGACAAAGAATCATCTTAGAAATAGAGAGAGAGAGAGAGAGAGAGAGAGAGAGGAGAGAGAGAGAGAGAGAGAGAGAGAGAGAGAGGAGAGAGGAGAGAGAGAGAGAGAGAGAGAGAGAGAGAGAGAGAGAGAGAGGAGGGGGGTAATGAGATGTCTCGATTGATTTTTATTTGGTTATCAGTCAGCTGTCAGCTGCCTCCATCGCTACTGTCGTCAGAAGGAGCTCCACGCAATGCCACTAGGGTTCTCCATCTCTCTCTTTGTGTCTGATGAGTTCTAAAATCTCCTGTAGTTCTCCCAGACCACTGGTCTCAGTGATGTTGGCAATGCAGGATGTTATCAGCTGAGAAAAAATCTTTTCTTTTACCTGCAAATCACGACATTGGCATTATATGGCATGTTGAAGCACCCTGATGATGCTTTCTTTTTTTTCAAAAAAAAGAAGAAAAAAGTGTTTTGTGCCTGTGTCTGAATATGTAATGCATGGTAAATGTTTTTGTTTTTTTTAACTTAACTGAAAATATTCTTGTGAAAAATAACAGCTAGCAGGTTTTTTTGTAGATATATCAAATCAGATATGTGTGTGAGATAAAAAAAAAATTTGCATGTAATTTTAAGCACGGTTGCCATGATTTAATGTACAAAAATGATGTAAAATGTGTTTTTTCTTAAAAAGAAATTGCCAGTTTCACAAGCTAGAAATTCGATCCTAAAATGATCTTATTTCACCTGAAATCAAATCAAGATCTATCCCTAACTCTTGCTTCAGTGCAGTTACTCGGGAGAGGGGGGGGGGGTTGTTTTCTTGTTTGCTTTCTTGTTTATTGCTGTTGGAGTTGATTTTTTGTTTGTTTTTGTGGCTTTTTGGGAGGGGATATTTTGGTTTTTGCACAAGATAGACAAATAAGATAATATATTCTCCATTACATTTTGCCTGTGAACAATTTTAGAAAGGTATGCAATTGGATTTCTTTTCACTTACACAGATAGCCAACATATAAGACCTCAGTTGTTTTTTTCTCCGTTGTATTTGTTCTCTGACTCTCCTAAGCCATAATTAACAGGCTGACAACAAATGTGTTGCTTGTAGGATGGAACATTAATTGCCGGTCCAAAAGGTCTAACGTTTGAGAGAATTAAGGAATCGGAGGCAGGAGAATGAAGGGTTCCTGGAGGGGAGGGAGAGAGAGTAGTAGTAGTAGTAGTAGTAGTAGTAGTAGTAGTAGTATAGTAGTAGTAGTAGTAGTAGTAGTAGTGGTGGTGGTGGTGGTGGTGGTGGTGGTGGTGGTGGTGGTGGTGGTGGTGGTGGTGGTGGTGGTGGTAGTAGTAGTAGTAGTAGTAGTAGTAGTAGTAGTAGTAGTAGTAGTAGTAGTAGTAGTTAGCAGTAGTAGTAAAAGCAGCAGCAGTTGTAGCAGTAGTGGTGGTGGTCAATTTGTATTACATTGAAAATAAATAAATGAATTGAAGAATTAAGAAAGAACAAAAAAAGACAGATTCTAACATACAAGGACAAACATTTCATTTTGCTGATTTTATAGAAACACACACACACACACACACACACACACACACACACACACACACACACACACACACACACACACACACACACACACACACACACACGTGCGCGAGCGCGCGCTATGTAAGACAGATGGTAATTGATATTAGAGAAGGGAACATGGAAGCCGAAGAACAGCAGAACCCAATGCATATCTTGCCCAGTCCACGATGAACCAGCCCCTAGCTACAGACTGTTGTCAATACTCTCCAAACTCTGCCATTGGACTTCTTCTTCATTGAACGCTCAGACAGCAACTCCAGAAGCCCTGGCAAATGCTGGTGTGGCGCTGAGGGCAGAGACAGCTGAGGGCCCCGCAGGCGTCCAAAGAGCTGTGGGCAGGTCAGTAGGCCAGATATCAGCTCTCAATGACACGATTTACAAAAAAAGCTCCATACACACGGGGACTGGATGTAAAAAAGCACATGAGTGCTTATTCCATTATCCTCGATATAAAAGAATAAAATAAAAAATAAAAAAATATATATAAAAATCAAGTCTTGCTGTGGTGGACAGGGCTGAAGGAAGTGTTCCACTGTCATGAGAAAAATGCCACAGGGGCACGCCTCAAAATCTCCAATATGGATACCATTGGACTAAGAAGGGGATTTTGTTTTTAGTTTCATTCTTTAGCTAGAGATCTAATGTTTTCCAATGGTGAGATTTTTGCATATGCTACCGTTTTTCCCCATCATTTAGGTAGCCACACACCGACTTCGATGATGATGTCTAAACACATGACACCAGTGTGTATGCATTTTTTACATTATATTTTTGTTATCTTTCTTACTGGCGTGAATGGCTTACTCTTCTAAAAACGGATGAACAGATTTTAATGTGTGCACAAGATATTCTGTGTGGTGGTCACACAGCCTAGGCTATAGTCTTGTCCTAAGGATTGCTGGGGAAGTGGAGTCAGTTATGATGTTAACTAAAGAAGAAAAATTCCATTAAACAGGAGTCTCAGTAGTGTCTCAAATATGGGCTCTGTCACAGGGATAGGTAGACAGGCTCAGGGGCATACAGACAAATGGCCATAGGAATATAAGTATGCGCACATGGTAAAATGTATCATGGTATCACTTGCTTTAAAAATTTGTCTCTCATGCTTAAAGAAAGGTAAGAGGGACGCCAGAAAAGAACCAAACAAACAGAAAAAAAAATCGCTTTCCAAATTCCATATTCTCAAACATGCAGTCTTGGCAATCATTTAGAGAAGGCAGCTGCAAATAAAATTTTTTAATACAAACAAATATTGTAACACTACCCTCTCTGTCTCTGTGTGTCTGTGTGTCTGTCTGTGTGTCTGTCTGTGTGTCTGTGTGTCTCTCTCTCTCTCTCTCTCTGTGTCTCTCTCTCTCTCTCTCTCTCTCTCTCTCTCTGTGTCTCGTGCTGTGGATTTTCTTGTAGAGTTGTTTAATGTTATATTTGATAAGGGTATCTATCCAGAGAGCTGGACTGAGTCAGTTATCATTCCGTTGTTCAAAAAAGGTAACACAAACGATCCTAATAATTACAGAGGGATTTCTTTATGTAATATAGCAGGAAAACTATACAGCTCAATAATTAATCAAAGATTATCTAAGTGGATTGAAGTACATAATATCACAGGTGAATATCAAGCAGGCTTCAAGAAAGACTATAGTACAATCGATCATGTATTTACTTTACTGGCTGCTGTTCAAAAACAGTTTGTAAACAATCGTAAACTCTTTGTAGCCTTCATTGATTTCGAGAAGGCGTTTGATTCTATTTCAAGAAAATTATTATGGCCTATCCTGAGCAAAAATGGTATTAAAGGAAAGTTTTACAACTGTATAAAAAGTATGTACAACGATCTAAAGGCTAAAATAAGAGATGGGGCTAAGTTTAGTGACTGTATTAAATGTACATTAGGGGTTAAACAAGGTGACGTATGCAGCCCAGTTCTGTTTTCGTTATTTATTAACGAACTAGCACTTGATATTATCAAAAATGGGAGGCATGGTGTTACTTTAGATGTAGTAGAAATATTCGTGATGTTGTTTGCTGATAATATCGTTTTGTTATCTGATACTGTCATTGGCTTACAAACGCAACTGAACAGTTTGCACTCTGCAGCTCAAAAACTTCAGCTAAAAGTAAACATGGATAAAAGTAATATCATTGTATTTCGTAAGGGGGGGTACCTGGCTGCTCGTGAAAGATGGTTTTACGGAAAATCTCAACTAAAAGTTGTAAATGCTTACAAGTATCTAGGTATATATTTTTCTACTAAGCTTAGTTTTACTTTTGCCTGCCAAGATCTTGTGAGCAGAGGCAAACGAGCAGCCATGAATGTATTAATGTTTCTGAATAAATTTGATAATACCTCATCAGAGTTATTTTTTAAGTTGTTTGATGCACAGGTGCAGCCAATTGTTCAATATGGTGCAGAAATATGGGCCTTCTATGCAGGGCATGAAATTGAAAAACTACAGTTATTTGCCATGAAACGTTTCCTACTTGTTAACAGGCGAACACCTAACGATTTAGTTTATGGTGAGCTTGGAAGACATCCATTGTATTTGAATTCTTATGTGAAGTGTATTACATATTGGTTAAAAGTGGCTCAAATGTGTGAAAACAGACTGCCTGCTCAAGCATATAAACTTTTATATAAATTGGATGAGAGAGGAAAGACAACATGGGTGACCAATGTGCGTAAGTGTTTGTGTGAAAATGGTTTTGCATTTGTGTGGCTAAATCAGGGTGTTGGATGTGTTAAGAGTTTTCTGGCCTCCTTTAAACAACGTCTTATAGATTGTAGATGGCAAAATTGGGAGAGCCACATTCAAAACAGCTATAGATTTTCCTTGTATAAACTGTTTAAAACAAATCATTTTATTGAAACGTATTTAGAGATGAATATGAATAAGTTTGTAAGATGTGTATTAACCAAGTTTCGATTTGGGGTCACAGATATAATGGTTCATAATCAGAGATACAAGAAAAATGACAAAAATATGACGTGTCCCATGTGTAAATTAAATAGAGAAGATGAAGTACATTTTGTTTTCTGTTGCCCAGTTCTTGAGGATTTAAGGAAACAATACATCCCATCTAAGTTTTATAACAGACCAGCACTATTTCGATTAGTTACACTTTTGTCCTCTACCAATGTAAACACTATAAGAAATGTTGCTCTGTACCTCTATAAGTCATTCAAACGAAGAGAAACGATGATGTCATAATTTTGCTCTAAACTGAAAAATTGTTATGTATGTATTTTGTGTTTTTTTTGTTTTGTTTAGGTGTATGACCTTAGTGTGGAATGTACAACAAATATCAGTGATGTACACCCCTTCAAATGGGGCCATGGCCTTTTTTTGAATAAATCATTGTCATTGTCATTGTCATTGTCTCTCTGTGTCTCTCTCTCTCTCTTTCTCTCTCTCTCTGTCTCTCTCTCTCTCTCTTTATCTCTCTCTCTCTCTGCTCTCCTCTCTCTTTCCTCTTTCTCTCTCTCTGTCTCTCTCTCTGTCTCTCTCTCTCTCTGTCTCTCTCTCTCTTCTGTCTCTCTCTATCTGTCTCTCTCTGTCTCTCTCTGTCTCTCTCTGTCTCTGTCTCTTTCTCTTTCTCTCTCTCTCTCTCAACTTTTTGAACCATCACCAGCACGACTGACAAACGCAGAGGCCAACTTTACAAAACTGGTAATGACCAGATAGAAGGAGGCAGGGAGGCAGAAGCGAGGAGAGAGGACTGACTGCAGGGTCTGCAATGGGCAGTTGTGCAGGCTGCCTGCCATCGCTTCCACCTCATCAGTCTTCGCCATCACAGGGCAGGCCAGTAACCGCATTCCTGGCGTCATTACTGCACCGACAGGCAGACTGACAGCTCTGCAGAGAGCATTCACCAGGGAAGAAGAAGAACAAAAAAAGCTAGAAGAGAAGAGAAAAGGAACAGATTCCAACAGTCTGTTTGTCTGCAAACTAAACATATTAAATTTTGTGATTTCTCTAAGGATGAAAAAAAGCGAAAAACATCCAAAAAAGGATGATGAGAGTTCGTCTGTTCATTTGGAGGACAAACCTATGAAACTGGTTTTTTTCACGTGAAAAAAACTTCAATTCTTAAAAGTTTGATTTGAAGATTAAAAAGTTGAAAAAGAGAATTCCGTGTCAGTTACACAAATGTCAAAAAACTTGTGTAAAATGGAAAAGCAAATTCAGAATCCCAAGTCATTCACTCCCTATCACTCCCTCCCCTCGCCTCTCACCCTAATTCTCTCTCTCTCCTCTCTCTCTCTCTCTCTCTCTCTCTCTCTCTCTCTCTCTCTCTCTCTCTCTCTCTCTCTCTCTCTCTCTCTCTCTCTCTCTCTCTCTCTCCCCCTCCCTCCGTCCCTCCCTCCCTCCCTCTCTCTCTCTCTCTCTCCTTCTCCCCCCTCCCCCCTCCCCCCTCTCTCTCTCCCTCCCTCCCTCCCTCTCTCTCTCTCTCCTTCTCCCCCTCCCCCCTCTCTCTCTCCCTCCCTCCTCCCCTCTCTCTCTCTCTCTCTCTCTCTCTCTCCTCTGACAATCAAGCTTCTCTATATAGCAGAATGCAAAATGTTAGCAAAATGAATAATTTTTTACTTTTCTGGAAAACGAAAAGAAAGACATTGCACTGAATTAAGCTATTGTTTTTGAAACTGTGTTTTACCAGTTTTGTATAAACTTACTCGCAAAGGGTCTAACTCGTACATTTGCTTAACCATTTTGTCGCTCTCTCTCTCTCTCTCTCTCTCTCTCTCTCTCTCTCTCTCTCTCTCTCTCTCTCTCTCTCTCTCTCTCTCTCTCTCTCTCTCTTCTCTCTCTCTCTCTCTCTCTCTCTCTCGCCTCTGACAATCAAAATCGAAAGTCATCAGCTGACTCAGACCATGACTGCATCCATCCTGTCTTTGAACAGAAAAGTCTACAGGCTGAAACAGGATAGGTCAGGCCAAAAGCTCTGTCAGTTTTTTATGTAAGCAATGGGCCAAAAGGTAAAAAAAAATTTTTTAGAAGGTAAAGGTGTCTCATAGCCTATGTGGTCGTACGGAGCGAGGCATCAGAGACACCAGCTTCTCCACTGGCCGGCATATTGAGGGCGGCGCCCATCTCCTCTCCCTCGCTGCTTTACCTTCCCTGACCCTGAAGAGGGCAGGTACCTATTTACAGCTGTGAGAACAGGGGGACTGTACTGAGGCCAAGGTACAGAAACTGCCACCCATTCAACTTGTAACCATACTCATTGCAGATTAACATTGGCTGGGGGAAAGCGAGTGCTCTGACCACTGAGTTATCTGGTCCCCAAAGTGCAAGGCCTACATTAATTAAGAATGTGTTATCCTTTGAATTGGTACGCCAGGATTGACTTCATCAACGATGAGCCCCTTGCTAACCTCCTGTATCTTCAACAGAGAAAGCTTCAGAAGCTGGAGTGGTGGCACCTGTGGTGAGGTATTGGAAAACAAGGACACAGGCCAACTGCTCATCCAGTGTGTCCTACAGTGACGAGGAAGACAGAGTGCAGTGTCTGGGTGACCCCATGGGCACTTTGCTTTAGCTGGGCCAATACTCCGCAAAAACAGTCATGTACAGAAAGTAAAGGCATGTATAGACATTGCCAAGACATTCCAGTCAAAGGCAAAATACTATGTTATCTCTTGAATGTGTTAAATACTTGTACATTGAATCATTTATCAATAGCAATACAGCATTGAATTCAATGCCAATCCTCCGAATCTTCTTTAAAAAAAAAACACCGAGAAAATACAGATTACCGCATGCAAGGATTCTAACAATTCAGAACAGGCCAGTCGACTCAATTGTATCCTCATGATTCTGTATCTAATAGAGACTTCTGAAAATGAAGTTACCTACCCTGCAACCTGATCAGAAATACTGATTTCTCATATTTTGAAACATAAAAAAAACAATATCTAAAAGCATTTTTACTATCAAACATACAAAGAAATCATACCAATAAACCTGGGTACCTTTTAAAAAAAAAACAATATCCTATAATCACAAGAATTATTACACAATTTCATATGATGTAAACAAATCTTAAGAAAACAAAACTAAAACAAAAAGAACCAGAACAAGAGTTTACTACAAAACAGGTTGGGGCTAAAGCCCCGCAGAGGACAGAGGGGGCTGGCCTGGAAGGCAGTGTGTGCTAAGCTGATCCCACTGCTGGCTTCCTTCTGACCAGTCTGGGGTCCGGAGGGTATGCAAACCAAGCCTGCCACGCCAGTCGGCTCTGTTCTGGAGGACTTTTATTCCATTACCTGCTGGTACGTGTTAGTGTCGGCATCTGGGGAAGGCTGGAAAGGACTGTATACATACACACACGTGTGTTCGTGTGTGTGTGTGTGTGTGTGTGTGTGTGTGAGAGAGAGAGAGAGAGAGAGAGAGAGAGAGAGAGAGAGAGAGAGAGAGAGAGAGAGAGAGAGAAGAGAGAGAGAGAGAGAGAGAGAGAGAGAGAGAGAGAGAGAGAGAGAGAGAGAGAGGAAAAAGAAAAACTAACACTTTGAAACTGGTCTTTTCTCTAGCTATGTATGTACAAACTAACATAAAGATGGAAAGAGTAACAGGGATATCACATCAACAGAAGGATAGACAAACATGAAGACTGACAGGCAAAAACAACAATATAAGAGGAGGGCGAGAGAAAAAAAAAAGCCTTTTCGAAACTCTCGCTCCGATACCATTATTCTAAAAATCATTGCATGAAGTAAAAAAAAAAAAAAAAAAAAAAAGAGAGAGAGAGAGAGAGAGAGAGAGAGAGAGAGAGAGAGAGAGAGAGAGAGAGAGAGAGAGAGAGAGAGAGAGGAGAGAGAGAGAGAGAAGAGAGAGAGAGAGAGAGAGAGAAAGAAAAAAATATACACTCACTCTCCCGCAGGCTATAGATTGTGTACGATGTGCAACAAAAATTTCGATCTGCAAAACAACATTATCTTATCCTCCGCTCCCAACTTTTTTCCCTAATATTCCTCATTTGCCCCTTCTACCCAATTTATCACGGGCTAGCAAACTTGTTGCTCGTATGATGGAACACGAACGTAAGTGCAAAGAGACAGATCGATCAGATAGAGGGGAGGGGGGGGGGGAGGGGGTTAGAGGCCGTGGAATAAAGACAGGCGAGGGACAAGAGAGAGAGAGAGAGAGAGAGAGAGAGAGAGGGGGGGGGGGTGAGAGTGTGAGAGAGAGGGAGGGAGGGAGGGAGGGGGAAGAAAGAGAGAAAGAGAGCGATATTTATTTATTTATCTATTTATTTATTTATTCTTTTATATCGAGGATAACAGAATAAGCAATCATGTGCCTTTTTTCATCCGGTCCCCGTGTGTATGCAGTTTTGTAAATCTTGTCATCTGTTCCCACCAGCACACGATGGCCTACTCTTACGAAAAGCGGAACAGGATTTAACGTGTGCGCAAGATGTTCTGCATGCGTTCGCACACGGGGCCTCGGTTTAAAGTCTCATCCGAAGGACTTTTGTGGAGAGTGGAGTCAGCACTGATGTTATCTCCAGGAGAAAAAATTCCTCGACCGGACTCGAACCCGGGTCGTCAAATTGCCAGCGCAATGTTCTGACCACTAGGCTATTCGTCCCCCGATAGAGTGAGTGAGTGAGTGAGTGAGTGAGTGAGTGAGTGAGTGAGTGAGTAAGTGAGTGAGTGAGTGAGTGAATGAGAGAGAGAGAGCGTGAGAGAGAGAGTGTGTGTGAGTAAGAGGGAAATACAGAGATACAGAGAGACAGATAGATAAAAAGAGACATATATATATATATATATATAATACATACATACATACATACATACATACATACATACATACATACATACATACATACATACATACATACATACATACATACATACATACATACGTACATACATACATACATACATACATACATACATATATACAAAGATAGAAACAGAGAAGCATACAGAGAAAAACCGATAGACACCGCGACAACACACACATACACACACATAACACACATACACACGCACGTGCACATGAGCGCGCATGCACGCACAAACACACACACATACACACATACACACACACGCACGCACGCACACACACATGCACACACAAATACACAAACACATGTTAAAACCTATTCCACTGTTTGGAAAAGTAGGCCATTGTGTGCCAATGGGAACAGACGACTAAATTTACAGAACCTCTGAGACATAGGGATTGGCTGTACAATAGCACATGAGTGGTTATTCCTCTATCCACAAAATAATAGAATAAGACAAATAAATAGAAAATGAAAAACCATAAATAAAAATAAACACACATG
>CM060318.1:15937153-15949653 GCA_030674155.1 Stramonita haemastoma
GAGAGAGAGAGAGAGAGAGAGAGAGAGAGAGAGAGAGAGAGAGAGAGAGAGAGAGAGAGAGAGAGAGAGAGAGAGAGACAGACAGACAGACAGACAGACAGACAGACAGACAGACAGACAGACAGACAGACAGACAGACAGACAGACAGACAGACAGACAGAGACAGAGACAGAGACAGAGACAGATGGACAGAGACATAGAGACACAGAGAGACATAGAGAGACACAAAGAGACAGACACAGACAGAGAGAAAGGCGGCAATTAGACAGACATACAGCTTTTTTGGGGTATCTATAAAACGCGGCACTATCAAATTGAAGACTCGGGTTTCTTTGGAAACCTTCCTTTCGGTTCCAAGTGAGAATGAAAGACACACTAATGATGACAGCTTGACTCAGAAGAAGTAGACAGACAGACAGACAGACAGACAGATTCTTTTTCTCCAAGATCAATAATCTCATCTTTTTTTTCCTTTCCGTGATATACTACCTACCCACCTACCTCTCTGACTGCTCTGTACGCAATAGATTCTGCAACAGGGGTGTTGCCAAGTCTTATGCCTGTCCATGATCACACTCACATCTGAGTGGTCATTGCCTCTCACTAGTGTGGTTACTGGGTTACTTTAAGGGGAAGGAGCTTCTTCTTCTTCTTCTTCTTCTTCTTCTTCTTCTTCTTCTTCTTCTTTTCTCCTTCTTCTTCTTCTTCTTCTTCTTCTTCTTCTTCTTCTTCTTCTTCTTCTTCTTCTTCTTCTTCTTCTTTCCATTTTCTACCGCCTTCAACATTGGGAAGATTCTGTAGACTTCATGGTGTATGCTGGGTATGTTTGTGTTTCCGTAATCCACCGAACACTGACGTGAGTGTCGGGCTCTTTAATGTGCAAATTTGATCTCCTGCATGTGTATATACACGTAGGAAATTAAAGCACTGGCAGGTCTGTACTTGAAATTGACCTGCGAGATCGTAAAAATCCCCAGCCTTAATTCACCAGACGCAGCCGAGATTCGAACCCACGACTTCATGACCCATGAGATTGAAGTCAGACGGTTTGAGCAATTCGGTTATTGCGTCAGTCGAAAACGCATGCAGCGTTTTGTTATTTTGAGTATTATGCATTCAGTAGAGATTTTTGTCTGCTCATTATTTTTTCTTGTAAAATTCTACTTTGCACCGTGTAGCCTAGTACGACAGTTTTTTTTGGTTGTGTTTGGGAATTTTCATATTTAGAAAAGAAAATCGGGGAGTTTATTTTTGCTTGCTGTTGTTGTTGGGTTTGTTTGTTTGTTTTTATAATGCTTATTTTATGTTGTGTAATTTTAATTTCATATACCACTCGCTATATATCATTCTGAGATAAATTATTCTTTACTCTTAAGTCTCGAGTCGGGGGGGGGGGGGTGGCTGTTCTATCTTTCTTTTCTTTTTTTTTATTTTGGGAGGTGGTGGGGTAGTTTTAGTTCCAGTTTTTATTCACTGTTTTGGCTTTTGGCCGTGTTTGGCTTTGTTGTCGTTGTTGTTGCTGTTGTTGTTGTTGCTGTTGTTGTTGTTGTTGCTGCTGTTGCTTTTGTTGGTGGTGGAGGAGGGGAAGGAGAAGGAGGAGATGGGTAGATATCAAATTGTTTAGGGCAAAAATTATCTTTTACAACTTTGTTTCATCATGTTTCACTCATTTTCACGGCAACATACAGGTATATGTATTCATTTTCCTGAATTCCAACCGGACACAAACATGAAGCAGGGATTTTAATCCGTGTGGGAGATCTCCATGCGTGTGTACACTAAAAAAAACACACCCTTTAAAACAGCGCGGAGTCTGCAGAAGAAAAGCTGAGGGAAAAGAAGGCGAACATTTACACGTTTAATCGATTAGGCGCTGTCGCCCAGATTTCAAAGCTGTGTGACTTCTGAAACACTTAGGTTAGAACTGAATTGATTCAGCCGTTAAGACTTCTTGCCAATGCTGCCCGTTAGATCGAACTTTTCTATAAGTGTTTCGTTAAAGTCTGTTGCTTTACACGACATAGCAAGCATACAAATAAAGAAACGCAAAAAGTCACTTTAAGAATAAAGTGATTATCTAGGGGTAAAATGTACCGTATTCACATTCTGTAAGCAAAACCATAATATTATTTTTATCATCTCTCCCTTCATTGCAAGGATTCCTTTCACGATTATGTCAATAATATAAAAAATACTAAAGAAACAACTCCAAGCCTCTCCTCACCATATAAACATACAAATAAAAAAGCAACAGCTAAAAGCCATTTCTTAAGTTTCGGGAACAAAATGCGCCAACTTCTCTTAGCAAAAGTGATATCATCAGTTTTTCTCTTTTCATCTAGAATTGGTAAAGATTCACATAACGGTCTGTAAACAATTATGAAAATAATGAAACATAAAAGCACACTTAAACATGCATTTTATAAAGCTTTTTGTTATAGTTTTGTTCGGGTTTTTTGTTGTTGTTGTTGTTGTTTTTTTTTTTGGGGGGGCATCAATGCAACAAATACTGTATGCAAAAACAAAATAATTTATTTTCTCTCCCTTTAGGGGGGTGGGATAGCCCAGTGGTCAGGACACTGCGCTCGCAATTTGACGATACGGGTTTGATTCCCGTTCGAGGGGATTTTTCTCCTGGAGTTCACATCAGTGCTCATTCCACTCTCCCCAAAAGTCCTTCAAATGAGACTGTAAACCGAGGCCCCGTGTGAGAACACACGCAGAACATCTTGCGCACACGTTAAATCCTGTTCCGCTTTTCGTAAGAGTATGCCATTGTGTGCCGGTGGGAACAGATGACAAAATTTACAAAACCGCATACACATGGGGAATGGATGTAAAAAAAAAAATAAATAAATAAAAAAAAAAGCACACGAGTGCTTATTCCACTATCCTCAACATGAAAGAATAAATAAATAAAATCAAAATAAATAAAACTTTTTTGCAAGTGAATGAAATGGTCAGACATGAGGACAAATAAAAGCATTCTTCATGACCTCGCAGTGCAAAGACAAATACTGGCGACAACTGATAAACGCAGACTGAAATGCTTAGGTCATGCCGGAGAGAGAGATTTATTTATTTATTTATTTATTTATTTATTCTTTTATATCGAGGATAACAGAATAAGCAATCATGTGCTTTTTTTCATCCGGTCCCCGTGTGTATGCAGTTTTTGTAAATATTGTCATCTGTTCCCACCGGCACACGATGGCCTACTCTTACGAAAAGCGGAACAGGATTTAACGTGTGCGCAAGATGTTCTGCGTGCGTTCACACACGGGGCCTCGGTTTAAAGTCTCATCCGAAGGACTTTTGGGGAGAGTGGAGTCAGCACTGATGTTAACTCCAGGAAGAAAATTTCCTCGACCGGACTCGAACCCGGGTCTTTCAAATTGCCAGCGCAATGTTCTGACCACTAGGCTATCCGCCCCCCCCCCTAAGAGAGAGAGAGAGAGAGAGAGAGAGAGAGAGAGAGAGAGAGAGAGAGAGAGAGAGAGAGAGAGAGAGAGAGAGAGAGAGAGAGAGAGAGAGAGAGAGAGAGAGAGAGAGAAGACAGACAGACAGACAGACAGACAGACAGACAGACAGACAGACAGACAGACAGACAGAGACAGACAGACAGACAGAGAGACAGAGACAGAGACAGAGACAGAGACAGAGACAGACAGACAGACAGACAGAGAGAGAGACAGAGAGAGAGACAGAGACAGAGACAGAGAGACAGAGAGAAAGAATATCAGAAAGCCAGACACAGACAGGCTCACAAATAGACAAGCAGACGAACAGACAGATCCACAGACAGGCATACGGACAGACAGGCCGGCAGGGAGGCGTTGTTGCGTTTATCCCCCAATCGATACTCAATTACAACAGCTCATTGAACACGCCGTGAGGAGACTTCAGCGCTGAAATGCCCCCCTCTCCACTTACCCCCACCCCCACCCCCCACCCCCCGCGCCACCACCATCCCTCTCCCCCCCTTCTCGCCGATTCCGCCCCTCCCCTGACGCTGCACCGTTCAGTTCAGAATTATTCCCCCCTGCAGAGCAAAAATTTGTTTTTAAGAAGAAGGAGGGAGGGTCGCCCTCCTTTCAGACCCCTTCTGTTTAAAACAACCTGCCTTCTACACACATAGTATGGGCACGTTGACATTTCTTCCTCTTTTTTTTTTGTCACAAATCACACCCATCCCCAAAGTCGGAATGCAGCTACCTTCATGGTAAGGGGAAAATAACGGTAGCATACGCAAAACCTCACCATTGGTGAATCTCGTAGCTCTAGCCAAGGAACGCAACAAAATGGCCATCATACCTTAAATCCTATGTTGGGAAGTTTTGCAAGATCTCTCCTTTCGTATCATTGATACCTTTATCTTACGTCATTTTTTTCTTAAGCCTGATTTTTTTTTAGTGTGGGTCATTGGTCGAGAGGCAACGTACCCGTGGACAAAGCGAGTGGTTACAGGATCAAGAATCGATCTTGGTTGAAGCCCGATTTTCCCATCATCCAGACGACCGCTGTTGGTGGTCTGGGTGCGAGTGCTTTGAATAAGATGAAAAACAGGGGTCCCATACGTAACAGTTATGTAACATACGCAAAAGATTTAAGGCCAGTAAGATTTTTTTTTCCGGGACAAAAGTAATCAGATGGAAGTTAATCTCAATGGTAAAAGTAACCTAAACGCGAACAGGATTTGGAAAAAAGGTCAGTGATTGAACAATACGCTCTTCGTAAGGAGCGCAGCTCAAAGTCATGCAAAAATATTTGCCTTGATTGTTGTTATGTATGAAACAATACTGTACAGTAAGACATGATTGATCGTGATGTGATACCATACTACACAATGAAACATTGCTACTACTACTACCACTACTACTACTACTACTACTACTACTACTACTACTACTACTACTACTACTACTGCTGCTGCTGCTGCTGCTGCTGCTGCTGCTGCTGCTGCTGCTGCTGCTGATGATGATGATGATGCTATTGCTGTTAGTGACGACGACGACAACGGTCACTGCGATTACTACAGTGATAATAATAGGTTTTTGACGTGGAATGTTGCAAGGTGTAAGCATAGATTTGTGGAAGAAAACTAACAATTTTCGTATACATCACTGGTAATGTAAAATAATCACTGCAGCCACACACACACACACACACACACACACACACACACACACACACACACACACGCGCGCGCGCGCGCGCGCGCGCGCGCGCACACGCACACGCACACGCACACTCACACTCACACACGTGTGTATGTATACAGTCCTTTCCCGCCTTCCCCAGATGCCGACACTAACACGTACCAGCAGGTAATGGAATAAAAGTCCTCCAGAACAGAGCCGACTGGCGTGGCAGGCTTGGTTTGCATACCCTCCGGACCCCAGACTGGTCAGAAGGAAGCCAGCAGTGGGATCAGCTTAGCTCACACTGCCTTCCAGGCCAGCCCTCTCTGTCCTCTGTAGGGCTTTAGCCCCAACCCTTTTTTGGGAGGTAAACACTTGCTAAGGTTTCTATGGGCTTTTTTTTTTTTACATCGAATTTGACTTTTAAACTGTTTACAGATTTTTGTTTCCACAAGATATTGTACTTTCTTTAAGGCACATAGATTTCTTGGTGCTATATCACTGTTTATTTCATGGTAAAATTACTTTCAGATATTCATTTTTGTTATATTCAAAACCTTACCTTTCGGTACTAACGGTCAAATAACTGGGTATAGCCGGTAGGGTTAACTTCATTTTCCGGAGCATTGCTTAGATTAGATGGTAATGAATTCCACATTTTCTAGCAGTGAACCAACCAGCCTGTTTCCATACTGTCTTCAATCGTATCTGTGGAGTCTGATTGGCTGGAAAGGCAAAAGAGTGCAAGGTTTGTATGAACACAATACAGCCAGTAGATACAGCACTGTGACCCATCAAGATGATTACAGGCAAATTCTGCAATTTTGCACTGGCAACGAATTTGAACAGAAAGATAGTGAAGTTCGCTGATCAGAATTGTTGTATGTTTGGTTTTTCGTGGTTTTCCTTTTTAAAACAAATTTTGCAGCTTGTTACAAACATTTTTTGTAGTATCTTTTTATTTTAAAAATAGCAAGAAAAGTGAGCTAAAGTATTACAAAATGAAAATAACAAAGGCACAAAATTAATAACACATTCAGTCGCATCCGATGCATAACAAATCAATGTTGTTGCGATTTGTCTTTTTTTCTTTTTTTCTTTTTTTTCTTTCTTTTTTCTTTTCTTTTCTTTTTTGATGCAAGAGTTTATGTCCCAGCGTTCCCTGTCACTCTGGTCTCATGGTGAGCGCAGTTTTGACTTGCCATACACTTGTTTTTCTGTGCCCGTGGTGAGTCCTGCTCTGTCACCATGCCACTCATTCCAGTCTCACCACACCAGCCATATCCAAGCTCTTCGTGTCTATTCTCATCACCAGATGTTGACAGGAAGCTTTTTTCTCCTTCCTGGGCTATAGGGAGGGCTCCGAGTTTCGCCGACGGTGAGAGTTTACGTATTCAACTGCAGCAGTGTGCATCCGTTTTTTGTTTGATGATCTTGTCATCCGTTCTTACAGGCACATAACAGTCTACTATTCCAAATGGCGGAGCAGGTTTTAACGTGTGGGCAAGATGTTATGCGCAACGTTCGCACACAGGACCTCGGTTTATAGTTTCATCCGAAGGACTTTCAGTGGGAGCGGAGTCAAAACCGATGCTAAGTACAAGGAAAAATCCCTTGAACAGGCGTCTCAGTGCTGCTGAAAAGACTTACAGTAAGTCATTTCAGCAACACTCAAAATCACATCTGCACAGTAAATGACGCTGGACTGTGTTGCCTCAGTCTACTCAATGCAAACTTACTCTGGGAAAGAGCCAGCCAGAGCAAAAAAAAAACAACAGAAAAAAAACGACCCAAACTGATGAATCCTCTCGGCTTTGAACCCGCAACCATCTGCCCAAAATCCAGTGCACTGACCAAGGTATCACAACAGCTGTTTGATCCAACTACCATTTTGATCAATGTTCCCGACAGACGTTGCTGATGTTTTTGTTTGTTTGTTTGTTTGTTTTCATTGAGCGGTCCTATCGAGTTTTGGATAGTTATCAGCTTTACCAATTGCTGGAAAGCATTAGCACATTCACCAGTCGGCATTGATTCACTGCTCGTCTGTCTGGGATGTGAGGAAACTCGGACTTCACTTTGATTCTATCAGTATTGGATTTTAGGCTGCAAACTCCAACCAGTTCAAAACACGACTTATGTAGAACCTGAATATTTTTAGCCAAAAAATATAGTAAAATTGTGATTTGTTGGAACGCAGGGTGACTGATTTCAATATGCTGTACAATACAGAGCTGTGTGATGCAATGCAATGAAATGGAATAAAATACGACTTGACTAAAATACAATACTGTACAATGAAATACTCCACCATAAAATTTTATCTGTAGTGTTTGATTTGCTGTTGTTGTTGTTGTTACACACTCCCCAGTTTAACACCATGATGGTCGCCCACAATTTTTAGCACACTGTCTCACAGGAGGGGGTAGCCAAGTGGTTAGAGTGTTGCACTCACGATCGGACGGTCAGGGTTCGAGCCCAGGTTTGAGCCACCACCAAGACCTCCTGTTCAAGAGAACCTTTCCCCTGAGTTAACATCAGTGCCGACTCCCATCAACCTCTCAACCTTTCCCCTGAGTTAACATCAGCGCCGACTCCCATCAACCTCTCAACCTTTCCCCTGAGTTAACATCAGCGCCGACTCCCATCAACCTCTCAACCTTTCCCCTGAGTTAACATCAGTGCCGACTCCGCTCCCCATAAGACCTTCAGTTGAGGTTAAAAACCGAGGTGCCGGCGAGAACGGATAACAAAATTTGCAAAACCGCATGTACACGAGCACTAGATGTCACAAAAAAACACTATACAAAATGTGGTTATTCATTCTCTTTGAAGTAAAAGAACTAATCTCTCTCTCTGTCTCTGTCTGTCTGTCTGTCTGTCTCTCTCTCTCTCTCCTCTCTCTCTCTCTCTCTCTCTCTCTCTCTCTCTATGTGTGTGTGTGTGTGTGTGTGTGTGTGTGGCTGTCTGTCTGTCTCTCACTCTTTCTGTCTGTCTGCCTGCCTGCCTGCCTGCCTGCCTGCCTGACTCTCTCTCTCTCTCTCTCTCTCTCTCCTCTCTCTCTCTCTCTCTCTCTCTCTCTCCTCTCTCTCTCTCTCTCTCTCTCCTCCCTCCCTCCCTCCCTCCCTCCCTCCCGCCCTGTCCCTCTTGCATGTGGACACACATAAAGAGAAATAGATAAGACGACGGAAGCTAAACGATGTAAAACACTAATTTGATTTGCTGACAATTATCTTTCTTTCCTTCATGTCCAATTATTTATCCATCTATTTATCCACGTCACGCGTTTACTTATTTCTCCTTCACTCTGTTTCTGCATGCACTTTTCTCCTGTCCTCTTTGTGTGAATGTGTGTGTGTGTGTGTGTGTGTGTGTGTGTGTGTGTGTGTGTGTGTGTGTGTGTGTGTGTGTGTGTGTGTGTGTGTGTGTGTGTGTGTGTGTGTGTGTGTGTGTGTGTGTGTGTGTGTGTGTGTGTGTGTGTGTGTGTGTGTGTGTGTGTGTGTGTGTGTGTGTGGTGTGTGTGTGTGTGTGTGTGTGTGTGTGTGTGTGTGTGTGAGTGTGTGTGTGTGTGTGTGAGTGTGTGTGTGTATGTGTGTGTATGTGTGTGTGTGTTCGGCTTTTTTGTTTGATGGGGTTTTGTTTGCTTATTTGTTTGTTTGTCTGTGGGGGTGGGGGTGGTGGTTATCGAGTTAACGATTCGTTTTTTATCTGCTTGTATTCGTTCTAGATATTTTTGTTGTTGTTGTTGTTACTGAGTTCACAAGATTATTGTTTGCTCTTCTTTCTGGATTTTCGTTGTTATCACTGAGTTCACTAGCTTTTTCTTGTGCTCTGCTCACTGCTGGTTTTTTTTTGTTTGTTTGTTACTGAAGTTAATAATTTTTATCTTTTATTTATGTCTTTGCCCTATTTTTTCTGTCCATGTTTTCGTCCTCTTTTGTGCCCCTTTTTCTGAAATCCATGTTCTGTCTTCTCTCTGCCTTCTTTTTTCTGGTCAGTCTTTGGACTTTCTGTCCCCTGTTTTCTTGCACAAGAACTTTCTTCCTCTCTCCCTCAACGTATTCTTTCCAAAAAGAGTTTGATATGATGCACGATGAATCCTCTCTGTCTCTGTATTTCTCTCTCTCTCTTTCTGTCTGTTTGTCTGTCTGTTTCTGTCTGTCTGCCTCTGTCTGTCTGTCTTTTTTTTCTGTCTTCTTTGACTTCTCTGTCCCCTCTCTTTCTTCACTACTCTTCTCTCCTCTCTCTCCTCTATCTCTCCCTCTTTTTCTCTCTTCTCTCTTCTTTCTTCTCTCTGTCTCTCTCTCTCTCTTCTCTCTTCTCTCTCTCTCTCTCATCTCTCTCTCTCTCTTCTCTCTCCCTCTTTTCTCTCTCTCTCTATCTCTTGGATAAAGAAAATGACATTACAACCGTAAGACCAAAATATTCCAAGATTCTACATTACTCTATACGTTGAAAAAGAAAAATGACAATTGACAGAGAAGACAGAAGATCCAAGAAACTAGAGTACAAGAAAGAAGATAGACAGAAGAGAGATGAGACAAGACAGAGAGAGACAAGACAAGAGAAAGGACACAGAGAGAACAGAAAGAGATGACAAGAAGAGAACATGAGACGACAGAAGGAGGAGTATAGAAAAGATAAGACAAAGTCAGAGACAGAGAGAGAGAGACAGAGGATAGAGACAGAGACACAAGAGAGAGGAGGAGGGAGAAGAGGATGGAAAGAGAACACAAGAGACGGAGAGGAAGAAGCGACATAAGTACAGGAACGAAAGACAGAGTGCGAGTTAGAGACGACCGACAAACATACAGATAGAGACAAACACGGACAGACTTTATCGATCACACCATTGTGATGTGAGGGTCCCTTTATCGATCCCACCATTGTGATGTGAGGGTCCCTTTATCGATCACACCATTGTGATCTTAGGGTCCCTTTATCGATCACACCATTGTGATGTGAGGGTCCCTTTATCGATCACACCATTGTGATCTTAGGGTCCCTTTATCGATCACACCATTGTGATGTGAGGGTCCCTTTATCGATCACACCACTGTGACTTAGGGTCCCTTTATCGATCACACCATTGTGATGTGAGGGTCCCTTTATCGATCACACCACTGTGACTTAGGGTCCCTTTCTCCCCCTCTGCTCTGCCCTGCCCTGATCCATAGTGATGTGCTCACTTTCAGCCTCCTGCCACCTTGGGCCAGCTGTGTGGGGCAGGCTGTCTGGGATGGACCATGCCACCTGTCACACACACCTGCCCTCACACCACTTCAGCCATCAGCAGCAGCAGCAGCCGTAGTCAAAGCCCTTGATGGCAGCACAGCCGTTTGTGATGGTCTGAGCCTTAGGCCTGTTGTTGGTGTTGTTGCTGGAGTTGTTATCTGCTTACCTCACACACACACACACACACACACACACACACACACACGCACGCACGCACGCACGCACGCACGCACGCACGCACGCACACACACACCACACACACACACATATATATATATATATATATATATATATATATATATATATAATATATATATATATATATATATATATATATATATATATATATATATATATATATATATATATATATGATATGTGTGGGATAGCCTAGTGGTCAGAACATTGTGCTCGTAATTTGACGACCCGGGTTCGATTCCCGTTCGAGGGGATTTTTCTCCAGGAGTTAACATCAGTGCTGACTCCACTCTCCCCAAAAGTCTTTCGGATGAGATTATAAACCGAGGCCCCGTGTGCGAACGCACGCAGAACATCTTGTGCACACGTTGAATCCCGTTGCGCTTTTCGTAATAATAGGCCATTGTGCGCCGGTGGGAACAGATGACAAGATATACAAAACTGCATGCACACGGGGACTGGATGTAAAAAGACACAATAGTGCTTATTCCATTATCCTCAGTATAAAAGAATAAAGAAAGAAAGAAAGAATAAAGAAAGAGAGAATAAAGAAGACACGTGCAAACAGACCACAGAAAAAGACAGTATACTACTAAAAAAAAAAGTATAATATATGCACACAAAGTGGACATAACTGTACATAAACCTTTCATCATGGTCATCCCCGTTTTTTATCACCAAAACTGGTGACTATTTTTCTCATCCCCACTACAGCACTGGCATCATCATCTCACCTCGTCTGGGAATTCCAAAGACCGCTGCGTGTTACTTGGATCCGAGGACAGTCCACATTGAAGTCTTTTTTGTAGCTGTTTCTCTGAAGACAGTAGTGTAGGGATCACTGACACGTCTCCTGCGCAAGATGCTTGTCTTCTGCAACACAGAACAAAAAAGTAGAGTTGAGAATGTGTGCGGTTTGCATACTGCCTCAAGAAGAAGCTGGGGTCGGGGTGTTATGTATTGATTTATTTTATATTATATTTTTTTTACTCTACTCTTTTATTTCGAGGATAATGGAAATAAGCGCTCATACATTGAGCGTGGTTACCAGTTGGATGGGTGACTGTTTACGCGCCTTGGCTTCAGTACAGTCCCCCCCCCCCCCCCCCCCCCCCCCCCCGGTTCACCCAGCTGTCAATGGGTTCCTGCCCTCATTACGGTCAGGGAAGGTAAAGCAGCGAGGGAGAGGAGATGGGCACTGCCCTTCACATACTGGCCCCTAGAGAAACTGAGGTCTCTGACGCCTCGCTCCCCTACGACCACACAGGTTATGGGACACCACCTTGCTGTTGCTGTTATTTTCTTAAATGGTGGGGGTAATCATGCTCGTATTCGTATTCGTAAATATTGGTACATTTCGTTAACAGCGTGTATTGCTTTCAGTGTAATACAGTGCATAACAGAAACTGACATAGCTCTTAGTGTATGACATCTCATAATCATATGTGCATTGGCATGAGTCTTCCTGCTATGTGTGCGCATGTGTTAAGCCTTCGTGGTGTGTGTGCGTGCTGTTTTCAAATATCATATAACCATTATAAGCAGTAATACTCCGACTTTAGAGGATTTGTTCAAATGAGCTTGTTTGTGTCTCTACTTGTTTGTTTATCAGTTTCCTGGGGGGGGGGTTGTATGACCTTGTTTTGACAGTTGTGATATTAACATGTTTCAGCAATCCCGTCTAGACAGTATGCTTGCGCTAATTAACAAGAAGGTAAATGTCTTTAACGACGTATTGGCAAATGGGATATTGATGTCTTGGCATCAAAATATGCCATCTCCTATGTTTTTATGGCAGTTGACTCATCCTGGCAAACCTTTCTCAAACAATATGCCAAGGCTGCAGCAGAGAATTCTGTTAGTCACGTTTTCATGAGTAATGACCGTCTGCTTTCAGACTAATTATGATTGGGGGATTTGTTGTT
>CM060318.1:15954653-15959653 GCA_030674155.1 Stramonita haemastoma
ACACACACACACACACACACCACACACACACACACACACACACAGAGATTTATTGATCTATGAGAGAGAGATTTATTGGTCTATTATATTTTGAGGACAGTGGAATCAGCATTTGTGTGGTGGTGTTTCTTTTTTACATCCAGTCCACGTGTGTATGCAGTTTCTGTAAATTTCGTCTCCCAGACAGACAGGCCGGCAGACAGACACAGACAAACACACAGACACAGACAGATAGACAGACAGACAGGCAGAGGGTCGATGGGAGCGATCACGGAAATGAAAACTAGGCGCGCAGCCTGATGGGATTGATGGTTTTCTAATGGGGAACGAAACACCCCGAGAACTGCCAATGACAGATAATGACAGATGGAGGAGGGAGGTAAACAGGAGAAGGGGGGGGGGGGGGTCTGCATGGAAGCAGGTGTGGGGGAAAGGGGGGGGGAGGAGGGAGTAGGAGAATGGAATGCAGGGGGAAATTGCACATGTCACCCAAAGATGGCATGCATTAAAAACGTGCTAATGAGAAAGCAGGAAGAAACGTTGCCTCCCTTGTATGCAAATGAGACAAGATGGCGTCATGCAGGGTCAAGGCTGGGCCACCTGCAAGTCTGTAGGAAACAGCAGAAATAAAAATGTGAAAATCCGGAGTGAAATAATTACAGTACCTGGTTTTAATCCTTTCCCACTTTCCCCTGTTGCAATGACGGGGGGGGGGGGGGGGGGGGGGGGGGGGGGGGGGGGGGGGGGGGGGGGGGGGGGGCTGATATATAAATAGTATCTCCACCTTCTAGAAATTCTGTGCTAGGAATTTCCTCTTCTCTATCCCTCTCTATTTTCCGCCTGTCAATTTTCGGTTTTCTTGGTCCATTCTCCTGCCCTTTACTTGCAGACACTGTAGACATTTGTCAGTTTCGGAAGACGTGTGCCAATCCAATCCAATCATGCTGTTTATGGCTCCCGTTGTCCGCACAGGCTAAACTCAGATTAAAACTGTGCAACTATAATTATACAGATTAAAATGACGTATAAAACCACTTCTACTGTCCTTGTTTGTATCAACGCCCTGGTCAACCATAAGGGTCAGCCCGGGACGGCTACCGCGTTGTGGGAAAAACCCACATCGATCAGACATAAAATGAGATAAAACCAAAACCAGATTTCTTGAAACAACCTTGTCCCTAGAGACCGACAATACCACTTTCACTCATATCAGACGGGAAAAGCCAGATTCTCTCAGGAAGTTAAAAATGGTGTCCAGTGGAACATCCTGAGAAAGGGGAGCTGCGCTCTAGACTCGTGAACGCAAAGCCTGGGTAAGGAAGCTGTTGCCCATGCAGCAGACTCCACCCCCTCCCCTCTTTACGTCATTGGAATGGTCCATTGGGGAGGAAATCGACGATACGAATGGCTCCAGTGCCGTCGCAGGAGTCACCAGAACGTTGCCAATTAATAGGCCTACAGCCCCGAACCGCCCTGGGGACTCCAATTCCCCGATTTTTCCTCAGGGATGGTGTCTAAACAATGGCCTGCTCTTCCGAAAGGCGGAACGGGTTTTTAACGTGTGCGCAAGATGTTCTGCGTACGTTTTCACACGGGACCTCTGTTTATAGATATATCTTTAGAACAGGCAGATGAAGGGAGGTGACAGGATGGTTAAGACAATTTTGGACATCTTGACATCAATAAATCTGACAACGGCCATTACCAATTTTGTCCTTTTTCTTTTATAAGAAAGTATTCGAACCCAAAATATTCTTTTTTGTACCCGGTGAAAGGATAGAGAGCCTGGGTATAATGGTCAAGACGTCCGTTTACCAACAAGTAAACCGTGAGGTTCTGGGTTCGATTCCCAGCCTTGCCTTTTCTTTCCAGTTTGACGAAAAAATCGAACTGAGTGTTTTCCAAGAAACCAATATTTTACCACGCCGATGTCGGATGCACTGTGCCTGACTTGCCATGCGCTTAACGGCAGCGTAGTGAATTTTTGCTCATATGACAGACAGCAATAGTTACTGCCTGAACGTGCGACGAAGAAGAAGAATCCTTTCCGACCACTGGAATGACAGCTCATCTAAAAAAAAAACAGCCAACACACACAGAAACTAGCAGCAATACTAGAACGAAATTGATATGGTATTGACAAAACGCTGGGGGGAAAGCAAGAGATGCCGAGACTGAAGAGGGCATTTTGTACAGGCCGAATCCCCCACGTTAGACGTTTGTGTGTCCGTACTACTCGTCTGATCCCCTTTGGAGCAGTAAAAGAACATTTAATACAACTTTTCACAATAGATACACCAGAAAACTGTAATCTTTTATTTAGTTTTATTTTATTTATTCATTCATTTATTTCGAGGATAATGGAATAAGCAGTGCTTTTTTTACATCAAGTCCCCGTGTGAATGCAATTTTGTAAATCTTGTCATCTATTCCAACCGGCTCACAATGGCCTACACTTGCAAAAAGCGGAACAGAATTTTAACGTGTGCACAAGATGTTCTGCGCGTGTTCGCACAAGGGCTAGGACTTTTGGGGAGAGTGGAGTCAGCACTGATGTGAACTCCAGAGGAAAAATCCTCTCGAACGGGAATCGAATCTCGACTAGAGCTCTGAGGTTCACCAACGGTGAGGTTTTGCATAGTTGACTTTTTTTTTTTTTTTTTTTTTTTTTTTTTTTGGGGGGGGGGGGGGGGGCTCACATGATGCAGATGACATTGGCGGACTAATCAGAGCTAGAGCTAGCCAGCTTAACAGAGCACATGAACAAGGCCTCTAAAAGATATGGCATGGAAATCAGTGCAGATAAGACCAAACTGATGACCAGTAACGCCAAGGGTATCAACACTGATGTCAGGGTCAATGACCAAAGCTTCAAGTACTTGGGAGCCGTTGTATCAGACAAGGGATCCAAGCCAGAGGTAGTATGCAGGATTGCACAGACAATAGCAGCACTGTCAAAACTGAACACCATCTGGAAAGATAAAAAAAATATTTCACTCAACTCCAAGGTCAGAATTATGCACTACCTTGTCACATCCATATTCCTGTATGCCTGTGAATCGTGGACCCTGACAGCTGATTTGGAGAGAAGAGTACAGGAAAAAGAGATGAGATACTTCCGGAGACTCCTTGGCATCTCCTACAGAGACCACATGAGCAACGAAGTGGTGCGTAACAGAATCCAGCAAACCACTGGGCCCTACGAAAACCTATCGATCGTAAAGAAGTGTAAACTTAAATGGTACGGGCATGTCACAAGATCGAAAGGACTTCCAAAAACAATACTACAAGGCACTGTTCAGGGAGGAAGAAAAAGAGGCAGACCAAGGACAACATCAACGAATGAACAGGCCTACAACTCAACCAAATTTTGAGAAATGTAGAACAGAGAGAGGAATGGAGGGAACTGGTTGTCAAGTGTTCAGGGGTACCCCCACGGTCACCAGACTAAGGGATAGATAGAGATAGAGATTGAGTATATACACAAGAGAATTAAGACATTGGCAAGTCTGCACTTGCACGTTGACCAGGGAGATCGTAATAATCCTACTTTTAATTCACCAGATGCCGCCGAGATTTAAACCTAGGACTGCATGGGCCCATGAGATTGAAGGCGAACAACGGTTTTAACCACTCGGCTCTGGCAATCATCAATGCAGGAGATATTCTCAGCTACAAGTTTTCCACACACGAGCTGTGTGAAGGGAGCAAGGCATATTGACAGACAGAGGGACTGTTTTCCGAGTCTGGTCACAAGACCCCAGTTATGCTCCGTTGATATCCCCGCAGATTAAAAGCGACAGATGATCGCCGAAAAGGAAATGTGCACAGGCTGTGTTTCTAACACCACCCACCACCACCACTACTACCCCCCCCCCCCCCCCCCCCCTTTCCCACTGCATTGCCCACACTCATCCCCCTGTTCTCTCCCCTTTCCATTTCACACTGTTTTTGCTTTGTTTTTTTGTTGGGTGTTTTGGTTGCACACGCTTTATCTCAACCCCCACTTCTCTGTCTGTCTGTCTGTCTGTCTGTCTGACTGTAATTATGTCTGTCTGTTTCTGTCTGTCTGTCTGTCTCTGTCTCTCTCTAAATTGTGTGCTGTGTGTGTGTGTGTGTGTGTGTGTGTGTGTGTGTGTGTGTGTGTGTGTGTGTGTGTGTGTGTGTGTGGTGTGGTGTGGTGTGTGTATGTTGTGTGTGTGTGTGTGTGAGAGAGAGAGATTGACTGATTTATTTATCTATTCTTTTATATCGAGGATAATGGAGAGAGAGAGAGAGAGAGAGAGAGAGAGAGAGAGAGAGAGAGGAGAGAGAGAGAGAGAGAGAGAGCAGAGAGAGAGAGAGAGAGAGAGACAGAGAGAGAGAGACAGAGAGAACATGCGTATGCTGCAAGCACTCGCGCACGTGTGCAAAAAAAAGCATGTGTACCAACCAATTCTCTGTGAAGTCTGCCTCCTGGCTTGTGCCCCCCTCCATCCCCACCCCCCACCCCCCACCCCCCACCCGTCCCCTTTGCATCGTATTAGATGTACAACTCGAATTCTGTCCACACGGTAACTTGTTCTCCTAGTGAAGACATTTTTTTTTCATGGCTACTGACACAACTAATCACAAACCCAGAGTTTTAACAGCAAAAGCACCAACATCGTCATCTGGACTGTTCGTCAAAAGGGAATAAAGGTGCGACCCAGGGTAAAGGGGTCAAACCTCTGAACAGGAACTACGGTAACTGTCGTGTGGTTTTTTCTCGCCCGTATACTAACTACTGAAGCAAGCCTCAGCTACCACAGCTGTTTGTGTTATTCCCACTGACTGTTTGTTCTGTGTCCTGTGTGTGTTTAAGATCAAAGGGCGAGGTAAAATTTGGGTGTAATTACGTTTCTCTGTGTGTGTGTGTGTGTGTGTGTGTGTGTGTGTGTGTGTGTGTGTGTGTGTGTGTGTGTGTGTGTGTGTGTGTGTGTGTGTGTGTGTGCACGTGTGCGCGCACATACACACACACA
>CM060318.1:15968173-15975673 GCA_030674155.1 Stramonita haemastoma
CCTTTTCCTAGAGCTGTCCTCCTAGAGTGTTTAGAGCTGTCCCCCTAGAGCAGTCCCTTAGAGTGTCCTCCTAAGTGTTATCCTAGAGCTGCCCCCTAGAGCTGCCCTTTTTGAGTGTTCCTAGAGCTGTTTTAGAGTTTCCTCTTAGAGGTCCTTAGAGCTTTTTCTCCTAGGCTGTCCTCCTAATTTTTCTAAGCTGCCCCTCTAGAGCGGTCCTCTTAGAGCTGCCCTCCTAGACTTTCTTCAAGATGTCCTCTTAGATTTGTCCTCCAAAGGTGTTCCCTAGAGCTGTCCTCCTAGAGCTGTTTCCTAGAGCTGTCCCCCCTAACTTTTCTCCTAACTGTTTCCAAGCTGTTCTAAGCTGTCCCCCTAAGCTGTCCTCTTAGACTGTCCTCCTAAGCTTACCCTAGAGTGCCCTGCAACCCGTCCTCTTTAGCTTTCCTCCTAGTGTGTTTTCCGAGTTGTTCTCATGGTTGTTCTCCAAAGGGTTGTTTTCCAGGGTTGGGTTTCGTCTAGAGTTGTTCTTCTAGGTATGTCCTTTGGGGGCTGTCCCCCCATTCAATTTTGAACATGAATGAATGTTCAAGTTCAAACTCTAAAGATACAATTTCCCTCAAATATCAAACACCATCAACATGAAACGACACAACTAAGATGACGACACAGTTTGTTATCTAATGTATTCTATACGACTAGAGAAACACAGACTGTGCCGAGAACACCGCTCACTGAACCCACTCTCTTTTTTATCGTAGATTACCAAAGAATGCATCTCTGAAATACATATGAAATGTCTTGTAGACAACTTTCGCTATACAGTAGACATCCTTTGCTTATCCCAGGTTTTCAATTTTTACCACCTGGTCGCTATAGCAAAAACAGTGCAGTTAAAGCATCACTCACCATGTTAAGCAAAAAAACATATCAGGCCTGCTTGAAAAAGGGCTGGATAATGGACTGGGAAGGCGGGAAATGAGAGAGAGAGAGAGAGAGAGAGAGAGAGAGAGAAGAGAGAGAGAGAGGAGAGAGAGAGAGAGAATTGAATTGAATTGAATTGAATTGAATAAATTTTATTTAAAGAGGGTAATGGCATAAGCAAACATGCTTTTTTACAACCAGCCCTCTGGGCATAAAAGAACACAAATAACCAACAATCAAGAAAACCAACCTCTCAACCAAACAATGAACAATTTCTTTTTTGAAGAATACGTGGAAAATCAAAACAAAGAATATATTAGGAATACAAATTTAAATACCAGACAGGAGAGTATGGGGAAGGAGAGGGAGAGAGGGAGAGGGAGGAGAGAGAGAGAGAGAGAGAGAGAGAGAGAGAGAGAGAGAGAGAGAGAGGAGGAGAGAGAGAGAGAGAGAGAGAGCATAATTATTTTGCAAATATTAACATTTCCATATAAAAAAAAAAAAAAAAAAAAAAAAAAAAGCATCCGACCATCTAGTCATGTAAATAATCATATTAATAGCAACAAGAACAATGATGATGATGATAATTATAACACAAACTATGATGAGGGTGACAAAAAGACGCTAATGAGGATGATGGTGTTGAGGATGAGGATGACGATGATGGTGATAATGATGATAATGATGGTGATGATATGAACGACCACGACAAACGGTAAGCTACATGCTGAGTGACAATAATAGTGTTGATAATAGATCAGTTCAATACGTGTTTGTGTTCAATACATGTTTGGAGAAAGGAATGTTAAATCAGAGAGACTCATTAAGTAATTAAACATGTTGGTTTTAAATCTAGAAAAATTAGATTCACATTTTAGGAGCTCTGGAATATTATTCCATAGCCATCCTCCAGAGTACATAAGGCTAGACTTATAAAGATTAATTGTTGTGAAAGAGAGAGAGAGAGAGAGAGAGAGAGAGGAGAAGAGAGGAGAGAGAGAGGACAAAAGATAAGGAAATAGAAAAAAGAGAAAGTGAGATGGAAGAAAAGGATAATTTCTAGCACAGACTGTCCAGAAGGTGAGGATTCCATTTATCCTGAAAGAAAGATCCCTCGGCATCCCCATAGGGGGTTCTAAATGTGAACAGTTCTTCATCACTAGTACAGAAAATCCAATTTTTCAATGTAGATTATTCTTACAGGCTGTACATATTTTATCTGGGGATGTATGAATAGTTCCTTGCTTTTGTAAAGTTACTTTACTAAAAGCCCATGTTTATTGCAATAGCCCAAGGAAATACCTGTACAAAAAATACTTGCAAACTTGTGTAAATATTATCAAACAGCTATAACATGCGTTTGAGCACAAGGTAGGTAATAATGTAATTATTGCCCTTGTTTCATATTGTTATTCTTCACAGTTTGCAGGGAAAAAATGACACCAGGAAACTTAAATTTGTTGTTTGAACACTTGCATACTTTAAGTTTTGCATGCCAGAGTGTCTTTGACCAACTAGTCAGTCAACTTTGAAGCAAACATCACAGTTTTTCCCAGCAGAAAGCAGGGAAGTGACAGTGTTCTTTGCCATGAACAATGCTATACTGCATATGTTGAAATCATTTTTATTTCGTTGCCACTTCAGAACTTCCAAAAATGACAATAAAGTAGTCCTAGTCCTCTTTTAATATTACTGTAGTGTTTGTAGTAAAGAATTATTGAAGAACTCAGAATTATAGTGTATTATATGACAGATTCACAAGCACCACATCTGGAACTTAATCATGATTTGCACCTCATTTAAAATACATTCATATGTGACAAAGAATCATCTTAGAAATAGAGAGAGAGAGAGAGAGAGAGAGAGAGGAGAGAGAGAGAGAGAGAGAGAGAGAGAGAGGAGGAGGGGGGTAATGAGATGTCTCGATTGATTTTTATTTGGTTATCAGTCAGCTGTCAGCTGCCTCCATCGCTACTGTCGTCAGAAGGAGCTCCACGCAATGCCACTAGGGTTTTCCATCTCTCTCTTTGTGTCTGCTGAGTTCTAAAATCTCCTGTAGCTCTCCCAGACCACTGGTCTCAGTGATGTTGGCAATGCAGGATGTTATCAGCTGAGAAAAAATCTTTTCTTTTACCTGCAAATCACGACATTGGCATTATATGGCATGTTGAAGCACCCTGATGATGCTTTCTTTTTTTTTTTAAAAAAGAAGAAAAAAGTGTTTTGTGCCTGTGTCTGAATATGTAATGCATGGTAAATGTTTTTGTTTTTTTTAACTTAACTGAAAATATTCTTGTGAAAAATAACAGCTAGCAAGGTTTTTTTTTGTAGATATATCAAATCAGATATGTGTGTGAGAATAATAGTGATAAAAAAAAAATTTGCATGTAATTTTAAGCACGGTTGCCATGATTTAATGTACAAAAATGATGTAAAATGTGTTTTTTCTTAAAAAGAAATTGCCAGTTTCACAAGCTAGAAATTCGATCCTAAAGTGATCTTATTTCACCTGAAATCAAATCAAGATCTATCCCTAACTCTTGCTTCAGTGCAGTTACTCGGGAGAGGGGGGGGGGGTGTTTTCTTGTTTATTGCTGTTGGACTTTATTTTTTGTTTGTTTGTTTTTGTGGCCTTTTAGGAGGGGATATTTTTGTTTTTGCACAAGATAGACAAATAAGATAATATATTCTCCATTACATTTTGCCTGTGAAAAATTTTAGAAAAGTATGCAATTGGATTTCTTTTCACTTACACAGATAGCCAACATATAAGACCTCAGTTTTTTTTCTCCGTTATATTTGTTCTCTGACTCTCCCATGCCATAATTAACAGGCTAACGAATGTGTTGCTTGTATGATGGAACATGATTGTCGGTCCAAAATGTCGAATGTTTGAGAGAATTAAGGATTTGGAGGTAGGAGAATGAAGGGTTCCTGGAGGGGAGGGAGAGAGAGAGAGTAGTAGTAGTGTAGAGTAGGAGTAGTAGTAGTAGTAGTAGTAGTAGTAGTAGTAGTAGTAGTAGTAGTTAGTAGTAGTAGTAGTAGTAGTAGTAGTAGTAGTGGTAGTGGTGGTAGTAGTGGTAGTAGTGGTAGTAGTGGTAGTAATAGTAGTCGTCGTCGTCGTCGTCGTTTTCGTCGTCGTCGTCGTCGTCGTCGTCGTCGTCGTCGTCGTCGTAGTAGTAGTAGTAGTAGTAGAAGTAGTAGTAGTAGTAGTAGTCGTAGTCGTAGTCGTAGTAGTACAAGCAGCAGCAGCAGTTGTAGCAGTAGTGGTGGTGGTCAATTTGTATTACATTGAAAATATATAAATGAATTGAAGAATTAAGAAAGAACAAAAAAGACAGATTGTAACATACAAGGACAAACATTTCATTTTGCTGATTTTATAGAAACACACACACATACACACACACATACACACACGCACGCACACACACACACACACACACACACACACACACACACACACACACACACACACACACACACACACACACACACACACACACACTCACACACACACATACACACACACACACACACACACACACACACACACACACACACACACACACACACACACACACACACACACGTGCGCGCGCGCGCGCGCCATGTAAGACAGATAGTCATGAATGTTAGAGGAGGGAACATGTGAGCTGAAGAACAGCAGAACCCATGCCAATGCATATCTTGCCCAATCCACACGAACCAGCCCCTAGCTACAGACTGCTGTCAATAATCTCCAAAATCTACCACCGGACTTCTTGTCCATTGAACGCTCAGACAGCAACTCTAGAAGCCCTGGCAAATGCTGGTGTGCGCTGAGGGCCCCGCAGGCGTCCAAAGAGCTGTGGGCAGGTCAGTAGGCCAGATGTCAGCCCTCAAGTCTGGTTGTGGTGGACAGGTCTGAAGGAAGTAATCCACTGTCATAGGAGAAGTGCCACAGGGGCACGCCTCAGAATCACCAATGTGGATACCAGTGGACTGACTGAGAAGGGGATTTTTGTTTAGTTTCATTCTTTGGCTAGAGATCTAATGTTTTCCAATTTTTGTATATGCTACCGTTTGTTTCCCCATCATTTAGGTAGACACACACCGACTTCGATGATGATGTCTAAACACATGACACCAGTATGCATGTATTTTTTAAATTATATTTTTGTTATCTTTGTTACTGGCGTGAATGGCTTACTCTTCTAAAAACGAATGAACAGATTTTAATGTGTGCACAAGATATTCTGTGTGGTGGTCACACAGCCTAGGCTATAGTCTTGTCCTAAGGATTGCTGGGGAAGTGGAGTCAGTTATGATGTTAACTAAAGAAGAAAAAATTCCCTTAAACAGGAGTCTCAGTAGTGTCTCAAATATGGGCTCTGTCACAGGGATAGGTAGACAGGCTCAAGGGCATACAGACAAATGGCCATAGGAATATAAGTATGCGCACATGGTAGAATGTATCATGGTATCACTTGCTTTAAAAATTTGTCTCTCATGCTTAAAGAAAGGTAAGAGGGACGCCAGAAAAGAACCAAACAAACAGAAAAAAAATCGCTTTCCAAATTCTATATTCTCAAAAATGCAGTCTTGGCAATCATTTAGAGAAGGCAGCTGCAAATCAAAAATTTTAATACAAACAAATATTGTAACACTACCCTCTCTGTCTCTGTGTGTCTGTGTGTCTGTCTGTGTGTCTGTCTGTGTGTCTCTCTCTCTCTCTGTCTCTCTCTGTCTCTCTCTCTCTGTCTCTCTCTCTCTCTGTCTCTCTCTCTCTCTTTCTCTCTCTCTCTGTCTCTCTCTCTCTCTCTTTATCTCTCTCTGTGTGTCTCTCTCTTTCTCTTTCTCTCTCTCTGTCTCTCTCTCTGTCTCTCTCTCTCTGTCTCTCTCTCTCTGTCTGTCTCTCTCTATCTGTCTCTCTCTGTCTCTCTCTGTCTCTTTCTGTCTCTCTCTGTCTCTCTCTCTCTCTCTCTCTCTCTCTCTCTCTCTCTCTCTACTTTAGAACCATCACCAGCATGACTGTCAAACGCAGAGGCCAACTTTACAAAACTGGTAATGACCAGATAGAAGGAAGCAGGGAGGCAGAAGCGAGGAGAGAGGACTGACTGCATGGTCTGCAATGGGCAGTTGTGCAGGCTGCCTGCCATCGCTTCCACCTCATCAGTCTTCGCCATCACAGGGCCGGCCAGTAACCGCATTCCTGGCGTCATTACTGCATCGACAGGCAGACTGACAGCTCTGCAGAGAGCATTCACCAGGGAACGAAGAAGAACAAACAAAAAGATAGTAGAGAAGAGAAAAGGAACAGATTCCAACAGTCTGTTTGTCTGCAAAACTAAACATATTCAATTTTGTGATTTCTCTAAGGATGAAAAAAGCGAAAAAACATCCAAAAAAAAGGATGATAAGAATTCGTCTGTTCATTTGGAAGACAAACCTAAGAAACTGAGTTTTTTTCACGTAAAAAAAAACTTCAATTCTTAAAAGTTTGATTTGAAGATTAAAAAGTTGAAAATGAGAATTCCGTGTCAGTTACACAAATGTCAAAAAACTTATGTAAAATGGAAAAGCAAATTCAGAATCCCAAATCATTTACTCCCTTCTCTCCCCCTCCCCTCCCCCTCCCTCCTAACTCACTTACTCACACACACACACACACACACACACACACACACACACACACACACACACACACACACACACACACTCTCTCTCTCTCTCTCTCTCTCTCTCTCTCTCTCTCTCTCTCTCTCTCTCTCTCTCTCTCTCTCTCTCTCTCTCTCCCTCTCTCTCTCTCTCTCTGTCGCCTCTGACAATCAAAATTGAAAGTCATCAGCTGACTCAGAACATGGCTGTATCAATCCTGTCTTTGAACAGAAAAGTCTACAGGCTGAAACAGGATAGGTCAGGCCAAAATCTCTGTCAGTTTTTGATGCAAGCAAAGGGCCAAAATGTTAAAAAAAAAAAAAAAAAAAAAAAAAAAAGGTAAAGGTGCCTCATAGCCTATGTGGTCATACGGAGCGAGGCATCAGAGACACCAGCTTCTCCAGGGGCCAGCATATTGAGGGCGGCACCCATCTCCTCTCCCTCGCTGCTTTACCTTCCCTGACCATAAAGAGGGCAGGTACCCATTTACAGCTGTGAGAACAGGGGAACTGTACTGAGGCCAAGGTGCACAAACTGCCACCCATTCAACTTGTAACCATACTCAATGCAGCTTAACATTGGCTAGGGGAAAGCGAGTGCTCTGACCACTGAGTTACCCCATCCCCAAAGTGCCAAGGCCTAAATCAAGAATGTGTTATCCTTTGAACTGGTACGTCAGGATTGACTTCATCAATGATGAGTCTCTTGCTAACCTCCTGTATCTTCAACAGAGAAAGCTCCAGAAGCTGGAGTGGTGGCACCTGTGGTGAGGTATTGGAAAACAAGGACACAGGCCAACTGTTCATCCAGTGTGTCCCACAGTCATTCTCTGGTGTGACGAGGAAGACAGAGTGCAGAGTGTGGGTGACCCCATGGGCACTTTGTTTTAGCTGGGCGAATACTCCGCAAAAACAGTCATGTACAGAAGTTAAAGGTGTGCAC
>CM060318.1:15980673-16008173 GCA_030674155.1 Stramonita haemastoma
TCTTGGGGTGACAAGGTGGAGGGCTTTAAGAGTACCACTTTAATAGCTCGTTTATGGATTCTTAAAAGGGGTTTTAAGCTATTAGCACTACATCCATCATACAATGTTGAGGCGTAATCAATAAATGATTGAATATAAGTAAAATAAAACTGTCTACGAGAATCTAGATCAAGAAAGTGTTTGATTTTAGAGAGCTGAAATATCTTTTGAGAGATTCGTTTGTATAAAAAATCAATATGGGGGGACCAGGAAAGATCATTATCAATAGTAACTCCTAGGAGTCTATGCGTGTCTACTTCTTTAATAACATTATTATCAATATAAATTGGTGGCAAAACAAAGGTTATATTTTGGCGTTTTTGTCGAGATGTAATTATCATGTATTTTGTTTTTTGATGATTTAGGGCCATATGATTAAGTTTTGTCCATTCCAGCAATTGATTGGCATTTTCTTGCATATAGTGAGATAGTTGTTTCAAGTCAGAATGAGAAGAATAGATAGAGGTGTCATCAGCAAAAAGTTCAGTTATGCCTTTCTTAACAGATAAAGGAAGATCATTGACATATAGTGAAAAGAGAAGAGGCCCTAATACTGATCCTTGGGGAACACCAAATTTTTGTGAAAGAAATTCCGAATGTTCATTATTTAGCCAAACAGTGTGGTTTCGATTAGAAAGAAATGATTTTACGAGTGACAAAGCATCTTCTGAAAATTTATATAGTTTCAATTTACGGACTAAAAGGTTGTGATCTATGACGTCAAAGGCTTTTGCAAAGTCAATGAGTAGCACACCAGTAAATTTGTTATTGTTGATATTTTTTAACCATTCATCAACGAGGCTAATCAGGGCTGTATGGCAAGAATGATATTTTCTAAAGCCGGACTGATTTGGATGAAGTAAGTTATATTTTGAAATGTGAGACATAAGGCACTGATAAATATGTTTTTCTAACGGCTTTGAAAGAACTGGTAATATTGAAATAGGTCTGTAATTTGAAGGAACGGTTTTATCACCTGACTTGTACAGAGGGATTATTTTGGCTTGTTTAAGAATATTGGGGAAGCAGCATTTATCAATACATAGGTTATACAGGTAAGTTAGGGAATCACATATTACAGGAGCACTAAGTTTAAGGATTTTTCCATCTAAGCCATCTAGACCACGAGCAGATGTCTGCTTGAGATGTATAAGAGAAAAATACACTTCATATACTGTCAAGAATGGGATTACTACATTTGAAGTGATCTTTTTTGAAATACAGAATTCATTCAATAAGGCAAGGTCATTGAAACAAGAGCTATCATTTTTAACTGTTGAGGATGAAATTGTGGAAAAATGTTGGTTTAAAGTGGTGGCAGAAATATCTTTTATGACAGGTGTTTTTACTGATTTTTCCTTTGTAAGAGAATTAATAGTATTCCATATGACTTTTTGTTTATTGCCTGAGCTATCTGATATGAGGTCACGAAAATATTTCTTTTTGGCAATGCGCTTCATTGATGTAATTTTATTTCGTTGCTTCTTAAAGTCAATGAATTGTTTGGTTTCTTTGAGCTTGTCTCTTTTGATTATTTCCTCTTGAATTTCCTTACTTAGCCAAGGAGGTTTCGGAGTATGTTTAACTCGTTTTATTTTGAAAGGGGCGTGTTTATTATAGATGTTGATGAAAGCATTTTGCCAAAATTCAAATGCTAGATTAGGGTCAGTAAACTGATAAACGTTTGAAAGAGAAGAATGTGAGAGGTCATTTAGAAAATCATTTTCATTAAATTAGCAAAGGATCTGTATGTTATTACTTTGTGAATTAATTTAGGAATTTTAACGCCTTTTTTATGCCAAGTAAGACAGACAGGATAATGATCGCTACATCCATTAGGGGGAGAACATATTTCTACGATGTTTTGCTTTGAACTAATATAGATATGATCGATCAATGTCTCAGAGGAGGGGGTAACTCGGGTTGGTGTGTCTATTACTTGAAGGAGGCCAAAACTTTCATACAACTGTGTCCATCGCTTATTGGGTTTCAAGAGATCTATATTAAAGTCACCAAAAAGAATTATTTCTTTATCGTTTAGTGAAACAGCTTCCATCATCTCATTAAAATGATCATACCAGTCAGAGTGCTCAGAAGGGTTGCGGTAAACAAATCCAGTAAGAATAGGTTTATTGTTTTTTATATTTACTTGAACCCATATTGATTCTATTCTATGTTTTTCAAAGGAAACTATTCGTTTGTAAGTGATTGATTTAGTAACATAAAGAATTAAACCAGTTTGCTTTGGGAAAATGGGATCAAGTCGTACAACATCATAACCAGGAATAAACACATCATTATCAGATATATGGTTTGACAGTCTGGATTCAGCACAGCAAAATAAATGAAAAGGTTTACCGTTATTATGCAAAATTAGAGATAATTCATCTAACTTATTAAGAACATGATTTATATTCAAAAATCCTATTCGGAGACCACCTTCTGTAGGCCAAACTTTCAAAGTGGACATTGTAGAAAGTTAATATCTGCACAAAACTAATAAACTATCTCTGGCAACACAGGGTTTAGATCACAATGCATGTAACCAAACAGGCCAAATAAGACAGCAATATGTTACAAGAAAATCTTGAGAGTGTTTCAATCAAAAATTGTTCAGACACTTAGTGTATAGGTTATGTACAGTTGAACTTCCAACAACCAGTGGAAGAATAATATTATCCCAAACACCACAACTAATCAAATCATCTGATGGTGAGCAGCTGCACACACTGCCACAGTCAAAATCAATAGTAAAGAGACAAAGATAAATATCAAACAAGATAACTACAGACACTGAGACTAGTTAACAATTGGATGAAAAGCAGCAATGGTAATGAAAAAAAAAAAAAAGTATGTAAAGCAAAAGACAAGATAATAACACCAAGAAAAACACCCAAATGACTTGGGCGATGGCAACAATGCAACACCAAGAAGTGTATAAACACAAGTGAATTAAACAGGCCAAAAGCAAGTCCGATAAGGCAAAACACAAAAAGAAATCTTTGCCAATAAATCCTTCACCGATCAATAGATAACTCCAATACAATGAAATAGGAGATTGGCTAATCTGCAACACACACACACACACACACACACACACACACACACACACACACACACACACACACACAGACAAACACACACACACACACACACACACACACACGTACACACGCACGCACGCACGCACGCAGGCGCACATGCACACGTGTACACACTCACACATACGCACCCGCGTACAGACACATACACACACAGGCGAGCATGCACCTGGCTCCCATATTCTATTTTACTTCTCTTGACATCTTTTACTTGGGGGGGGGGGGGGGGGGGGGGCTGGGGGATCCATTCTTTCCTTCCGAGTGAGCTGTGTTAAATATCATCAGAACAATAAATGATAAGTAAGCATGATCAATTTCCTATGTAGCAGTTGTCTAAATGGAACAGATCACACTGTAACACCACTGTAAGCATAATATCAACCTTGACCATGCTGTAAGTTCATGATATGTGATGTCATCATACTTAGTAAGTGTAAACAATGATTTATATCACTCTGTGGGGAAGTTAAATTGACATTCTGCACTGAATATTTGTCTGGGAGTGCATGTGATGTAACGGAGGTTTACCAATATTTTGGGGATTAAACTCTCTATCTATATTGAGATGATAGGGCCTCACTTTGAGAGAATCAGAGGAGATAGGGAAAACTGTTTCAGGAGGTCGTGGGTGCCTCTGGGGTAGAGGTGGAAAATTGTCCATGGAATGGAATGAAGGGAGAAGAGGTGCATCAGGTGTGTTGCTGTATATCTCCTGTCTAGGATTAAGTCTGCTAGTGTTGGATTGAGACCTACCCTGTGGTTCTAAATAAAGAGGAGGAGGAGCAGAATAATTGCTCTGCCAGCTCAGATCAGTACTGATGGATCTGTGTCGATTGTCACTGCGGTGGGTGACAGGATCATGTGCATCTGTAGGACGTGCAAAACGGCCATGGAAAGCGGTGGGATGAGAAGCTTGTACGTGATATGGTGTGGTGCCAGAAAATGTCTGAGCATGTCCACGAAGAGCATGGTTCCCTCTGCCAGGCTGCTGAACATTGGCACTGGCCATAGTGTTTCTGCTGCCAGGGTTCAGTCTGTCTGCACTGGACCATGACGGTCCCAAGTGTGAACCATGCCTATTCTGCTGATTGGTGCCTGTCTCACCACGGTAGGTATGATAGTCTCTGCGTGAAGGCAGAGATTCAGCCAGCCAGTTAAGCACAGTGCTTTTAACATTTAAAGCTAGCTGAGCTGTCCCCTTGAAGCTGGGGTGAGTGAAGTCATGATACATAATCTGCTTCGGAGCACCAGAAGAAGTAACAAAAGCATCAGTATTATCAATGAAAGTTGTGTCAGTAATTTTACATGCAGACATGAGATTACGGTTAGAGGGAATTATAGAATTATTCAAATTGTGTCTACCTTTTGCTGGTACTAACGAACTCAGTGCTACTTTTGAGGAGGGAAAAATCTGACAGCACTTTTTGATTAAGGTTGTCCAGTGCTCTACAGAGACTTTTCCGGAAGGGCAGTCGTTTACACCTACATGGATTACCAAAGCTTTCACATTTCTGTGAGTTGGCTGTTCAGCCAGCCAATGCTCTAGATCCAGGGTCGACATGCCTGGGACACAGATTTTGTGCATGCAATACGAGCGTAAGGCAAGTCTTTTTGGGTCCAAGTGTCGTATTACTGAGTCCCCTATGAGGAGTGCTGTTGCATGATCACTCACACTTATGGTCTGGAGTAGTTCAAATGGTGATGGAGGTTTAGCATTATTAGAGTTAGCAATAGGTCTTTGCATATTATGAGTGATATTGCCTTGTGAATAGTTACAGTTAATGTCAGTGGTCATGTCATGGTGAGTACTGTCTGAAAGAGAGGCATATTTGTTAGAGACTGGAACAGAGTAATTAACAGAGAGGGGAAGTCAGAAGGAGTGTCTTGTTTTGAGTTGTTTGTTTGGAGTGATGAGTGTTCTTCATCTGAGGGCACTTTGGCATCTGCCTGTCCCAAAGGGAGGGCACTTGGCTGGCTGTCGGGAGTCTTGGACACAGTTAAGGAAGTGGAGGTATGGTCATAGTCTGTGAACTCGGCACCACCTGAGTAACACACAGGTGGTTCACCTGTTGCATGCGAGGGGGGCAGGTCAACTGGCGGCGTTTCCTCCTGCTGGTCTCCAGCTGGAGGCACTGGCTGAACACACACAGGAGTCTTGTTCCCCTCAGTTGTTTTGTTGTCTTGATCCTGCTCACATTGTGTGGCAGCATGAGTCACTGCAGTCTTGGGTTTTGTCTCCTTTGGTTGAGAGCGGAGTTGCTGCAGTTGAGTTTTAAGGGCCTTGTTCTCTGCTCCTATTGCATTCACTTGTATCTTCAGTTGATTTACTTGAGTGACTAGATCTTTTACGTCTGATGACAGTAAATTTATTTTAGAGAACATGAGAGTCTTTAGTTCATTTTTTGTAGCCACTTTGGCATCTTCAATTAATGAGATGAAGGTTTCTTTAATATCGTCCTGTGAGAGTGTCAGTTCTTCAATATTTTGTTTAAGTTCTTCTATCTGTAATTTGATTGTGTGTAATTGAGGCTGCGGAGATTTTACCATCTTCTGAGTGAAACAGAGAGTCCGTCTTCTCAGGTTTTTACTCTTAGACTTCACAGGAGTTGTTCTACGTACTGAATGTTTGCTGTTAGTTGAAGAGGACTGCACCACAGTGGAGAGTGGGGTAGGAGGATGAAGGACAACCCTGGGTGGGTTTATCTGACACGACAGACCTGGGCGGCTGTCGCTGGGTGACCAGGCAGATGGTGGAGGCGAGGCAGGCGATGCTGATGACTCTTCTGATGCTGCCTCTCCGCCCAACTCCCCACGCAGGTCCGGCGACTCGTCGCCACGAGCCTCCGGTGTTGGCAGAGAGGTCAGGTCCATGGATGGAGCGCCGAGAGGCAAGAAGCCCACAGGTCTGATGAAAACAAGGGGGACTTGACGGAGCGACGATGTAAGAATATTGATGTTTCCGCCATTTAGAAATGCTGCCACCACATCTTTGAGTTGCTCGCATTCATCTGTGTTCCACAGCTCACAGTCTTTGCCCTGACAGAGGAGGGTGCCAGCATTTGCCGCTGACTTAAAGTATAGAGTGATAGTTATTCTTTTGGATGATTTATAAAATAAGCGTACAGTGGTTTTCGCAAGTGCAGATGGGAGGTCAGTTATCCATTTTAGCCCTGGCAAAGAGAGCGTTTGATCATCCAGATCGAAGTCCGTCACCTGCAGCTTCACTGCACTGTCTTTAAGTGAGGAGTAACGATACAGTAAAATATTGCGCCAGATCACAAGTTCTGGCTCACGGCACCAAAACCGCTTTTGAATAACATCAAGTGTGTCTATAAGCTTGTTCTCACTAGGTGGAGGATCATTTCCATGGACATTTGAATATTCAGAGAAGCATTGTTGATCAGACATTGCACTGACTGACAAACTACAAATTCAGACAGCCATACGTATGTGTTGACAGTGCCATTCTCCAGTGTCTGCTACATCACATTATTTAAAAAAAAAAAAAAAAAAAAACAAAAAAAAAACAACTGGTTGTTTAAGGAATCACTAGAGGGAAAATTGCACGTGCACAACAGTTCACAAATTTCTTGGCTTGAATGAAAACAGTGTTTGATACATCATTCCTTCTTATTTATGTATAAAAATTATTTATGATGAATACTTCAAGATCAGAGCACATCAACAAAAAGTAACAATGTCACCCTAATCACAGTACCTTTAAAAGTATTCCTGCCAAATATTACAAGAATACAAAGTCCAGAAGCAGCACAGTTTGGATGAGTTTACAGAGCACAACAAGATTACGTCCATCCAACATCGTCCTCCCACACCCGAGAGAGAGAGAGAGAGAGAGAGGGGGGGGGGAAAGAGAGAGAGATAGAGAGAGAGAGAGAAGACAGACAGACAGACAGACAGACAGACAGACAGACAGAGAGAGACAGAGGCAGAGAGAAAATGGATAAACAATATTTATTCGGGCGTAATATCATCATTAGATAGCAGTTTCTTTTGAGTCTTTTTCCTCAAACATCCATTGGGTGACAGAGAAAAAAAAAGGAAGGCAAACAAAAATACATATATATATAGAGAGATATATATATATATAAGTCTGTATCCTCAGACACACATAGTCAATTCAATGGTAAGCCCCAAATAGAACAGAACAAGTAAAAAAACATATAAACACTCTCACAAGAAACGCAAGGTCCCCCTAAACTGCAAGATCAGCACAGTCATGCCACCAAACACACACACACACACACACACACACACACACACACACACACACCACACACACACACACACACACACACACACACACACTCACACACACACACACACACACACAGTCGAAGTCATGCTTATAACATTTAAGTCAGTGCAGATTCTCTGTGTGAAATTATGGATGCTCTCCCTAAGGAGAGTACGTCGCCACAAGAGCAGTGCCACCATTTTTTTTCCTTTCCTGTCTGCAATTGTATCTGTTTCTCTATCATAGTGGGTTTTTCTAGAAAATATTGTCAGGTACACTTCCCGTGTTGGCGGGGGCTCTTTTACGTGTACTAGAGAATTATTGTAACACACATGACCTACGTTTATCATCTCATCTGAAAGATTATCACCCATACCACACAACTGACGCTCTAGTGTATAGGGGAAAATTAGGGGCTCAAACGGGGATCAAGCCACCACACACTTTGGACCCGGACTTTTTGCTTTCTAGGCAGGTGCGTTACCTGTAGACCACCGATCCACAGTTTTGCAAACTCTTAATCTAATGACCACATGGAAGAAAATGCAGTGAACGGGGTGTGGGGATTTATGGGTCTGAAAATGTGAAGTTGTGCATACTGCGCTCTATCACTTCCACGTCATCAGTCTAGGCCATCTCACGGCCAGTAACCGCATTCCTAGCGTCATTACTGCCTCGACAGGGAGACTGACAGCAACGGGAAAATAGAGAGATGGGGGGAAAGGGGGGCCGCGCCGGGGAGGGGGGAGGGAGAGGAAGGAGGAAGGCAGGAAAGAGTGAAGAAGAGAGAAGTTTGCATGCCTGTCTGCAGTTCTGTCTGACAGTTTCTGAGGAGAGAGAGAGAGAAAAAAAAGAAAATAGAGGAGAAGAGAAGAAGAAATGGAAAATAGACTTTGTCTAGCTCTCAAGGGGAATACATCTGAGAAGCTTAGCTGTCTGCCTGTTTAGATGAAGGTGTCTTAATAGTTCTGGTCACTTTTTGAGCTGCAGCCTTTCAAAGACTGAGTATGCAGATTTTTGGTGACCAACTAATGAGCTAGGTAAGTGTGAAAGCAGATCTAGGATCTCTCGCTATATCTATCTCGTCGTCCTCATCATCGTCATCATCATCCTCGTCGTCAACATCCTCGTCGTCAACATCATCGCCGTCATCGTCGTCGTCGTCGTCGTCCTCGTCATCATCATCATCATCATCATCTTCATCCTCCTCCTCCTCCTCCTCCTCCTCCTCCTCCTCCTCCTCCTCCTCCTCCTCCTCCTCCTCATCATCATCATCATCATCATCATCATCATCATCATCATCCAACCTTTCTCCGAGTACAAATCAAAACAGGAAATGAAGAGCCAGGCACGACTAAGTGTTTGCAAAAGACCAGCTGCCATGGCGCAGTGGTTACCACCCTGGATTTCGGACTGGAAGGTTGGGGGCTCGAATCCCAAAGAAGCCATTGGGATTGTTTGGACTCCGGTCGGCTTCTATCTACCCAGAGTGAGTGTGCTGTGGGCTCATTGGGGAGACTGGGACCACACAGTCGAGCTTCATCCACTTTACAGATGCGGGTTTGGAGAGTGTTGCTCAAATTACCTGACCAACACTGCAGGTGTCTGTATCTCTCGGGGCCGGTTGTCGTCTGGATATATTATGATATCATATCATATCATATCATATCATATCATATCATATCATATCATATCATATCATATCATATACCATACCATACCATACCATACCATACCATACCATACCATACCATACCATACCATACCATACCATACCATACCATACCATACATTACATTACATTACATTACATTACATTACATTACATTACATTACATTATATTATATTATATTATATTATATTATATTATATTATATTATATTATATTATATTATATTATATTATGACAGTAAGCGTAGAGTACAACCCTGTCAAGCAGTCTCAAAGCAGATTCACTTCCACAGCAGCAGCATTACATCATTCCCATTGTCATTGATCATCATGCAATATATAAAAATTGCCTCTGATCGGGTGGCCCTTGTTGCTCTGCTCTCATAGTGGCCTATGAAGATTTTGTGTCGAAGTCTACGGGGTTCGGAGGTTTACGGGGGACGGTCGTTGGAGGGATGTTGTGGTGGTCGACGCCACCTCGGAGGGGTGTCTTACTGTCTGGCTCCGCGACTGAGCTAATACTGTCGTTAGTAGGGGGCCTAGTAGGTGGTGTCCTGCTTATGTTAGCTCAGAACAGGCACCACTGAACACCACCAAAGTGACAGCAGAAATGCAGGGCCCCTCTGACTGGTGACCCCAAAGCAGCCTGATATTAGATGGGCTCCTGTGAACTTCCTACCCTGAGGATGAGACACAACGAATCAGGGTATGGCTGTGGCGGGGAGATTGGAATGAGGGGTGTGGGAACAGCAGGGGAATAAACGTCACAGAAGATGAGGCAGCAAAAGGTTTTTGGAAAAGGAAAAAACTAATCACTGTGAACTAATCAAAGTAGAATTTGTTTTCTATAAACATGGATTCTTTTATATGAAAGCATGTTAAAAAAAGAAACCCCCTTTCCCTGTCTCTGTAACTAAATACACCCAAACTGTAAATGATTAAACACGAAGGTAAGAATTTTTTATACAGAAATAAATTTTCTTTCATAAAGCTGTACATCTTTTTATGGGGCACCTTTCTATTTCTATAAACTCTTGACAATCAAATCTCTAAAACAAAAAATGGCAGTAATTGACTATTCTGGGGGCATGGCAGTGAATATCAATTGTGGGTTCATCAAAATTTTCCATAGCAAAATTACCAGAGATTTTTTTTTTAAAGTGACGATTCCTAACGTAAAAGTTCTTTCATAATAAAACCCATATCAAATTCATATCTCACCAACTTATGAAAAGGAAATTTTCAAAAGCATAACTTGGGTGCTCATAATAAGCTGAAGTTTGTTTTTTATCAAGAAAAGTTGCTTAAAGCCTGTAGTTTTGCAGCTTAAATGAATACTTCTCAATCTATAACGGTAGTTTTTTAAACGTACACACACACACACACACACACACACACACACACACACACACACACACACACACACACACACACACACACACATTTTTTATATAGATTCATTGTATATATGGGCTATCAATAATTCCAAGGTAAATTTCCACAAACATATTTTTTTCTTGTTACAAAAAATAATACGCAATTTATTTCAGCTTAGCTTTTTTCAACGAGGTATAGCCGTTCCATTAGTTTTATTTTGTATGTTTGCTTTTTCTATCCCGTTATTTCCATAAATTATCTTTTCTTCTTTTCATTGTTTTCTCTTTTTTATATTTCCCCTGCATATTCTCCCTCTTTTTGTTGTTCTCCTTCTGTTGTGTTGTTGTGTGGTAGTCAATGCTGTTGTAGTGTACTACTGCTTACAAGACCCAGAGAAAACAAAGATAGTGTAGCACAATACCATGACTCAAAATTATTCTCTCTCTCTCCCTCTGTCTCTGTCTCTCCCTCACACACACACACACACACACCACACACACACACACACACACACACACACACACACACACACACACACACACACACACACACACACACACACACACACACACGCACACACACACACACACACCTCTCTCTCTCTCTCTCTCTCTCTCTCTTACACCACACACACACAATCTTACAACACTCACACACACACACACACACACACACACACACACACACACACACACACACTCTTACCACACACACACACACACACACACACACACACACACACACACACACACACACACACACACACACTCTTACCACACACACACACACACACGCACACTTACACGACACACACACCCCCATCCCCCCCCTCCCACACACTCACACACACACACACACACACACTCACACACACACACTCACACACACACACACACACACACACACACACACACACACACACACACACACACACACACACACACACCACACACACACAACGGTATATCGATCTGTGACGGTCAGACTCTTGCTGGCCGTGCAGGGCGCAGCTGATCAATAGGCAGGCACTTTGAGCCGCCCTCCTTTTTGTCTTGGAGTCTGCCTGCCTGCCTGCCTGCCTGCCTGCCCTCTGTTCTCCCAGACTCTGGCCACTTCTCCACGCCATAGTTCACAGACTGCTGGAGAAATGCCATCACAGCAACAACACTGTATATTGGGGAGGGAAGAGGGAGGAGGGATGGAGGGAGGGAGGAAGGGAGGGAGGCAGGAATTCTCTTACAGGCTAGAGTATAAGATTTTGTGTTGGTATGTATGGCTGTTCCATGGTCATCTTCGTCTTTTTCTTTTTTCTTTTTTGGGGGGCCAACTCTGTTGATGGTTTGGTTGGCACAGATGGGGAAGTTTGGGTGAACTTTCAGATTGCTTTAAAACTTGATTTTCAAAAAAAAAAATCAATGGAGCGGATTTGCGATACGTTCAAAATTTTAGATATGTTGTCTGTAAACGAAACTTAAAGTGCAGGTCTTTATTATGTGAAGACTAGAGTAGGCATGGCCAAGTAAAAGAAAAACGAATTTAAAAATTGTTTGAAAGACAGGCACACCTAAGAATCTCAGAAACAACATTGTCAAAACATTTTTCTGGCCCTTTTCTCTACATTGGTCAAAAGCCTGGACATTTACAAATTTAGACAGGCGAAATCGATGCAGTCAAAAAGTAATATGGTTCTACGGATGACTTTTAAAAGTCAAGTGAACAAATAAAAAACCAAATAAAAGTACAGCTGATTCAGTAGTAAACATAAATATTATCTAAAATAGAAAACTGCAAAACAGAGATAATTATGTATGTAATGCAAAAAAAAGCTCAAAAACAAATCTGATGATGTCAGTGATGCAAGACAAGGTTGAGGGCAGAAGAAAAAGAGACAGACCACCAACATCCTACATTGCCAACATCACTGAAGGCTGCAGGGGTTCATAGAATTCAGCAGAGACAGAGAAAAATGGCTGACTCTGGTGGCATCATGTGAAGCTCCTACTGACGACAGTGTTGAAGGAGACAGATGACGTAATGCCAAGACTAAGATTTTACCTCATTTGATTTGGGAGCTGGCGTAAGAAAGACACCAAATAAAGATTGGGGAGAAATACCCTGAGTGTATCAGTTGTTACAGCAAGATTCTGCTAGACTGGCGAAAACAAACTATCTATCTAGAATATGTGGGGCGTAACAGTTATATGCACGTGTATGCACACACATATGTATATATTATACACATGCATGAAGGCAGTTTCCCGATTTGCCCTGCATAGTTTGGCTCTCTTTCTGTCTCTGCTGATTTGTGAGACACAGTTTCTTCTCTAGGCTGTGTTGTTGTTAGTGTAGGGCGCCGAGTCGAGGTTGAAAGTGACAGTCTGAGAATGACAACAGTTTAAACGCCCACACCTTCAATTCCAAACGAAACCACAGACATTTCGTTCAGCACAGCATTCAGAATGCCTTCTAGCGTTGACGAGCGTCCCTTCACTAGGCATGTTGACTTGAGTGCAAAAACAAGTTTCTAAATTCGTAAGAGCTGAGGATTTTTTATGTCTTGCTTTATGCTAGGCACAGAGAGAGAGAGAGAGAGAGAGGAGAGAGAGGAGAGAGAGAGAGAGAGAGAGAGAGAGAGAGAGAGAGAGAGGAGAGAGGAGAGAGAGAGAGAGAGAGAGAGGGAGGGAGACAGAGACAGAGACAGAGACAGACGGACAGAGACACAGAGACACAGAGAGACACAAAGAGACAGACACAGACAGAGAGAAAGGGGGCAATTAGACAGACATACAGCTTTTTTTGGTATCTATAAAAACGCGGCACTATCAAATTGAAGACTCGGGTTTCTTTGGAAACCTTCCTTTCGGTTCCAAGTGAGAATGAAAGACACACTAATGATGACAGCTTGACTCAGAAGAAGTAGACAGACAGACAGACAGACAGACAGACAGATTCTTTTTCTCCAAGATCAATAATCTCATCTTTTTTTTCCCTTTCCGTGATATACTACCTACCCACCTACCTCTCTGACTGCTCTGTACGCAATAGATTCTGCAACAGGGGTGTTGCCAAGTCTTATACCTGTCCATGATCACACTCACATCTGAGTGGTCATTGCCTCTCACTAGTGTGGTTACTGGGTTACTTTAAGGGGAAGGAGCTTCTTCTTGTTCTTCTTCTTCTTCTTCTTCTTCTTCTTCTTCTTCTTCTTCTTCTTCTTCTTCTTCTTCTTCTTCTTCTTCTTCTTTTCTTCTTCTTCTTCTTCTACTTCTTGTTTTTCCCATTTCCTACTGCCTTCAACATTGTGAAAATTCTGAAGACTTCATGGTGTATGCTGGGTATGTTTCCGTAATCCACCGAACACTGACTTGAGTATCGGGCTCTTAAATGTGCAAATTTGATCTCCTGCATGTGTATATACACGTAGGAAATTAAAGCACTGGCAGGTCTGTACTTGAAATTGACCTGGGAGATCGTAAAAATCCTCACACTTAATTCACCAGACGCAGCCGAGATTCGAACCCTCTGCTCCACGACCCATGAGATTGAAGTCAGACGGATTGAGTAATTCGGTTATTGCGTCAGTCGAAAACGCATGCAGCGTTTTGTTATTTTGAGTATTATGCATTTCAGTAGAGATTTTTGTCTGCTCATTATTTTTTCCTTGTAAAATTCTACTTTGCACCGTGTAGCCTAGTACGACAGTTTTTTTTGGTTGTGTTTGGGAATTTTCATATTTAGAAAAGAAAATCGGGGAGTTTATTTTTGCTTGCTATTGTTGTTGGTTTTTTTATTTTTATAATGCTTATTTTATGTTGTGTAATGTTAATTTCATATACCACTCGCTATATATCATTCTGAGATAAATTATTCTTTACTCTTAAGACTCGGGTCGGGGGGGGGGGGGGGGGGGGGGCTGTTCTATCTTTCTTTTCTTTTTTTTTTTCTTTTTTTTTTTGGGGGGGGGGGTAGTTTTAGTTCTAGTTTTTATTCACTGTTTTGGCTTTTGGCCGTGTTTGGCTTTTTTGTCGTTGTTGTTGCTGTTGTTGTTGTTGTTGCTGTTGTTGTTGTTGTTGTTGTTGCTGTTGTTGTTGTTGTTGTTGCTGCTGTTGCTTTTGTTGGTGGTGGAGGAGGGGAAGGAGGAGGAGGAGATTGGTAGATATCAAATTGTTTAGGGCAAAAATTATCTTTTACAACTTTGCTTTATCATGTTTCACTCATTTTCACGGTAACATACATATATATGTATTCATTTTCCTGAATTTCAACAGGACACAAACATGAAGCAGGGATTTTAACCCGTGTGGGAGATCTCCATGCGTGTGTACACTAAAAAAACACACCCTTGAAAACAGCGCTGAGTCTCCAGAAGAAAAGCTGAGGGAAAAGAAGGTGAACATTTACACGTTTAATCGATTAGGCGCTGTCGCCCAGATTTCAAAGCTGTGTGACTTCTGAAACACTTAGGTTAGAACTGAATTGATTCAGCCGTTAAGACTTCTTGCCAATGCTGCCCGTTAGATCGAACTTTTTCTATAAGTGTTTCGTTAAAGTCTGTTGCTTTACACGACATAGCAAGCATACAAAAAAAGAAACACAAAAAGTCACTTTAAGAATAAAGTGATTATCTAGGGGGTAAAATGTACCGTATTCACATTCTGTAAGCAAAAGCATAATATTATTTTTATCATCTCTCCCTTCATTGCAAGGATTCCTTTCACGACTATGTCAACAATATAAAAAATACTAACTCCCCCCCCCCAGCCTCCTCCCCCATATAAACATACAAATAAAAAAAGCAACAGCTAAAAGCCATTTCTTAAGTTTAGGGAACAAAACACGCCAACTTCTCTAAGCAAAAGTAATATCATCATTTTCTCTCTATTCATATAGAATTTGTAAAGATTCATTTAACGGTCTGTTAACAATTATGAAAATAATGAAACATAAAAACACACTTAAACATATGCATTTTATAAAGCTTTTTGTTATAGTTTTGTTTGGGTTTTTTGTTGTTGTTGCTGTTGTTGTTGTTTTTTTTGGGGGGGCATCAATGCAACAAATACTGTATGCAAAAACAAAATAATTTATTTTCTCTCCCTTTAGGGGGGCGGGATAGCCCAGTGGTCAGGACACTGCGCCCGCAGTTTGACGACACGGCTTCGATTCCCGTTCGAGGGGATTTTTTTCCTGGAGTTAACACCAGTGCCGACTCCACTCTCCCTAAAAAGTCCTTCAAATGAGACTGTAAACCGAGGCCCCGTGTGCGAACACACGCAGAAATCTTGCGCAAACGTTAAATCCTGTTTCGCTTTTCGTAATAATAGGCCATTGTGTGGGAACAGATAACAAGATTGACAAAACTGCATACACATGGGGAATGGATGTAAAAAAGCGCACGAGTGCTTATTTCATTATCATCAACATTAAAGAATAAATAAATAAAATAAAAGTGTATAAAACTTATTTGCAAGGGAATGAAATGGTCAAACATGAGGACAACTAAAAGCATTCTTCATGAACTCGCAGTGCAAAGACAAATACTGGCTACAATTGATAAGCGCAGACTGAAATACTTAGGTCATGCCGGAGAGAGAGAGAGGAGAGAGAGAGAGAGAGAGAGAGAGAGAGAGAGAGAGAGAGAGAGAGAGAGAGAGAGAGAGAGAGAGAGGAGAGAGGAGGAGAGAGAGAGAGAGAGAGAGAGAGAGAGAGAGAGACAGACAGACAGACAGACAGACAGACAGACAGACAGACAGACAGACAGACAGACAGACAGACAGACAGACAGACAGACAGACGGACAGACAGACAGACAGACAGACAGACAGACAGACAGAGACAGACAGACAGACAGAGACAGAGAGACAGAGAGACAGAGACAGAGAGACAGAGAGACACAGAGAGAGACAGAGAGAAAGAATATCAGAAAGCCAGACACAGACAGGCTCACAAATAGACAAGCAGACGAACAGACAGATCCACAGACAGGCATACGGACAGACAGGCGGGCAGGGAGGCGTTGTTGCGTTTATCCCCCAATCGATACTCAATTACAACAGCTCATTGAACACGCCGTGAGGAGACTTCAGCGCTGAAATGCCCCCTCTCCACTTACCCCCCCCCCCCACCGCGCCACCCCCATCCCCTCCCCCCCTTCTCGCCGATTCCGCTCCTCCCCTGACACTGCACCGTTCAATTCAGAATTATTCCCTCCCGCAGAGCAAAATTTGTTTTTAAGAAGGAGGAGGGAGGGTCGCCCTCATTTCAGACCCCTTCTGTTTAAAACAACCTGCCTTCTACACACGTAGTATGGGCACACTGATAATTTCTTCCTCTTTTTTTTTGGTCACAAATCACACCCATCCCCAAAGTCGGAATGCAGCTACCTTCATGGTAAGGGGAAAATAACGGTCGCATACACAAAACCTCATCATTGGTGAATCTCGTAGCTCTAGCCAAGGAACGAAAAAAAAGGTCATTATACCTAAAATCCTATGTTAGAAAGTTTTGCAAAATGTCTCCTTTTATAGCACTAATACCTTTTTATCTTACGTCATTTTTTTTCTTAAGCCTGATTTTTTGTTAGTGTGGGCCATTGGTCTAGAGGCAACGTACCCGTGGACAAAGTGAGTGGTTACAGGTTCAAGAATCGATCTTGGCTGAAGTCCGGTTTTCCCCTCATCCAGACGACGTTATTGGTGGTCTGGGTGCGAGTGCTTTGGATAAGATGAAAAACAGGGGTCCCATGCGTAACAGTTATGTAACATAGGCAAAAGAACTAAGGCCAATAAGAGCTTTTCTTTCGAGACAAAAGTAATCAGATAGAAGTTAACCTCAAAGGTAAAAGTAATCTAAACGCGAACAGGATTTGGAAAAAAGGTCAGTGATTGAACAATTCGCTCTCCGTAAGGAGCGCAGCTCAAAGTCATGGAAAATAATTGCCTTGACTGTTGTTAAGTATGTAACAATACCGTACAGTAAGACATGATTCATCATGATACGATTACTGTACACTACACAATACTACATTGCAACTATCTCTACAGCTACTACTACTACTACTACTACTACTACTACTACTACTACTACTACTACTACTACTACTACTACTACTACTTCTTCTTCTTCTTCTGCTGCTGCTGCTGCTGCTGCTGCTGCTACTGCTACCACGACTACGACTACGACTACGACTACGACTACTACCATTACTACTACTACTACAACTACGACCACAACGACTACGACTACTGCGACGACTACGACTACGACTACTACTACTACTACTACTACTACTACTACTACTACTACTACTACTACCACTACTACTACTACTACTATTACTACTACTACTATTACTACTACTACTACTGCTGCTGCTGCTGCTGCTGCTGCTGCTGCTGCTGCTGCTGCTGCTGCTGATGATGATGATGATGATGCTGTTGTTATTGCTGCTGCTGTTAGTGATGACGACGACGACGACGGTCACTGCGACTACTACAATGATAATAATAGGTTTTTGGCGTGGTACGTTGCAAGGTGTAAGCATAGATTTGTGGAAGAAAACTAACAATTTCGGTATACATCACTGGTAGTGTAAAATAATCACTGCAGTGCTAATCACACACACACACACACACACACACACACACACACACACACACACACACACACACACACACACACACACACACACACACACACCAATCCAATCCGATCCAATCCAATCCAATCCTATCATATTGTTTATAGCCCCGTCGACTACACAGGCCATATCGGGGCTGTCAAAACACACACACACACACACACACACACACACACACACACACACACACACACACACACACACACACACACACACACACACACACACACCACACACAAGCACACACATTACACACACACAGTCCAATAATCCAGTTTTTGTAGTGTTAGGATTAGTTTCTTATTTCAGCATTGTTAAATGACATTTTTCAGTTTATTGTTAACTCTTTCAGGTTTTTGTTTTGTTTTGTTTTGTTTTTTTGTTTGTTTGTTTGCTTGTTTTTGTTTGTCTAAAATCACAAAATGTGAATAGACGTTAAACTGAAGATACATTACATTACACACTCACACACACACACACACACACACACACACACACACACACACACACACTCACACACACACACACACACACACACACACACACACACACACACACACACACACACACACACACACACACACACGTGTGTGTATGTATACAGTCCTTTCCCGCCTTCCCCAGATGCTGACACTAACACGTACCAGCAGGTAATGGAATAAAAGTCCTCCAGAACAGAGCCGACTGGCGTGGCAGGCTTGGTTTGCATACCCTCCGGACCCCAGACTGGTCAGAAGGAAGCCAGCAGTGGGATCAGCTTAGCTCACACTGCCGTCCAGCCCAGCCCTCTCTGTCCTCTGTAGGGCTTTAGCCCAAACCTGTTTTGTAGTAAACTCTTGCTAGGGTTTCTTTAGGTTGTATTTTTTACATCAAATTTGATTTTTAAAATGTTTACAGATTTTTGTTTTCACAAGATATTGTACTTTTTTTTAAGGCACCTAGATTTATTGGTGCTATATCATTGTTTCTCTCATAGTAAAATTACTTTCAGATATTCTTTTTTTATATTAAAAAATTTACAATTCGGTACTAAAAGTCAGGTAACTGGGTATAGCCGGTAGGGTTAACTTCATTTTCCGGAGCATTGCTTAGATTAGATGGTCATGAATTCCACATTTTCTTGCAGTGAACCAACTAGCCTGTTTCCCTACTGTCTTCAATCGTATCTGTGGCGTCTGATTGGCTGGAAAGGCAAAAAAGTGCAAGGTTTGTACAGACACAATACAGCCAGTAGATACAGCACTGTGATCCATCAAGATGATTACAGGCAAACTCTGCAATTTTGCACTGGCAACGAATTTGAACAGAAAGATAGTGAAGTTCGCTGATCAGAATTGTTGTATGTTTGGTTTTTCGTGGTTTTCTTTTCCAAAAAAAATTTCGCAGGTTGTTACAACCATTTTATTGTAGTATCTTTTATAAGATAAAAAGAGCAAGAAAAGTAAGCTAAAGTATTATAAAATGGAAATAACAGGGGCACAAAATTAATAATACATTCAGTCGCATCAGATGCATAACAAATCAATGTTGTTCCGATTTGTCTTTTTTTTCTCTTTTTTTCTTTCTTTTTTCTTTTCTTTTCTTTTTTGATGCAAGAGTTTATGTCCCAGCGTTCCCTGTCACTCTGGTTTCATGGTGACCTCAGTTTTGGCTTGTCATACACTTGTACTTCTGTGCCCGTGGTGAGTCCTGCTCTGTTACCATGCCACTCACACCAGTCTCACCCCACATCAGCCATATCCAAGCTCTTCCTGTCTATTCTCATCGCCAGAAGTTGACAGGAAGCTTTTTCCTCTTTCCTGGGCTATAGGGAGGGCTCTGAGTTTCGCCGACGGTGAGAGTTTACGTATTCAATCGCTCCAGTGTGCGTCCGTTTTTTGTTTGATGATCTTGTCATCCGTTCTTACAGGCACATAACAGTCTACTATTCCAAATGGCGGAGCAGGTTTTAACGTGTGGGCAAGATGTTATGCGCAACGTTCGCACACAGGACCTCGGTTTATAGTTTCATCCGAAGAACTTTCAGTGGGAGCGGAGTCAAAACCGATGCTAAGTACAAGGAAAAATCCCTTGAACAGGCGTCTCAGTGCTGCTGAAAAGACTTACAGTAAGTCATTTCAGCAACACTCAAAATCACATCTGCACAGTAAATGACGCTGGACTGTGTTGTCTCAGTCTACTCAATGCAAACTTACTCTGGGAAAGAGCCAGCCAGAGCAAAAAAAACAAGAAAAAAAAACGACCCAAACTGATGAATCCTCTCGGCTTTGAACCCGTAACCATCTGCCCAAAATCCAATGCACTGACCAAGGTATCACAACAGCTGGTTGATCCAACTACCATTTTGATCAATGTTCCCGACAGACGTTGCTGATGTTTTTGTTTGTTTGTTTGTTTTTTTTCATTGAGCGGTCCTATCGAGTTTTGGATAGTTATCAGCTTTCACTCACTCACTCAGTCCCATGTCCCAAAGGACGTAGGGGGGACATGAGAGAAGACGCAACAGAGATCTTTTTCCATGCTTCACGATCCTGTGTGGCTAGTAGGAGGTGTTGCAGGGGTTGGGCGGTCCAGTCTTTGATGTTGTCAACCCATGATTTCTTTTGGCGGCCTCTTCTTCTCTTGCCCTCGACTGTTCCTTGCAGGATGGTTTTTGCTAGGGTGTTGTGTCTTGTGGTGTGACCAAACCACATCAGCTTTCTCCTCTTTATGGTGGAGAGCAAAGGCTCTTGGGGGCCCACACGCTTTTTGATTTCTTCTTTCACATAGTTATTGGTCTTGTGTTCTTTGTATGATATTTTGAGGAGTCTTCTGTGGCACTTGTTCTCGAATGCTTGGATTCTCCTCTCTAACTCTGCTGTCAGAGTCCATGATTCACAGCCATATAGGAGGATAGATATCACGAGGGATTTGTAAAGGTGGTATTTGGTGCAGAAGCTGATGTTGTTGCTTCTGATGATCTTCTCGAGTCTGACTAGAGCAGATGTTGCTGTTGCAATGCGAGCTTTCACTTCATTGTTTGATGTGCCATCTTTTGTTAGGATGGAGCCTAAGTATTTGAATTGGCTCACCTCTTCTAGTGTTTCTCCATTCATCTTTATTTCCGTGATGTCATTACTCGCGCTGTTGACCATGATCTTTGATTTCTCTGTACTGACCTCCATGCCGTATGCGCTCGCTCGATCTGTTAAATTGTCTGTGAGGATTTGCAGTTCTTGTTTGCTGCTGCCCATGAGGTCAATGTCATCTGCAAATCTGAGGTTGCAAAGGGGTCTTCCACCAATGGAGATGGAAGTGTGGTGGTTTTGCAGTGTCTCTGTCATGATGTTTTCGAGGAAGAGGTTGAAGAGTACAGGTGAGAGAAGGCAGCCCTGGCGAACCCCAACCGTGGTCTTGAAGAACTCGCCCACGTGATTATTCATAAAAACTGCACTTTCTGCGTTCTCGTACAGAGCTTTGATGACTTCAATTAGACAGCTGTCAATGTTGAAGTGCCTGAGTACTTGCCAGAGGCCGTCATGCCATACCCTGTCAAAGGCCTTTTTGAAGTCTATGAAATTGTGGTACAAGTCTTTTTGGTGTTGGAGATGCTTCTCTATCAGAATTCTCAGATTGAAAATTTGTTCCATTGTGCTGCGTTTTGGTCTAAAGCCCGCTTGTTCTTCTGCCAGGAGTTTTTCCGCTTGGTTTTTCAGTCTGTTGAGGACTACCTGCAGCATGATCTTGCTAGGATGACTTATGAGACTGATGGTTCTGTAGTTCTGGCATTGTTTGAGGTTTCCTTTCTTTGGCAGGGGTATTACAAGAGACTGTGTCCATTCTTTTGGCCATTCTTTGGTGTCGTGGATCTTCTGACAAAGTTCTGTGAATCGCCTTGCTGTTTCATTCCCTCCATTTTTTATGAGTTCAGCTGGGATGTTATCGATTCCAGGGGACTTCCCCTTCTTCAATTGTCTAATAGCTGCATCTACTTCACACCTTAGTATTGGTGGGTCTTTATCTTGGTGTTCAGGGGGTTTGTCAGAAACTATGTTGGTATCTGGGCGTAGTGGGTAGTTGTACAATCCCTCACAGTATTCTGTCCAGCGTATTCTGTCCAGCGTTTTAGCAATTTACCAATTGCTAAAAAGCATTAGCACATTCACCTGTCGGCATTGATTCACTGCTCGTCTGTCTGGGATGTGAGGAAACTCGGACTTCACTTTGATTCTATCAGTATTGGATTTTAGGCTGCAAACTCCAACCAGTTCAAAACACGACTTATGTAGAACCTGAATATTTTTAGCTAAAAATATAGTAAAATTGTGATTTGCTGGAACGCAGGGTGACTGATTTCAATACGCTGTACAATACAGTGCTGTGTGATGCAATGCAATGAAATGGAATAAAATACGACATAACTAAAATACAATACTGTACAATGAAATACTCCACCATAAAATTTTATCTGTAGTGTTTGGTTTGCTGTTGTTGTTGTTACACACTCCCCAGTTTAACACCATGATGGTCGCCCACAATTTTTAGCACACTGTCTCACAGGACGGGGTAGCCAAGTGGTTAGAGCGTTGCAGTCACGATCGGACGGTCAGGGTTCGAGCCCAGGTTTGAGCCACCACCAAGACCTCCTGTTCAAGAGAACCTTTCCCCTGAGTTAACATCAGTGCCGACTCCCATCAACCTCTCAACCTTTCCCCTGAGTTAACATCAGTGCCGACTCCGCTCCCCATAAGACCTTCAGTTGAGGTTAAAAACCGAGGTGCCGGCGAGAACGGATAACAAAATTTGCAAAACCGCATGTACACGAGGACTAGATGTCACAAAAAAACACTATACAAAATGTGGTTATTCATTCTCTTTGAAGTAAAAGAACTAATCTCTCTCTCTGTCTCTCTGTCTGTCTGTCTGTCTGTCTGTCTGTCTGTCTGTCTGTCTGTCTGTCTGAGTGTCTGTCTGTCTGTCTATCTGTCTGTCTGTCTGTCTGTCTCTCTATGTGTGTGTTGTGTGTGTGTGTCTGTCTGTCTCTCACTCTTTCTGTCTGTCTGCCTGCCTGCCTGCCTGCCTGCCTCTCTCTCTCTCTCTCTCTCTCTCTCTCTCTCTCTCTCTCTCTCTCTTCTCTCTCTCTCTCTCTCCCTCCTCCCTTCCTCGCCCCGTCCCTCTTGCATGTGGACACACATAAAGAGAAATAGATAAGACGACGGAAGCTAAACGATGTAAAACACTAATTTGATTTGCTGACAATTATCTTTCTTTCCTTCATGTCCAATTATTTATCCATCTATTTATCCACGTCACGCGTTTACTTATTTCTCCTTCACTCTGTTTCTGCATGCACTTTTCTCCTGTCCTCTTTGTGTGAGTGTGTGTGTGTGTGTGTGTGTGTGTGTGTGTGTGTGTGTGTGTGTGTGTGTGTGTGTGTGTGTGTGTGTGTGTGTGCGTGCGTGCGTGCGTGCGCGTGTGTGAGTGTGTGTGTGTGTGTGTGTGCGCGCGCGCGCACGCGTGTGTGAGTACGTGCATGCGTGCGTGCCTGTGTGGGTGTGTTCGGTTTTTGTTTGTTGGGGTTTTGTTTGCTTATTTGTTTCTTTGTCTGTGGGGGGTGGGGGGTGGTGGTTATTGAGTTAACGATTCGTTTTTTATCTGCTTTTATTCGCTCGAGATATTTTTGTTGTTGTTGTTACTGAGTGTGTGTGTGTGTGTGTGTGTGTGGTGTGTGTGTGTGTGTGTGTGTGTGTGTGTGTGTGTGTGTGTGTGTGTGAGTGTGTGTGTTTGTGTTTGTGTGTGTATGTGTGTGTTTGTGCGTGCATGCGTGTGTGTGTGTGTCTGTGTGTGTTCGGATTTTTTGTTTATTGGGGTTTTGTTTGCTTATTTGTTTGTTTGTCTGTGGGGGGTGGGGGTGGTAGTTATTGAGTTAACGATTCGTTTTTTATTTGCTTGTATTCGTTCTAGATATTTTTGTTGTTGTTGTTGTTACTTGAGTTCACAAGATTATTGTTTGCTCTTCTTTCTGGATTTTCGTTGTTATCACTGAGTTCACTAGCTTTTTCTTGTGCTCTGCTCACTGCTGTTTTTTTTGTTTATTTGTTACTCAAGTTAATTATTTTTTATCTTTTATTTGTGCCTTTGCCCTATTTTTTCTGTCCATGTTTTCGTCCTCTTTTGTATTCCTTTTTTCTGATTCTGCATACTGTCTTCTCCTCTACCTTCTTTTTTCTCTAACCAGTCTTTGGACTTTCTTCTCCATGTCTTCTTGTACAAGAACTTTCATCCTCTCTCTCTCAACACATTCCTCCAAAAAGGATGTTTGATATGATGCACGATGAAACTTCTCTGTCTCTGTATTTCTCTGTCTTTTTCTGTCTGTCTATCTGTTTCTGTATGTCTATCTGTCTGCCTGTCTGTCTGTCTGTCTTTTTTTCTCTCTCTCTACCTCTCTGTTACTATCTCTCTCTCTCTCTCTCTCTCTCTCTCTCTCTCTCTCTCTCTCTCTCTCTCTCTCTCTCTCTCTCTCTCTCTCTCTCTCTCTCTCTCTCTCTCCCCTTCTTTTTTTCCTTCTATCTCTTGGGTAAAGAAAAATGACATTACAACCGAAGACCAGAAAATATTCCAAGGATACTAGAGTACATAAGAAGTGAAGACTAGAGAGAAAGAGAGTGAGACAATGACAGAGAGGGACAGAGACAGAGATAGAGACAGACAAACACAGAGAAAGGTGGACAGATACAGAGAGATATAGACAAAGATAAAGACAAAGTCAGAGACAGGGAAGAGAGAGAGACAGAGAGACACATAGAGAGAGGGAGGGAGAGAGGGGGATGGAAAGGGACACACAGAGAGATGGAGAGAGAGAGTAAGGAAGCAACATAGAGATAGAAACAGAAAGACAGAGTGAGAGCTAGAGACAGATCGACAAACATACACAAAGAGACAAACATGGACGGACTTTATCGATCACACCATTGTGATCTTAGGGTCCCTTTATCGATCACACCATTGTGATCTTAGGGTCCCTTTATCGATCACACCATTGGGATATGAGGGTCCCTTTATCGATCACACCACTGTGACTTAGGGTCCCTTTATCGATCACACCATTGTGATGTGAGGGTCCCTTTATCGATCACACCACTGTGACTTAGGGTCCTTTTCTCCCCCTCTGCTCTGCCCTGCCCTGATCCATAGTGATGTGCTCACTTTCAGCCTCCTGCCACCTTGGGCCAGCTGTGTGGGGCAGGCTGTCTGGGATGGACCATGCCACCTGTCACACACACCTGCCCTCACACCACTTCAACCGTCAGCAGCAGCAGCAGCAGCCGTAGTCAAAGCCTTTGATGGCAGCACAGCCGTTTGTGATGGTCTGAGCCTTAGGCCTGTTGTTGGTGTTGGTGTTGTTGCTGGTGTTGTTATCTGCTTACCTCACACACACACACACACACACACACACACACACACACACACGCGCGCACGCACGCACGCACGCACGCACACGCACACACACACACACGCGCACACACACACACACATATCTATATCTATATCTATATCTATATCTATATATATATATATATATATATATATATATATATGAAGGGGGGACGGGATAGCCTAGTGGTCAGAACACTGTGCTCGTAATTTGACGACCTGGGTTCGATTCCCGTTCGAGGGGATTTTTCTCCTGGAGTAAACATCAGTGCTCACTCCACTCTCCCCAAAAGTCCTCTGGATAAAACTATAAACCGAGGCCCCGTGTGCAAACGCACGCAGAACATCTTGCGCATACGTTGAATCCCGTTTCGCTTTTCGTAATAGCAGGCCATCGTGTGTCGATGTGAACAAATGACAAGATTTACAAAACTGCATGCACACGGGGAGTGGATGTAAAAAAGCACATGAGTGCTTATTCCATTATGCTTGATATAAAGAATAAAGAAAGAAAGAATAAATAAAGAAAGAAAGAATAAATAAAGAAAGAAAGAATAAAGAGACATGCTAACAGACCACAGAAAAAGACAGCATATAAAAAAAGAATCTTGCATATATGCACACAAGTGGACATGTACAAAAGCCTGTCATCATGGTCATCCCCGTTTTTCATCACCAAAACTGGTGACTATTTTTCTCATCACCACTACAGCACTGGCATCATCATCTCACCTCGTCTGCGAATTCCAAAGAACGCTGCGTGTTACTTGGATCCGAGGACAGTCCCCATTGAAGGCTGTAGCCTGAAGACAGTAGTGTATGGATCACTGACACGTCTCCTGCGCAAGGTGCTTGCCTTCTGCAACATAGAACAAAAAAGTGGATTTGAGAATTTGTGCAGTTTGCCTACTGCCTTAAGATGAGGCTGGGGTGGAGTTGTTACGTATTGATTTATTTTATATTGTATTTTTTATTCTACGCTTTTATTTCGAGGATAATGGAATAAGCGCTCGTGTGCTTTTTTTTTAAATCTCCAGTCCCCATGTGTATGTAGTTTTGTAAATTTTGTCATCCGTTCGCACCGGTACACAATGGCCTACTCTTCTGAAAAGCTTAACAGGTTTTAACATGTGCACAAGATGTTCTGCGTGCGTTCGCAGTGACTAGTGCAGCTTAACATAGCTTTGTGAGCCTGTTTATTTTCTTTATGCTAGTCAAAGCTCAAATATTACAGTGAGAGCTTCAATCTTTTGATATGTACTAATCCAGTATGATATTCAGTAGTTAAAAAAATCATTTTCTCACTGTGTGTTTTGTATTTTTAATGATTTTTTTTACTAGCCATTACAAATGGGCCGTCAGTGTGGAAAAGCAAGGGAGAGAATTGGCCGTCCCGAGTGAGTTATTAACCCTTAGCTTGGGAGGGCGAGTGCTCTGACCACTGAGCAATCTCATCCATCTATATGAATGACCGTTAAAACGGGTGTCATGTCACATGAATACTTTAGTGGCTGACAGACACAGACTGTGACAGACAAAAAGAGGAGCTCGTCCACCTTTAATACTTTCTCTGTAGCAAATTCAGAGGCTGCAAGGTCCTATCTCAAAAAAATGATGGAACGGAAATGTGTACACTCTTAGAAAAATTGTTAACAAGCAATTCTAGAGCCAGAGGAAAAACAAAGCTAGACTGTTTGAACTGTAAAACTTGCTGGAAGGAATGCAGATGCTTCACTGAGAACAAGTAACCGATGGGATACCACGATTTTCACTTTTGTTTGTTGTTGCTGCTTGGTGGTCGGAGCGCTTGCTTTCCCCCAGTCAAGTTAAGCAGCGTCGAGCGTGGTTACCAGTTGGATGGGTGACCGTTTACGCGCCTTGGCTTCAGCACAGTCCCCCCAGATCACCCAGCTGTAAATGGGTACCTGTCCTCTTTAGGGTCAGGGAAGGTAAAGCAGCGAGGGAGAGGAGATGGACACCGCTCTCAATATGCTGGCCCCT
>CM060318.1:16013173-16018173 GCA_030674155.1 Stramonita haemastoma
TCAGACTCACTCTCTCTCTCTCTCTCTCTCTCTCTCTCTCTCTCCTCTCTCTCTCTCTCTCTCTCTCCTCTCTCTCTCTCTCTCTCTCTCTCTCTCTCTCTCTCTCTCTCTCTCTCTCTCTCTCTTTCTCTCTCTCTCCCTTTACAAAACTGCATACACACGGGGACTGGATGTAAAAAGTACAAGAGTGCTTATTCCCTTATCATCGATATAAAAGAATAAATCAAATCAAATCAAGTCAAATCAAATCAAATCTCTCTCTCTCTCTCTCTCTCCTCTCTCTCTCTCTCTCTCTCTCTCTCTCTCTCTCTCTCTCTCCTCTCTCTCTCTCTCTCTCCTCTCTCTCTCTCTCCTCTCTCTCTCTCCCCTCTCTCGCTTGCTCGCTCGGTAAATCCTAATTAGTCTATTTATCCCCTGGTTACTCCACAGTCAGACAGGCAGGCAGAGACACCGGTAGTAATGGACTGACTCCACTGTACAGCTGTCAGTCCGTCAGTCTGTCTGTCAGTCTGTCTGTCAGTCTGTCTGTCTGCCAGGGCTAGTCTGCTCGTCTCCTTGCTCACCTGCACACTCATGCAGATGTCTTGGAAACCAAGGGGTCTGTGGTTTGATTTCTGGCTGATGCTCTGAGGTGTTGTTTTTTTTTATACAATATTATCGTTTTATGTGTCTATCTGTTTGTAATTCACTCTGTCTGTCTGTCTGTCTGTCTGTCTGTCTCTGTCTCTCTCACACACACACGCACACACACACCACACACACACACACACACACACACACACACACACACACACACACACACACACACACACACACACACACACACACACACACACACACAGAGAGATTTATTGATCTATGAGAGTGAGATTTATTGGTCTATTATATTTTGAGGATAGTGGAATCAGCATTTGTGTGGTGTTGTTTCTTTTTTACATCCAGTCCACGTGTGTATGCAGTTTCTGTAAATTTCGTCTCCCAGACAGACAGGCCGGCAGACAGACACAGACACAGACAGACACCGACAGACACAGACAAACACACAGACACAGACAGATAGACAGACAGACAGACAGACAGAGGGTCGATGGGAGCGATCACGGAAATGAAAACTAGGCGCGCAGCCTGATGGGATTGATGGTTTTCTAATGGGGAACGAAACACCCCGAGAACTGCCAATGACAGATAATGACAGATGGAGGAGGGAGGTAAACAGGAGAAGGGGGGGGGGGGGGTCTGCATGGAAGCAGGTGTGGGGGAAAGAGGGGGGGGGAGGAGGGAGTAGGAGAATGGAATGCAGGGGGAAATTGCACATGTCACCCAAAGATGGCATGCATTAAAAACGTGCTAATGAGAAAGCAGGAAGAAACGTTGCCTCCCCTGTATGCAAATGAGACAAGATGGCGTCATGCAGGGTCAAGGCCGGGCCACCTGCAAGTCTGTAGGAAACAGCAGAAATAAAAATGGTAAAATCCGGAGTGAAATAATTACAGTAGCTGGTTCTGATCCTTTCCCCCCACCTTCCCCTGTGTGGATGCCGGGGGCCTGCTAGTATGTAAATAGTATCTCCACCTTCTGGAAATTCTGTGCTAAGAATTTCCTCCTCTCTATCCCTCTCTATGTTTCCGCCTGTCAATGTTCTGTTTTCTTGGTCCATTCTCCTGCCCTTTACTTGCAGACACTACAGACATCTGTCAGTCTCAGAGGACTATGGAGTTGTGCCAATCCAATCATGTTGTTCATAGCCCTGTTGTCCACACAGGCTAAACTCAGATTAAAACTGTCCAACTATATACAAATTAAAATGATGCATAAAACCTTGTTTGTATCGACGCCCTGGTCAACCATAAGGGTCAGCCCAGGACGGCCACTGCGCCGTGGGAAAACCCACGTTGATCACACATAAAATGAGACAAAACCAAAACAAGATTCCGTAAAACAACCCTGTCCCTAGAGACCGACCATACCACTTTCACTCATATCAGACGGGAAAAGCCGGATTCTCTCAGGAAGGTAAAAATGATGTCCGGTGGAACATCCCGAAAAAGGGGAGTTGCGCTCTAGGCTCGTGAAGGCAAAGCCTGGGTATGGAAGTATGGAGGGCAAACTGTTACCCATGCAGCAGACTCCACCCCCCCATCCCCTCTTTACGTCACTGGAATGATCCATTGGGAAGGAAATCGCCGAACCGAATGGTTCCAGTGCCGTCGCAGGAGTCATCAAAACGTTGCCTTATAGGCCTACAGCCCCGAACCGCCCTGGGGACTCTAACTCCCCGATTTTTCCTCAGGGATGGTGTCTAAACAATGGCCTGATCTTCCGAAAGGCGGAACGGGTTTTAACATGTGCACAAGATGATCTGCGTGCGTTTTCACACGAGGCCTCTGTTTATAGTCTCATCTGAAGGACAGGCAGATGAAGGAAGGTGGCAGGATGGTTAAGACAATTTTGGAGATCTTAACATCAATAAATCTGAACAACGGCCATTTCCAATTTTGTCCTTTTTCTTTTGAAAGAAAATATTCGAACCCAAAATATTCTTTTTATGTACCCGGCGACAGGAAAGAGAGCGTGGGTATCATAAATGGTCAAGACGTTCATCTTCCAACAAGTAAACCGTGAAGTTCTGGGTTCGATTCCCAGCCCCGCCTTTTCTTCCCAGTTTGACAAAAAAATTGAACTGTATGTTTTCCAAAAAGACTTTAAAAAAATATATTATTAAACAACACCTAAGTCGGATGCGCTGTGCCTGACTTGCCAGGCGCTTAACGGCAGCATAGAGAATTTTTGCTCATATGACAGACAGCAATAGTTACTGTCTGAACGTGCGACGAAGAAGAAGAATCCTTTCCGACCACTGGAATGACAGCTCATCTCCAAAAAACAGCCAACACACACAGAAACTAGCAGCAACAGGAGAACGAAATTGATACGGTATTGACAAAACGCTGGGGGAAAAGCAAGAGATGCCGAGACTGAAGAGGGCCTATTTTACAGGCCGAATCCCCCACGTTAGGCGTTTGTGTGTCGGCACTACTCGTCTAAAAGAACATTTAATATAACTTTTCACAATAAATACACCAGAACGTTATAATCTTTCATTTAGTTTTATTTTATTTATTCATTCATTTATTTCGAGGATAATGGAATAAGCAGTGCTTTTTTTACATCCAGTCCCCGTGTGTATGCAGTTTTATAAATCTTGTCATCTGTTCCAGCTGGCACAGAATGGCCTATATTTGCAAAAAGGGGAACAGAATTTTAACGTGTGCGCAAGATGTTCTGCGCGTGTTTGCACAAGGGCCAGGACTTTTGGGGAGAGTGGAGTCAGCACTGATGTGAGCTCCAGGGGAAAAATCCCCTCGAACGGGAATCGAATCTCGACTAGAGCTCTGAGGTTCACCAACGGTGAGGTTTTGCATAGTTGACATTATTTATTTTTTTTTTTTATGGGGGGGGGGGGCTCACATGATGCAGGTGACATTGGCGGACTAGCAGGATCAGAGCTAGAGCTTGCCAGCCTAACAGAGCACATGAACAAGGCCTCTAAAACATATGGCATGGAAATCAGTGCAGATAAGACCAGACTGATGACCAATAACGCCAAGGGCATCAGCACTGATATCAGGGTCAATGACCAGAAGCTGGAAACGGTTCAAAGCTTCAAGTACTTGGGAGCCATTGTATCAGACAGGGGATCCAAGCCAGAGGTAGTGCGCAGGTTTGCACAGACAATAACAGCATTATCAAAACTGAACACCATCTGGAAAGATAAAAAAATATCTCACTCAACTCCAAGGTCAGACTAATGCACCCCCTTGTCATATCCACATTCCTGTATGCCTGTGAATCTTGGACCCTCACAGCTGATTTGGAGAGAAGAGTACAGGCAGAAGAGATGAGATGCATCCGGAGACTCCTTGGCATCTCCTACAGAGACCACATAAGCAACGAAGAGGTGCGTAACAGAATCCAGCAAACCACTGGGCCCTACAAAAATCATCTATCAATCGTAAAAAAGTGTAAACTTAAATGGTACGGGCATGTCACAAGATCGAAAGGACTTCCAAAAACAATACTACAAGGCACTGCCAGGGAGGAAGAAAAAGAGGCAGACCAAGGAAGAGACGGGAGGGCAACATCAGCGAATGAACAGGCCTACAACTCAACCAAATTTTGAGAAATGTAGAACAGAGAGAAGAATGGAGGGAACTGGTTGTCAAGTCTTCAGGGGTACCACTACGGTCACCAGACCAAGGGATAGATAGAGATAGAGTATATACACAAAGGGAATTAAGACATTGGCAAGTCTGCACTTGCACGTTGACCAGGGAGATCGTAATAATCCCACCTTTAATTCACCAGATGCCGCCGAGATTTAAACCTAGGACTGCATGGGCCCATGGGATTGAAGGCGAACAGCGGTTTTAACCAATCGGCTCTGGCAATCATCAATGCAGGAGATACTCTCAGCTACAAGTTCTCCACACACGAGCTGCGTGAAGGGAGCAAGGCATATTGACAGACAGAGGGACTGTTTTCCAAGTCTGGTCACAAGACCCCAGTTATGCTCCGTTGATATCCCCGCAGATTAAAAGCGACAGATGATCACCGAAAAGGAAATGTGCACAGGCTGTGTTTCTAACACCACGCACCACCACCACTACTACCCCCCCCCCCCCCTTTCCCACTGCATTGCCAACACTCATCCCCCTGTTCTCTCCCCTTTCCATTTCACACTGTTTTTGCTTTGGTTTTTTTTGGGTGTTTTGGTTGCACACGCTTTATCTCAACCCCCACGTCTCTGTCTGTCTGTTTGTCTGTCTGTCTCTTTCTCTCTCTAAATTGCGTGCAGTGCGTGCATGCGTGCGTGCGTGCGTGTGTATATGTGCGTGTGCGTGTGTGTGTGTGAGAGAGAGAGACAGAGGCAGAGACAGAGAGACAGAGAGACAGAGAGAGAGAACATGCGTATGCTGCAAGCACTCTAGCACGTGTGCAAA
>CM060318.1:16025673-16035673 GCA_030674155.1 Stramonita haemastoma
AATCGTGTACTATATTCAGATTATCGTTACAAAACATTGCTATTCACTTTATCCAACTATTTCTTGCTTTCTCTTTAACAATAATACATTAATCATTGGGGAAGTAAAGAGAGTTCGATAAGTGCTTCATGCCTGCACTGAGACAATATTAAATTAGCTACCATTATACAACAAAAGGTATTCTAAAAATCGTTTTGATTCAGACATAAATCGATGGTCAACTGCAACAATAAAAATTTCTTTTCATATGAATTCAGGGTTGCCTGTTAAAAGATTTTGCAAATGAACATAATCGAGGCAACTGTGTAGACACGAACAAGATCAACATTGGGACAAAACAGGAACTAGTGTTCAGCTGTCTCCGCACATTACCACAAGAACATAATAGATAATTTGCAAATGAAACATACATTTTAAATCACTTATTCGAGGTAGACGATGCAATTTCTGTTTTCTTCCAGCATGATAAAAATACAAAGGTACAACACGATCGTTCGCAGAAGAATATCGTTTGACTTGACTTAAAGAATGAGTATTTTTAATAGAGTCTGGTACAGAGTTTCACAGTCAAGTGGTGGCAGGAATGACAGATTTTTTTTCTATATATTTCTGTCTTGCACCTTGGTAAGCTGCGTTCATAAGGCCTTCTTCTATTGTAGGAATTTATATGTTACTAGTGCAGGAACAAGATCAACTAAGTTGTACTTTTATGAGTGTGACATGACAGTGGAACCATAATGTATGGTACTTAGCACAGTCATGTAATACGCAACTTTTGTTTTACGCAAAAATTATTGGATTTTTTCGGTTGTTTGAAAATGACATACACTATTAGGACGTGCTTACCTGTCATTATCATCACCATCGTCATCATCATCATCATCATCATCATTGCATATAGAGGTCGGTAGTATGTGTGCTGGTTAGTAGTAGTAGTAGTAGTATAGTATATGTAGATATAGTAGTAGTAGATAGTAGTAGTAGTAGTAGTAGTAGTAGTAGTAGTAGTAGTAGCAGTAGTAGTAGTGGCATAGTGTAGTAGCAGCAGCAGCAGCAATAGTAGTCGTCGCATCAGCAGCAATCAGAAACAGCAGCAGCAGAGAATAGCAGCAACAGCAGCAGCAACAGCAGCAGCTGAAGCAGCAGCAGTAACAGTAACTTCAGCTGAAGAAGAAGTAGCAGTGTTGCTGTTATTGATGTGACTGCTGCCCATGTTTTTGTACATAATATTGCTGCTGCTATCACTGCCTCTACATTAATTCATCGTCCTTCATGGTTTGGTGATGTTGGATGCTGTACAGAAAGCTAAAAACACCATCACCACCACCACCACCACCACACACCACAACCACCACCAACGACATCAACAACAACAACAACAGCAGAAGCAGCAACAACAACATTTCATGGTCTAGCTGACAACATCCCATCAAAACCAAACAAAGTCAGCAGAACGCGTTTATCATGCATCAAATCTCCTTCACCCACCCACCCACCCAGCCTCCCCTCTCCTCCCCCCCCCCCCCCACCCCCCAGTCTACCCCCTGCAAACCGACTCAATAAACACAAAAACAAAAAAACCCAAACAAAACAATAAACAAACACAAAAAACAACAGGGCATCAACAAATGAAACCACCATACAAACATGACAGCAAAAAAGAAACAACAAAACAAAGCAGAACACCACCAAACAACCCAAGCAGATGAAAGAACAAACACGATCATAACTCTCCCATACCCAGTGCATTGTGTGCCACAGGCTGGCTGCTCTTCCCAAACCGGCTGTGGCAATCACCGGATGACTGCACACAGGAGCCGTTAGTTCAACTATCCCATTGGCCTAATGAAATGGGATGCAACCTGGCCACACAGACAGGATTGGAAACAGATCATCATAAAAAAGGAAAACGGGGGGGGGGGGGGGGGGGGGGAGAGGAGGTGGGGAGGGTTGGGGGTAGGGGGGAGGGGGGGAGGGGTGAGGGGGAGGGTGGCAGGCAGGGGAGACTTGAAACACAGATGATCATAAAAAAGGGAAAGCGGGCCGGAGGGAACGGAGGGTTTTGGGGGATGAGGGATTCAGACGGGGGATCAGGATCATTAAAAAAAAAAAAGAGGATGGGTAAGGGAGATGAGAAGGGAGGTCTTTGATGGGGAGGTTTGGGGGAGGAGACGAGGGAGGGGTGGGGGGAGAGACATGGAGCCTGACTTTTGGCATTTCGAGTGAAAAGCTTCTGCCAACCCCCACCCCACCCCCACTTCCCATCCCCTCTCAACTAGCTCAACACGCTAGAACCATCGGACGACGCGAGGTCCCCTGAGGCTGCTTTGTAAACTGTGAACTGAATTAGCAAAGACGGGAGGTGCCAGCAGCCATGGCTGGGTGTGAAAGCGCACTTTGCTGGAAAACACAGGCCGGCCATTTCAGATGGCGTGACAGATGCTCCAAGTACCCTCTGTCCCCGAGACCAAGCGGACAGAAAAAAAGTGTCCCCTAACCTTCAGGGGGTGTGAAAAGCAGCCAGATCAGCTTGCCGCCAGTTTGGGGTTCCACTGCAGTTAGGCAAGATGGCTCGAGTTTCTGTTTTATCTGATCCCCGCAGGCTGGGTAGGGACACAGGAGAAGAGCTCTCACACGCCTGGAACATGTACGTGGGGTGTAAAGTGGGCTTAGGTTTGAGTCCTTGTGGAACAGGGCTATGCTCGTCGCGTCCCACACTGGTGATCTGTAACACGTGTAACTAGCAGAGCGGAGACTCTTGTGATAGGATTATCCTCTGTTGTGATGCGGGTTTCTAGCAGCGAGTTTTAGACTTTGTTGGAGTTCCAGACACGTGATGCGCGTACTGTTTTATTGTCGTGCCTTTTGTTACTGAGGGGTTGTATGTATGTTTGCCTAATGCCTGCAGCACAATTGCTGTGACTGACAAGTATTTTCCCAGTTGTAATTTATGATCTGATTTCCGTTTTCTCTTCCCATCAAAAGTTTTTCTGTTTGATGAAAGCAGGCAGGCAAACAAACAAACAAACAAACGCAGAAGGTCTGTGGTGACTAAAAGTGATATACAAGACACTAAAATACAATACCGTACATACAATAAATGCAATACAATTCAATACAATACAATACCGGCAGCGCAATCAACTTAAATGAATTTTTCTATACAATGACGCTTTCATTTTTATCATACAAGAAGAGGAACACAACTTAAATTCTCATTTTTTCATTGTCCCTGATTTTTTTTCAAAACCTCTATTTGGTCCCCTGCAATCCAAGCTAAGGAAAGGAGGATCATTTGCATAAACTGTCAACTCAAACAGCGATGGACAGTGGCCATGGTGCGGGCAGTGCCAGACCTTGGCAGAAAGGCAGGGGCATGCCTCCCTGCTTCTGGCATCCTCACCCCCTCTAACAGGAAGGAAGCAGTGACAGGCGGAGGCCTGCTAATGGACACAGCCCTCACAGGAGCCACCGACACCTTGACAGCAGTCACCGCTCATTTGCATGCTGCCCAGACAAAGTTGCTCATCATCTCGGCCAGCCTGTCTCTCACTCCTGCCAGACGATCAAGCTTCTTGCCTACACCCTCCTTGCCCACACTCCTGCTTGGACACTTGCCTACACCCTTGCCTACACCCTTGCCTACACCCTTGCCTACACCCTTACTTATACAATGCTGCCACTGAAAGACATTATTCCCTAGAATTTATTATTATTATTTTTTTTATTGAACCTTTGATAAGTCATTTTCAAAATGATTAAGAAGTTGGTACCTGCACTTGTTTTTCCTCCACTACTTTTTCCTCATTATTACTTATACTCGTACATAGATCTTTGTGCAAATCCTTGCCTAGGTCATGTTCTGGGTAATACTGTGAATAGGATGGGGGGTAAATAAGAACACTGCTTGGATCGCAAAGGAAAGTGCGAGTGTTTGACTATCTGCAGTATTTCTTTCTTTAACTCAACGTGTTCACTCACAGTGATATTACACCACTGGGCAAGTCGGCTGCGGTGTTTGTAAGTGCATAGCCATTGTACTTGAAAGGATATCAATTTCCTCCCTTCTTCCTTTTCTTCCTTTCTAGTTTTCCTTCACAAAGGTTCTGTTTCTTTAGGTAACTTCTCAGCTCGTTTCTTGGTTCACTCATGTGCAAGTTCATCGGCCAGCGATTTCATCTTTTAAACCTCAGTTATTGATCGGCAATTTCATCGACCTTCAAAACAAAAACAAAACTGACTTCGAATTGACTTTTTCAGTCATTGACTAGCAGCAATTTCATCAATGTTCAAATAAAAACAAAACTGACTTCAAATTATAACCTTCTATCAGTTTTCCCTTTTCTTTATCTCTTTTTATTGCCATGAGAGCGTAAACCCTCCCCTTTTCTGAAATCACCCACACTGGTCTTCGATCCTCTGTCCCCCTCACCCCCTGCTTCCCCATGGACGGGCAAACAAACCCCAACCTAATTTTCCTTCTGTCTTCCGCCAGTGATCTGTGGGGAGTCCTGATCATATCAGGTTACCACAGAGCCAGGCACCAGAGGCGATCCCGCACTGTGGCAGGCTCTCAGCAACGGAATTGACTAGCGCCTTTTCTCAATTACCATAAGCAGCGTATCACCTACACTACAGGAAACCGGCCATCTCATTTTCTGGCCGCCCCATAACTGACTGACATCGATAATCATCTCGCCAGTCAACAGAGGGCTCTATCACCTCCTTCCTCCAGCACGGAAACTGCCATCAACAAAGCTACAAGCCTTGGGCCATCAACAAAACTACAAGCCTTGGGCCATCAACAAAGCTACACGCCTTGGGCCATCAACAAAGCTACACGCCTTGGGCCATCAACAAAGCTACACGCCTTGGGCCATCAACAAAGCTACACGCCTTGGGCCATCAGCAAAGCTACACCCTTGGGCCACTCCCAGTTCCTGATCTTCCAAACAGATCTTTAGAGATAAGAGGAAATTATGCTTATAAACACTGGCACAATCGTTGGAGTAAGACATAAAGAGTTTTTGTGCCATGTGTGTATGGATCTAGACTGATGCAAAACGGTTTACTAATAATAATCATATATAAACCAGGTAGATAAAAACGAAAGGAGAGGATGGATGGGGTTCCATTGTGGTGATGCTTTATTTTCCTACACAGCAACCTGAATTCGTAAGTACTAGATGCTGTTGTGACAAGAGTGTGCAATGCACAGTGTGTAGACGTTTTGTTGTCCATTGCACTGTCGATTTTGTTCTTTCAAAATGTAGTGCTGTATGAAATCAGGAGTAGTCAAAGAAGCAGCAGCAGCAGCAGGAGTAGTAGTAGTAGTAGTAGTAGTAGTAGCAGCAGCAGAGCAGCAGCAGCAGCAGCAGCAGCCAGCAGCAGCAGAGCAGTAGCAGCAGTAGCAGCAGCAGCAACAGCAGTAGCAGCAGCAGCAGCAGTAGCAGCAGCAGTATAGTAGTAGTAGTAGTAGTAGTATAGCAGCAGCAGCAGCAGCAGCTAGCAGCAGCAGCAGCAGCAGCAGCAGCAGCAGCAGCAGCAGCAGTAGCAGTAGTAGTAGTATCAATTTTATTATCATGTTTAATTATGCTGCAGAAGCCAGGAACCAGCCTGATTTCATACTTTGTGTCTGAGCTGTTTTCCCTTCCTGTTCACAGTGTACCCGTACATCTTCCGTAAATCCAGTCTGGGGTATACAGACACTTGTAGCATCCAACAACAAAACTCCAAAGCAATGTATAAGCCCTATTAGAGAAGCCTCGACCACATACTCCTGATCTTTCCAAAGAGCACACACCACACTCAGCAACAGGTTAACAGGCTCACTCACTCACTCAGTCCCATGTCCCAAAGGACGTAGGGGGAACATGAGAGAAGACGCAACAGAGATCTTTTTCTATGCTTCATGATCATGTGTGGCTAGTAGGAGGTGTTGCAGGGGTTGGGCTGTCCAGTCTTTGATGTTGTCAACCCATGATTTCTTTTGGCGGCCTCTTCTCCTCTTGCCTTCGACTGTTCTTTGCAAGATGGTTTTTGCTAAGGTGTTGTGTCTTGTGGTGTGACCAAACCACATCAGCAGTTAACAGGCACAGTTCCAAAATACATTTCATTTCATTTCGTGTTGTTTATAACCCTGTATAGATATACCACAATGGTCATTATCAGGTCTGTCATTTTCTTTGGTTTCAGTAACTCCAGTAGCATTCAGCTTAAGTTCAACATCAACACCTTCCAATGCCTTCAAACACCCAGCAGAGTCACTCTGGGGGGAAAACACCATCACATGGCAAAATGCCTCCATTACTGTATTCCTGAAGGCCAATAAAACCAGGTCGCGCTGAGGACGACAGCCATTGCGCTTAATTCGTCATCCCTGGGTTACAAAAAAGCGTAAAAATGAAAGGATGAAGAACACTTTGATGTCCAAAACAATGCATGAAAATGCCATATGGGTAAAGAACACTGCAAGATAGATATCCTCTGCCCACCCCAATGTTGATAATATCACTATCTGGTCTCCAAAATAAAACGGTATAGAGGTCTAGGCAAGTTGTCATGTGATTAAAAAAGGAAAATATTTGTGAGTTTTTTCTATTAAAAAAAATGCAGGAAAAAGAAAACAGAGAAAAGCCAGAGAAAGAATTGGAATGTAAGGAAACAGACACAAATAAAGACAGTGAAAAAAGGGGAATTTCAAGCACAGAGTTCCACGATGGTGGGGATGCTATTTATACAAACAGAGCCCCTGCTGGAATCCCACGCAAGAAAAAAAAATCCACAACCAAAACACAGGTTTGTAAAAATTCGAATTACACAATAACTAATTGAAAAGAGAATGACATCACCACTGCAACACAGCTTTCACTTTGTAAAAAAACAAAAACAAATTCTAGGTGTTAGGTTTTCCTTTTTCCTGATTGCCATTTATCTATTTTTCATTCAAAATACTCTAGCTCACTTGTTATAATGCATGGCTTCCACTCCAGCTTTCTAAATTGTAGCTTTCACTGGTAAGGTGACAGCTCTATTAATTCCATTCAGCGACGGAGCATTAATCTTTTTTTTCTACAAGCTTTGAGCCAGAGAACAACGGACACACAGCCAAGCCCACTGGCAGTGTCAGCCGAGGGTGCCTAATGGAAATGTCAAATGTCATCTGACATGAAATAACGCTGTTAGTTTGGCTTTTCTGCCTTCATCAACTACATCATACATTGATGAAGTAAGCAGATGAATTAGATTGAAGTCAAAGTACTTTTTTTTTATCCAGCAGTCTTGTTGATCTTGACACCATTGATGTTTTAGTATTGTTCTTGTTCTGGGGGGTGTTGCTTTTTTTGAAGGTTTTTTTTATCGGGGGCTCTTTTCTTGTTGGTGTATTGTCGTTGCCGTTGTAGTGAGAGTAGCGGTGTTTCCATAGATTATGCTCATTCAGAAAATCGATGCAAACATACAAGCAAGCAAGCAGACAAGCAAGTAAGCGAGCGCGCGCACACACACACACACACACAAACAAAACACACACACACACACACACACACACACACACACACACACACACACACACACACACACACACACACACACACACACACACACACACACACACACACACACACACAAAGAGCAACAACAACGCCCTCACACACACGCACATACACAAATACTCACAAAACAACAATACCTTTACACACATGCACATGTGCGCGCGCACACACACAAACACACACACAATCACACACACAGCAAAAACAACAACAACAACAATCTTTTACACAACCAAAGACAAAAAAGACACATAGAGAAAGACAAAGCTGTTCGCTTGTTATCCCTCTCAATATGTGTATCTATAACATTCACGTGTCCTGAATTAAGATTTATTGAAGCCAGAAAGACAAACACATCAAACCCACTAATCAGCTTCCCCTCCGTCTTTCCCCCCCCCCTCCTTTAAAAGGACACCATCTCAACTCTTTACTACCTATAACTCCGGCACATCACATCACATCAAGGCATCACATCACATCACATCAAAGAATCATATCACATCACATCACATCAAAGCATCACATCACATCACATCAAAGAATCATATCACATCACATCACATCACATCAAAGCATCACATCACATCACATCACATCAAAGCATCATATCACATCATATCACAACACATCACATCAAGGCATCACATCACATCACATCAAAACATCACATCAAAGCATCACATCACATCACAACACATCAAAGCATAAAGCATAAAGCATCACATCACATCACATCACATCAAGGCATCACATCACATCACATCACATCACATCACATCACATCAAGGCATCACATCACATCAAAGCATCACATCAAAGCATCACATCGCATGCATCACATTTCATCACATCAAATCACGTCACATCACATCACGTCACATCACATCACGTGACATTACATTACATCACATCAATCACATCACAGATGAACTCTCCAGACGTTTCAATCACATAATCCCCCCCCCCCTCTATCCTCCCCCCCCCCCCTTGATCCCATCCCACTCCCATTCTACTACCCTCCTTCCACCCCTTGGCACCCCTACCCCCGATCCCCACCCCTATCCCCAATCTACTGGGCCCTAGCCTCCTTCCACCCCCTTGGCACCCCCAACCCCCACCCCATCTTCACCCCCCCATATACTACCCTCCGTCCACCCCTTTGGCACCCCCACCCTCATCCCTACCCCCCTCCCCTCCTCCCCCCCCCCCCATCCCCCCCACCCCACCCACCCCCCCCCCTCTATCAGGAGATAGCGTGCAGAAGAAGGCGCTAGGCTAGCAGCCGGTGACTCCTTCTTCTCTTCCTTCTACGGGACTTGGCACTGTTCCTGGTTGTCCTGGAGTAAAGGGCTGTACTACTATACTGGGCTCTCTGGCTTTCATTTCTCCTTTCTCCTTTCTTTTCCTTTCTTTTCTTTTTCTCTGTGTGCCTCTAAAGAGGGGAGCTGTAGGAGGGAGGACGAGGTCGGTGCGTCTTGCCAAGTATGGTCTTTTTTCCCCTTTTTTTTCTTTTTTTTTTAAAGTAGTAAGTGTTTTTGGGTGGGGTGGGTGGGAGGATGGGGTGGGGGAGGGATGAGGGTGTGTGTGTGTGTGTGGAAGGAGGCGGGTTAGGGGTTTTGGGGTGTGTTGTGTGTGTGTGTGTGTGTGTGTGGGGGTGTGTGTGTGTGTGTGTGTTGTGTGTGTGTGTGTGTGTGTGTGGTGTGTGTGTGTGTGTGTGTGTGTGTGTGTGTTTTAGAGAGAGAGGGGTAGTGTGAGTGTGTGTCTGTTTGGTGTGTGTGTTTGCGCGTGTGTGTGTGCATGCGTGCGTGCGTGTGCATGGGCGAAAAACACGTAAAAAACCCATCACTATACCTCAGTAGAAAAAAACTATAATGATTTAGACAAAACACACACACTCACCCCCCCCCCACTACCCCCACACCACACACACATACACACCACCCACCACCACCCTCTTTACCCCCCCCCCCCCCAAACACACACACACACACATACTTTCCGACGTAACAGCGTTTTCAAAAAAGCAGTGAGACAATGGAAGGGCCCAGGCAGACAGTATAGTACAGCACAGGGCAGGCCTGTGATGGCGACCTTTGTGACTGAACAACAAAGCAATGCGCCAATCCTCTGAAGCCTGGGGCCCAGTCTGTCCATGAGCCAGTCTGAGCCACAAAGACAACATGGGATAGATTCCTGCACAGTACACACACTGTGACCCGGGCAGGCAGGCAGGAAGGAAGGCAGGAAGGAAGGAAAGAAAGAAGGAAGGAAGGAAGGAAGGAGGGAGGGAGGGAGGAAGGAGGAAGGAAGGCAGGTAGGCAGGAAGGAAGGAAGGAGAGGATCGCGACATCCTTAACTGCTTTACAGAATGTTGTTGCCCACTCCCACCTGCTTTACAGACAGACTGCTTTTGCCACATCCCACCTGCTTTACAGACAGACTGCTTT
>CM060318.1:16045673-16058173 GCA_030674155.1 Stramonita haemastoma
ACCTTTTTAGCGTTCCTCTCTTTGATGACTCTACTAGTCTCCTTTGACTGCTAGCTGGCCCTCAGAAATGCAAAGACAACTTGATCTCTCCCAGACCCTGGGGTGATGCACGGAGTTTCTCAGGCTGTGCCGCCTGGCAAGCTGACTCTGAGGAAGATCATTCTTCTCCGGGGAAAAAAAGGACAACACACGATCCACGAGTATTTCCACTACAACGATAAACAACAGATAAAAAAAAAACCGCTGCACTGTGGTGCATGCACCCAGCTCTGCTGCCTGATACAGACAGGCAGGCAGGAAGCTGGCTCACCACTCCCGATACACAGAATGGACAGAGGCGGCGGTTTATTTTATGTCCCTTGGATCAACACGGAATCTACACATCCTTCCTCTCCCTCCCCTACCTCCCCCCCCCCCCCCTCTGGCAATCTCCTTTCGGGTTATTTGGCCCTCAGCAGTCCACCGGGCGTTGAACCACGCTAATAACATTACAAGGGAGGGGGGGGGGTGTTTGGCTGATCACTTTTAGTCAGTGCTGTTAATTGATAGGCGCTGACAACATCACAGACAGAGGCAGACACGCCAAGGCGATCAATTCTCCCCCTGTACACTGCAGTCCACTAGCCTAGCCTAGCCCTGCCCCTGCCGTGCCGTGCCCACACCCCAACACCGGATGTGACGTACTGTACACGTGATCCACCGTTCAAGAGTCCATGACAGTCTCTTCCTTTCCTTTGCAGGCTTGTCTATCCTGTTCCACATCAGCATGCATCACAGCCCCTCCCCCCCACCACCCCCCTCCTCCCCCTCCCCCCTCCCCCACCCCCAAACTCTTTGCTGTTCGTTTCTTTTTAGTCTGCAAAACTGAAAACATGAAGAAATTGTGTACTACTGTATGCTGTGCGTTGATGTATAGAACTATCTGTATTTGTATACCATTTTAAAGTCACGGCAGATTTTTATGCGTGGAATTCGGGTACTCTTCCCAAGGGAGAGCGCGTCGCTACAAGATCAGCGCCACTATTTTTTTTTCTTTTCTTTCTGCATGTATATTTGTTTTTCCTATCAGAGTAGCTTTTCTTTACAGAATTTTTCTTGGAAATACTCTCGTGTTGCCATGGGATTTTTTACGTGCGCTATATGCGTGATGCATACGTTACCTTTATCGTCTCATCCACAATACTAGCACTCAGACCACCACTCACAGTCTAGTGGATGGGGGAAAAGTTGCGGGTACAAACGGGAATTGAACCACCCGGACTTTTTACTTTCTAGGCAGGTGCGTTACCTGTAGAGCACCGTGCTGATGTGCAGTGAGGGCTTGATGGAGAAGAGAGAGGGGGTTAAGGTCTACCCCATAACAAAGCATCGATCCCATTTCAATCAAACAAAAAGCGTTGTGCTGAAATTACCAATCAAAGAATATTTATCATCCCAAGTCTAAAGCCTAAGCATGAAAATATGAGGTTACAACCTGTTTTAACATACGTAAACATCAATACAAGTCTACAGACTAAACACGAAAATACCAGGCTACAAACCTCTTTTTAACATACCTAAACATCAAACAAGTCTACAGACTAAACACGAAAATACAGGCTACGAACCTCTTTTTAATACACCTAAACATCAATACAAGTCTACAGACTAAACACGAAAATATCAGGCTACAAACTTCTTTTTAACACACCTAAACATCAAACAAGTCTACAGACTAAACACGAAAATACCAGGCTACAAACCTCTTTTTAACATACCTAAACATCAAAACAAGTCTACAGACTAAACACGAAAATATCAGGCTAAAGAACCTCTTTTTAATACACTAAACATCAATACAAGTCTACAGACTAAACACGAAAATATCAGGCTACAAACCTTCTTTTTAACAACCTAAACATCAAACAAGTCTACAGACTAAACACGCAAATACCAGGCTACAGACTTCCTTTTAACATACCTAAACATCAATACAAGTTTACAGACTAAACACGATAATACCAAGCTACAGACCTCTTTTTAACATACCTAAACATAAATACAAGTCTACAGACTAAGCACGAAAAAAACAGGCTACAAACCTCTTTTTAACATACCTAAACATCAGTACAAGTCTACAGACTAAACACGAAAATACCAGGCTACAAACCTCTTTCTAACATACCTAAACATCAAAACAAGTCTACAGATTAAACACGAAAATACCAGGCTAGAAACCTCTTTTTAACATACCTAAACATTAATACAAGTCTACAGACTAAACACGAAAATATCAGGCTACAAACCTCTTTTTAACATACCTAAACATCAATACAAGTCTACAGACTAAACACGAAAATACCAGGCTACAAACCTCTTTTTAACACACCTAAACATTAATACAAGTCTACAGACTAAACACGAAAATACCAGGCTACAAACCTCTTTTTAACATACCTAAACATCAATACAAGTCTACAGACTAAACATGAAAATACCAGGCAACAAACCTCTTTTTAACATACCTAAACATTAATACAAGTCTACAGACTAAACACGAAAATACCAGGCTACAAACCTCTTTCTAACATACCTAAACATTAATACAAGTCTACAGACTAAGCACGAAAATACCAGGCTACAAACCTCTTTTTAACATACCTAAACATCAAAACAAGTCTACAGACTAAACACGAAAATACCAGGCTACAAACCTCTTTTTAACATACCTAAACATCAAAACAAGTCTACAGACTAAACACGAAAATACCAGGCTACAAACCTCTTTTTAACATACCTAAACATCAATACAAGTCTACAGACTAAACACGAAAATACCAGGCTACAAACCTCTTTTTAACATACCTAAACATCAATACAAGTCTACAGACTAAACACGAAAATATCAGGCTACAGACCTCTTTTTAACATACCTAAACATCAATACAAGTCTACAAACTAAACACGAAAATACCAGGCTACAGACGACCTTTTAACATACCTAAACATCAAAACAAGTCTACTGACTAAACACGAAAATACCAGGCTACAAACCTCTTTCTAACATACCTAAACATCAAAACAAGTCTACAGACTAAACACGAAAATATCAGGCTACAAACCTCTTTTTAACACACATAAACATGAAAACACGTCTACAGACTAAACACGAAAATATCAGGCTACAAACCTCTTTTTAACATACCTAAACATCAAAACAAGTCTACAGACTAAACACGAAAATACCAGGCTACAAACCTTCTTTTAACATACCTAAACATCAAAACAAGTCTACAGACTAAACACGAAAATACCAGGCTACAGACTTCCTTTTAACATACCTAAACATCAAAACAAGTCTACAGACTAAACACGAAAATACCAGGCTACAAACCTCTTTTTAACATACCTAAACATCAATACAAGTCTACAGACTAAACACGAAAATACCAGGCTACAGACTTCCTTTTAACATACCTAAACATCAATACAAGTCTACAGACTAAACACGAAAATACCAAGCTACAGACCTCTTTTTAACATACCTAAACATCAAAACAAGTCTACAGACTAAACACGAAAATACCAGGCTACAAACCTCTTTTTAACATACCTAAACATCAATACAAGTCTACAGACTAAACACGAAAATACCAGGCTACAGACCTCCTTTTAACATACCTAAACATCAATACAAGTCTACAGACTAAACACGAAAATACCAGGCTACAAACCTCTTTTTAACATACCTAAACATCAATACAAGTCTACAGACTAAACACGAAAATACCAGGCTACAAACCTCTTTTTAACATACCTAAACATCAAAACAAGTCTACAGACTAAACACGAAAATACCAGGCTACAGACCTCCTTTTAACATACCTAAACATCGGAGAAGAAAAACTACATCAACATGGAGTAGGCTTTATTGTCAGGAAAGAGATTGTGTCAAGCATCATCAGCTGCACACCAGTATCCAGCAGACTCATCTCAATCAGAGTTTCTGCAAAACCCCAGAATCTCACCATCATCCAAGTGTATGCTCCAACATCTGACTACGATGACGATCAGATAGAAGAATTCTATGAAGAACTTGAAAACGTCATCTCCAAAACGCCCCAAAAAGACATCCTTATTGTGGAAGGCGACTGGAATGCTAAGGTGGGACCTGATGCCTATGACACCTGGGCAGGAACCACAGGACGATTTGGACTGGGAGAAACAAATGACAGAGGACAGCGGCTGCTGGAATTCGCAAAGAAGCACAAACTGACTTTGGCTAACACACTCCACCCTCACAAGCCATCCAGAACATCAACCTGGCACTCACCAAATGGTCTGATTCATAATCAAATTGATTACATTCTGTCACCCCAAAGATTCAAATCCAGCATAAACAAGGCAAACACAAGAACATTCCCAGGAGCTGACATTGGCAGTGACCACGACCTTGTACTTACCACCATCAGGCTGAAACTGAAAGCAAAACAACAGCCAAAAAGCCCACGCATAAGATTCGACCTGGAAAAACTCAAAGACCCAACAGTGGTTGAGATCTTCCAAGCCAACATTGGAGGAAAGTTCGCCGCACTCACAGCCATCGACAATGATGTGGACACATTGGCCAACAACATCAAAGAAGTGCTAACGACAGCAGCAGAAGAAACATTAGGAAGAAGCAGAACAAAGAAACAACCTTGGGTGACAAATGAGGTTCTTGACCTCTGCGACAAAAGAAAAGAACTTAAAAAACAAAAGTTCACAAGTCAAGAAGCTTACAAGAAGTACATGGATAGCCACAGAGAAGTGAGGAAAAAGATGAGAGAAGCCAAAGAAGCGTGGATAGAAGAACAATGCAACAACATCGAAGCTGGAATGACCAAGGGAAACAGCAAAACAGCTTACGACACTTTGAAAGCACTAACGAAAACCACACAGCCTAAAGCCTCTGTTATTGAAGACAAAGAAGGAAATCTTTTAACGGAAAACAATGCCATCCTCCAACGCTGGACAGAATACTGTGAGGGATTGTACAACTACCCACTACGCCCAGATACCAACATAGTTTCTGACAAACCCCCTGAACACCAAGATAAAGACCCACCAATACTAAGGTGTGAAGTAGATGCAGCTATTAGACAATTGAAGAAGGGGAAGTCCCCTGGAATCGATAACATCCCAGCTGAAACTCATAAAAAATGGAGGGAATGAAACAGCAAGGCGATTCACAGAACTTTGTCAGAAGATCCACGACACCAAAGAATGGCCAAAAGAATGGACACAGTCTCTTGTAATACCCCTGCCAAAGAAAGGAAACCTCAAACAATGCCAGAACTACAGAACCATCAGTCTCATAAGTCATCCTAGCAAGATCATGCTGCAGGTAGTCCTCAACAGACTGAAAAACCAAGCGGAAAAACTCCTGGCAGAAGAACAAGCGGGCTTTAGACCAAAACGCAGCACAATGGAACAAATTTTCAATCTGAGAATTCTGATAGAGAAGCATCTCCAACACCAAAAAGACTTGTACCACAATTTCATAGACTTCAAAAAGGCCTTTGACAGGGTATGGCATGACGGCCTCTGGCAAGTACTCAGGCACTTCAACATTGACAGCTGTCTAATTGAAGTCATCAAAGCTCTGTACGAGAACGCAGAAAGTGCAGTTTTTATGAATAATCACGTGGGCGAGTTCTTCAAGACCACGGTTGGGGTTCGCCAGGGCTGCCTTCTCTCACCTGTACTCTTCAACCTCTTCCTCGAAAACATCATGACAGAGACACTGCAAAACCACCACACTTCCATCTCCATTGGTGGAAGACCCCTTTGCAACCTCAGATTTGCAGATGACATTGACCTCATGGGCAGCAGCAAACAAGAACTGCAAATCCTCACAGACAATTTAACAGATCGAGCGAGCGCATACGGCATGGAGGTCAGTACAGAGAAATCAAAGATCATGGTCAACAGCGCGAGTAATGACATCACGGAAATAAAGATGAATGGAGAAACACTAGAAGAGGTGAGCCAATTCAAATACTTAGGCTCCATCCTAACAAAAGATGGCACATCAAACAATGAAGTGAAAGCTCGCATTGCAACAGCAACATCTGCTCTAGTCAGACTCGAGAAGATCATCAGAAGCAACAACATCAGCTTCTGCACCAAATACTACCTTTACAAATCCCTCGTGATATCTATCCTCCTATATGGCTGTGAATCATGGACTCTGACAGCAGAGTTAGAGAGGAGAATCCAAGCATTCGAGAACAAGTGCCACAGAAGACTCCTCAAAATATCATACAAAGAACACAAGACCAATAACTATGTGAAAGAAGAAATCAAAAAGCGTGTGGGCCCCCAAGAGCCTTTGCTCTCCACCATAAAGAGGAGAAAGTTGATGTGGTTTGGTCACACCACAAGACACAACACCCTAGCAAAAACCATCCTGCAAGGAACAGTCGAGGGCAAGAGAAGAAGAGGCCGCCAAAAGAATCATGGGTTGACAACATCAAAGACTGGACCGCCCAACCCCTGCAACACCTCCTACTAGCCACACAGGATCGTGAAGCATGGAAAAAGATCTCTGTTGCGTCTTCTCTCATGTCCCACCTACGTCCTTTGGGACATGGGACTGAGTGAGTGAGAAACATCAATACAAGTCTACAGACTAAGCACGAAAATACCAGGCTACAAACCTCTTTTTAACATACATAAACATCAATACAAGTCTACAGACTAAACACGAAAATACCAGGCTACAGACCTCCTTTTAACATACCTAAACATCAAAAGAAGTCTACAGACTAAACACGAAAATACCAGGCTACAGACCTCCTTTTAACATACCTGAACATCAATACAAGTCTACAGACTAAACACGAAAATACCAGGCTACAGACCTCCTTTTAACATACCTAAACATCAATACAAATCTACAGACTAAACACGAAAATACCAGGCTACAGACCTCTTTTTAACATACCTAAACATCAATACAAGTCTACAGACCAAACACGAAAAATACCCGGCTACAAACCTCTTTTATAACATCCCTTTCTGCTGCTTTCTTCCCTTCTCCTGTATAGCAAGTACACTCCCGGACCAGAGAGACAGTGAAGGTGGCCCAGACAACAGATGACATGCCATCACTTCTTTCTTCAATTCTCCTCCAAGAGTGAATTCTTCAGGCAATATCCCCGTGAGCAAGTTGAACTGGCGAAGCCCATGCCTCTCTACATCTCAGAGTGCATGCTGGGTACGCTCGTGTGTCGTGTCGTAAAGTGGTTACTATCGTACAATGGACAAGTTCGACGAAAATAAAAAAAAATCCATTCTTGGTCTGGATACATCCTCTTTGGGGAGGTGGGGTGTGGGAGGGGTGACTTCTCTTTTCCTTCACTGAGTGGGCTGCTACTGCACAAATTGTATATCCCCAAACAAACAATTCTATATCCGGCAATTCCTATTGTCTATGTGAGCGATCAAAACAGATAAAATAACTGATTTTCCTAGGGAAAAGTTAGGGGGTACTCGTTATGTTTGCAGTCTTTGAGTTTTTACTTACGTAATATTTTTATTGTCATCATTTTCGGTCGTTTTTGTTTTCATGTGTATTAATAGAAAGTGATGTGTTAAGCAGTTTAAAGATGATTTCAGATGAAATTGTGATCAAGTTTACCCAGTTAAACGTCTTTATCATGTAAGCAACAAGGAAGCCATATACGACATCACCGCCGACAAGGAACCATATACGACATATCCCCTAGCGACAAGGAAACCATATAACGATATATCACCTAGCGATAATCAAACCATATAACGACATATCACCTCGTAGCGACAATGGAAACCACTATAACGACATATCACCCATAGCGATAATGAAACCATATAACGACATACACCGTAGCGACATAACCATATAACACATTCACCAGCGACAATGAAACCATATAACGACATATCACCCGTAGCGATAATCAAACCATATAACGACATATCACCCGATAATGAAACATATAACGAATAACACCGTGCGAAATAAACCATATTAAACGACATATCACCGTAGCGATAATGAAACCATATAACGACATATCACCCATAGCGACAATGAAATCATATAACGAATACCGTAGCGACAATAAAACCATATAACGACATATCACCGGTAGCGACAATAAACCATATAACGACATATCACCCATAGCGACAATGAAACCATATAACGACATATCACCCATAGCGACAATGAAATCATATAACGATATATCACTCATAGCGACAATGAAACCATATAACGACATATCACCCATAGCGACAATGAAACCATATAACGACACACAATAGACCTGTGTCTTCTATTTCACCAGACACTGCCAGTCGGCTGCCCTACAAAACATAGATGGGTATTCAAAGTGCGCAGAGAAAATTAATTTCTGTGAGTGTTTGCATACGGGACCATGGTTAAAATTCTTCTTCTTCTTTTCTTTCTTCTTCTTCTTTTCTTCTTCTTCTTCTTCTTCTTTCGTCGTCGTCGTCGTCGTCGTCGTCGTCGTCGTCGAACGCTTATACAGCAAATGTTGTTGTCTGTCATATGAGCAAAATGCGTCGTTAATCTTGAATCGTTAAGTGCCTGACAAGTGATGCCCAGCACATCCAACTTTGGCGTGGAAGAAGATTGTTATCTTTTGCATCTTTCTGAGAAAAAGGCCAGAGTAAGGACCTAGAAGGCAGAAAATAGACAAGAATGAGGTGACAGGAAGAAAAAGAATAAGGCAGAAACAAAGAGAGGACTAGAAAAGAGGGAATTCCTAGCCGAGAATTTCCAGAAGGTGGGGATGTTATTTATACTAAGATGCTCCCAGCAGCCCCTCGGGGGGAAAATTTTTATCTGAAGACTTTCTGGGGCATGGGGTCAATATTAAAGCTAACTCGGGGGGGAGGGGGGGAGGGGGGTGAACGGACACCTTAACCGAGACTTGAACTCGTGCCCTCAAACCGTGCCTGACCACAAGCTCCAATGTTTTGTTTCTGGTTTTTCTTCATTTTATTCCTTAACTATAGAACTCCATAGTTCATCACTGCTGAGATGTTTGCGTAGGTAACCCTTTTTACCCACCACTAAGGTAGCAGCATGCCGACTTGGGGGGTGATTCATTTGGACACTCTAGCCACTGGGCTATCCCACCCCTAAAATGACAGACAGCCACACTGTACTAGTCTGCTCTTTCTAGCTACACTCAAGCAGGCACACACACTGACCAGCGCATAAGTAAAATGATCAAAGATGAAAGAATCTCTCTCTCCATTCAGAAATCACACATGGCCTCATTAGACAGTCATTTGTTTATGTGTACACTATTTGTCTATGTAATACAACTGTATGACACAAAACTATGTTCCATCACTTTTGCCTTTTTCCCGCCTTCCTTCCCCGTACATCTCAGGTGACCAGCGCAAGAATACAAGAATCGGAAGTCCACACACTATGGTCACATTTACCCTCTTCTCACAGTTCCTCAATACATGAGTCTAAATTCTTTTACTTCAATTAGTTCAAAAGTGTCGGCTAAGCATATATATGGAGAGAAATATAACAGTATGCTACTTAACCATAGCTCCTCTCTTTCTATAAGGTCTTCCCAGTCAAGTCAAAGTTCAAGTCAAAAAGACTTTAATCATCCCATGAAAGTCAATTACAATACTGATAGGTATATTGCTACGAATCACAATCTCGAAAGTCACAAGAAAGCTACATTTCATATTGGTTCAAATATTCCAAGATAACTTCACATAAAAATATCGAAACACACCACATACAACACACACACACCACATGCAAACACACACACACACACCACACACACACACACACCAATGTAGGAATGCAATGTTATTAAGACCATTGACTAGAAAAAAAAACATAAACTCATTATTTACGTATATTACGTTATATATACGTTATTTATTTACGTATGCAAGCACGCACGAACTCACACTACTACAGTCATAACAATGACGATCAGGCAAGTCATTCAGAGAAGTGTAAAAACTACCCCGTCAGTGTTACTGTGAGTTTAGAATTTGAATGACTCTAAGGAAAAAAGTAATTCTGTTTGTCATGTTGTGGCACTGAAAACGGCTCCTGCATCAGACAACAATGGACATTCTAAAAAAACAAAGCATGGCTTCGAAGGATAGGCCAACACGACAGTCGCGAAGAAGCAGCCATTGCAATATGGCTGTCGGGCCCGCTTGACATGGCCTCAGCAAATCATACATGGAAGCAGGGACAGGACAGGGAAGGACGATGCCGAAGGGTGGGGGGGGGGGGTATACAACAGGGAGGAGGGAAGGGAGGAGGGAGAGGAAGAGGGAGGGGAGGGGTGGGGGGTGAAAGGAAATAGTGCGTCAATCGTTCTCAGTCAGCTCGGTTAATTGACAGTGGAGCGGAGGAGACATTCAAAGGCTATTAGCTCTGTGCAGGAATCCGCCGCGTACGTACGCTCTACACCCCCTACACCCATCCAGCAGCACAGGGAGGGGGGGGGGGGGGGGGGGGAGGAGGAGACGAGCTGCACACGCGATGGCTCCCTCGACACTCCTTCCTTACCGTTCTGCCTCTCCCCTACATGATTAGTTAATGCAAAGTGCCATATTCTTCCTGCCTCCCTCCCTAGCCCAGCCCAGTCCAGTCCGCAGAGACAGAGAGAAAAGAGATCAAAAGAAAAGAAAAAAAGCTTGATAAGCACAAAATACTAGTGTTAGTAGCAGTGGTGTATAGTGTATAGTGATGGTAGTAGTAGTAGTGTAGTATAGTAGTAGTATAGTAGTATGAGTAGTAGTAGTAGTAGTAGTAGAGTAGTTTAGTAGTATAGATATAGAGTCAGTATGTAGCACGTAGCAAGCAGACAGCAGCAGCAGCAGCGCAGCAGCAGCAGGTAGTAGTAGTAGTAGTAGTAGTAGTAGTAGTAGTAGTAGTAGTAGTAGTAGTGGGACAATGACGGTCATTATTATTCAGGCATGTTTCTATATCGGAGAAGACAATGGCTACAAGCCAATTTCATATTGCGATAATTATACAGATTTTTACATGCTTCGTCATTATTATCATCATCAATTCTCTCTCTCTCTCTCTCTCTCTCTCTCTCTCTCTCTCTCTCTCTCTCTCTCTCTCTCTCTCTCTCTCTCTCTCTCTCTCTCTCTGTAACCGCGCCGCAGCGCTATAAGGCTTTATTACTAAACAGCATTAATCATTCATTCATTCATTCATTCATTCATTCATTCATTCATTCACGTGTGTGTATGTTTATGTGTGTGTTTGTGTGTGTGTGCGTGCGCGCATGCGCGCGCGTGTGTGCATGTGTGCGTGCGTGCGTGTATGTGACCAGGGAGACAAGGGACCAGATATGCCAAAAAAAAAGTCTGTGGAAGAAAGAAAGACAGAAAGAGAGACGGGAGGAGGGAGGGAGGGAGAGGTGGGTGTCGCATGGCGTGAAGGCAGCATTTTGCCCCCTCCTTCTAACCCCAGCGGCGTGGATCAAGATGTATCTCTCACATGTTCCTCCGGCCATCGACTTGCCACACAGGCACAATCGATACACTGGCTATCATGTCAACCTTTATTTGCAGAAGACAGGCACAGAGAAGAATGCCAGAAAGAAAAGGGGAGGGAGGGAGGGAGAGGGAGGGAAGGGGGACGGGCCGGGGGGGGAGGGGAGGCTTTAGTTGGAAGATGGAAAAGTTCAAACACAGGGGAAAGGGGATGGATGGGGGTGTAAGTATGAAGTGGGTGTTGAGTTCATGGAAATGGAACAGGTTTGTGTGTGGAATGCTACATTGTTCTTTGGCATATACTACAAGGGGGGGTTTGGTCTTTTTTTTTCTTTCTTTCCCTCCTCGGCTGACGCTTCGAGATTCTCAAAACTGTGATATTCAGCTGCGTATGCCACGATTTTTCCCGCTATCTAGGTGGCCGCCTTTGTGGAGACATTTGAAACAGAGAGTATTGTCTGATATCTTACTCTCATGAGACAGGCAGCCAGTGACGAGATCGCAAAAGATTGTAAACATTGAAATAGCGTTTTTCATGCCGTTTCTACAGCGCTACATCATTCTGAAATACAACATGAGCTTTTATTTTTTGGCATACCATGTATTCAACATTCATTATTTCATCATGCTATTATAGAGCTTTCCAGTCTGTTTATGTAATCCTACACGTTGCTGTGATGACATTGTATGCTAGTTGTGGGGGAGGGGATGATTTTGACACCATTGATACCCTGCATTCTTCTCAACCTCACCTATTCCGTAGCTGGGTGACTGTTGGGGCACAATGAAGATGTTGCAACCGCCTTACATTATTGTGAAATTCAGCACTGGTGTTTTTTTCTTCTTCTTGTACTGTTCATACAATACTACGATATTTTGACATAATGTCTCGGTTTTGGCCATGCCACCAAGCAAACATTAGCGTGTTATACCCATGAACTATTGTTTGCCCAGTTCAA
>CM060318.1:16063173-16078173 GCA_030674155.1 Stramonita haemastoma
CTTCTGTTTCACCGGGTCACATGATCCACAAACTTTGTCCTAGAAAAAGAAAAAAAAATTGCAAATGGGAAGAAACTTCATTGTTCATTATCCTTAATAGTGCCAAAGCAATCTGAATCCTTTGGAGACGTAAACCAGGGAGGGGACAAAGGTTACGGGAAACTTCAAACGTAGTGGCTCCGACAATTAAAGGGCTGTGACACAAAGACAGAGCATGTTTTGTGTTCAGTGTAAAATTGGTCATTACGAAGATCGGAGAGAAGAGATTTCCTTCCATTGTTGGGTTCTTTTTTCTTCTGAGGCTGAGAGGGATTTCTTTCCTTCTTGCAGAGTTGTTTAGTTTTGTTTGTCGAATGCAGTCAACTATCAGGTTTATCTCAAACAACTAACAACTTTCTTTCCTTTTACTCAACTTAAAAAACAGTGTTTTACTCTTTTCTAAAAACGGTCAAACAAAAAGGAAAAAAGAAGTCACACTTGAGATCTTGTTTGCTCTTACTTTACTCTGAAACAACACACAGCTTGCCCTCCAGACTAACTTACCCAGGCTTTGTGCTCTAAAGACTAAAGCGCAACTTCATGGTCTTCCGTGATTGATGAGTGCCAACTACTACTACTACTACTCTGAAACCAAGACATCATAGTCTATACCATTCTGCCTATGCGGGGTCAAACCATGCAGCAAAGCAGTCAAATAAATGACCCAACAGTAGTGCAGGGCCTCTCCTGATACGGGGCCTTGTCACATGCACAGACTAACTCTTAAAATTCCCTGTGTACTGTTATCTCGAACAGTGTTTATTCTTTATTCTTTCTTCTATTTCGAGGATAGTGGAATAAGCATTGTAAATTTTGTCATCCATTCTCACGGGCACACAACGGCCTACAACTCTTCCGAAAAGGGGAACGGGTTTTAACGTGTGCGCAAGATGTTCTGCGTGCGTTCGCACACGGGACCTCGGTTTATAGTCTCATCCGAAGGACTTGTTGGGGTAATGGAGTCGGCACTGATGTTAACTCTGAGGAAAAATCTTGAACGAGATTCGAACCCGGGTCAGCAGATCACGAGCGCATCACTCTGACCACCAGGCTATCCCGTCCTCTCAGTGACACAATGAGCTTAGACTGTGTTTAATGAGACCTGGATGACCGACTTGAGAGTGGCAGCACTGAAACTCCCATCACAGGAAACGAGGAAGCTAAAAGAACAAAAGCAAAGCCAGACACCACCAGTTATATGCAGACATTAATTACCCCAGCCTCCCTGCGGGGCAGTATCTGAATATGGCACGACATCAAACCATTTCCATCACATCCTTTATTGCCCAGTCCTTGCTGATTGCACACAAACACACGCTGTTAATGGCTCACTTTTTTAATACTAGACCGTTCCCCCCCCCCTGTTTCTCACGTCTTTCCTCTTTATTTGTCGGTGTGCATTCCTGTTTTCTCTCCCCTTATAGTGACATTTAGGATGTGTAAACTGCCTCAGATAACTTCAGTATGTTCACATTTGAAGATATCTCTCTCTCTCTTCTCTCTCTCTCTCTCCTCTCTCTCTCTCTCTCTCTCTCTCTCTCTCTCTCTCTCTCTCTCTCTTTCTTTCTTACACACACACACACTCATTCACTCACTCACTCACATACATGCACAAACACATACACACAGGAACACATGTGCACACACACGTATTTACAGATATGCACATATAAATACACACACACACTAACACACACACATACACAAACACGTGTGTGTCTACGTGTGCATGCATCCACACAAGGCAGTAACAGCATGCTTATCTGTGCCATCAAGTGCATGAACAGGAAATATCAAACAGTGTTAATGTCAAAATATCCTCTGTGTGTACATGCCCACACAAAGCAGTGCAAGCATGCTTATCTTTACCACCACACAAAGCAGTGCAGGCATGTTTATCTCTGCCACCACACAAAGCAGTGCAGGCATGTTTATCTCTGCCACCACACAAAGCAGTGCAGGCATGTTTATCTCTGCCACCACACAAAGCAATGCAGGCATGTTTATCTCTGCCACCACACAAAGCAATGCAAGCATGTTTATCTCTGCCACCACACAAAGCAATGCAAGCATGTTTATCTCTGCCACCACATAAAGCAGTGCAAGCATGTTTATCTCTGCCACCACACAAAGCAGTGCAGGTATGTTTATCTCTGCCACCTCACAAAGCAGTGCAGGCATGTTTATCTCTGCCACCACACAAAGCAATGCAGGCATGTTTATCTCTGCCACCACACAAAGCAGTGCAGGTATGTTTATCTCTGCCACCACACACATACCACCTTGTGCACAGCATGTGTGACACATGCTCTCTCTCTTGGGGGGGGGGGGGGGGTGGAGGGGGACGGATAGCCTAGTGGTCAGAACATTGCGCTGGCAATTTGACAACCCGGGTTCGAGTCCGGTCACGGAGATTTTTCTCCTGGAGTTAACATCAGTGCTGACTCCACTCTCACAAAAAGTCCTTTGGATGAAACTTTAAACCGAGGCCCCGTGTGCGAACGCACGCAGAACATCTTGCGCACCCGTTAAATCCTGTTCCGTTTTTCGTAAGAGTAGGCCATCGTGTGCCGGTGGGAACAGCTAACATTTACAAAACTGCATACACACGGGGACTGGATGTAAAAAAAGCACAAGAGTGCTTATTCCATTATCCTCGATACAAAAGAATAAATCAAATCAAATCAAATCGAGTCAAATCAAATCTCTCTCTCTCTCTCTCTCTCTCTCTCTCTCTCTCTCTCTCTCTCTCTCTCTCTCTCTCTCTCTCTCTCTCTCTCTCTCTCTCTCTCTCTCTGTGATATTTAAATGACAAAATTTACAAAACTGCATACACACGGAAACTGGATGTAAAAAAAAAGCACACGAGTGCTTATTCTATTATCCTCGATATATAAAATAACTGAATAAATAGATATACATATATAAAACTACTATATGTATATACATAATTACTATATATATATATATATATATATATATATATATATATATATAATATATAATATATATATATATATATATATATATATATATATATATATCCTGCACACACACTACTCAAACTATTGATTTCACTGCCATAGTTTTCCCGCTCTCTCTCTCCCTTCCAGCTCTTCAGCAGTGGCTGTGCACAGAGGTTGTACATCCTAGCAACACACGAATCACGAAAATAGACACTGCCGACCAAAAACGGAGCTCTAAAGGTCAGGGTTGAGGAGAACGATCACCTTGCTGATTAAACCACCACCTCTTAAATCACCATCTCTCCGTGTCCTTCTCCTTTCAAGATGAAAAGATGTACGATAAAAATTATTTTTATTTCAGAAAACCACAGGAAATGGTTACTACACGCAGCTGTACATTCACGGTTACGTTTCTAGAGTTTGGCCTGTGGTCTTGTGTGTATTATCATACTGGTGTATCTGCATAGAGTTTCACAAAAGGCAGTGCATGTATACTTATGCATGAATGCGCATAGGTGCATATGCAAGTTTCCTGCACACTTGTGTATGAACACACACACACGTGCGCGCGCGCTCTCTCTCTCTCACACACACACACAAACACATAGTGCGCATGAGTGCATGCATGCTTACAGAGAAAAAGAGAGTATGGCAAACAGATGAAGATTCCATACAATGATATGCAGAGCTTGTTGGATCTACACCACATGATATTCATTAAGTTTTGTTTCATTGCTTTAGGTTGATAACTTTACATGCACGCTTGCTCAATCATACACACTTGCTTACATAATTATGTGCACTGAAACACGCCATAAAGAGATCAAGAAAAACTAAGAGAGATACTGAAGCACCATCAGTTGCACCAGTAGCAGCATGATTTTTTTCTTTGGTTTTTATGTAATATGTGTTTACCTTACAATAGGCATTTAAAGAATTGGGAAAACAGTAATGGAGGCCCACAGAGTGTGACAAACATTAAAACCAACAAATTCATCTTTGTCCATAGATGTTTCTGCTTGGAAAGTTTTGGTCAGTTTTTTTGCACAGCATCTGGTTTTGCTAAGTTATGATTTTGGTACTTTTGGTCTCAACAATCCTCTATTTTTATCACTATTATCACATACATTTTATAAAATGGCGTGTTTACTTGGACACTCACCGTGTGAGCAATAGCACCAAAATCTGAAATGCTGCAAAATTGAAAATTCCCTTCAACTGGATTTTCTGTCTCAGCTCAAACAGCCTCACACTATATCTCTTGTCATTATCCACACTTCCAAATGGGTGAGTGGCTTCCCTCCTACATTCTTCAGCAACAAAGAGTGAAACGTTCAGATTTCACTTGGTCATGTGATCCACAAACCTATGTCCAGAGAAGAAAAGAACTTGCCAAGCTGACCAAAGTGCATTGTTCATTCTCTGAGACGCTGTCAAAGCAATCCCACTCCTTTGGAGAAGGTAAGCCATGTAATGGAACAAAGCTTAAAGGAAACTTCAAACGTAATGGCTCAAACAATTAAACGGTTGCCATACAAGGGCGGGGGCATGTTTTGTGTTCAGTGCAAAATTGGCGATTAGGAAGATCAAAGACGAGATTTCTCCTGCTGCGTTTTGTTTATTTTTTGTTTGGGAAAGAAGAGGGGATTCTTTTTTAAAGATGTATTTGTTCGTAGTCACTTCACATTCAAATAATACAATTAAAAAGATGCATTCTTTCTTTTAATTAATTAGTCTGGTAAGAGAACTTTACATTTCTCAATGAGAATCAATTCAGCACTATCCCGCCTACATTCTCTCTCTCTCTCTCTCTCTCTCTCTCTCTCTCTCTCTCTCTCTCTCTCTCTCTCTCTCTCTCTCTCTCTCTCTCTCTCTCCCCTCTCTCTGTGTATAGTACATATCTTTTATACATATATAATATATATGTTTATATACAGATATAGATAGATATATATCTATAGAGATAAAGATATAGAGATATAGATACATATGTGTGCACACTGGCATTGTACATATCCATTTATGCATCGTCAGTATTGAATGTATATTGGCTCCTGGAAAGCTACACACACACACACACACACACACACACACACACACACAACACACACACACACACACACACACACACACACACACACACACACACAACACACACACAGGCAATACGATCAGCTACCTTAGTATAGTGGTGCGCGCACTTCACTGTAGGCAGAGATGCTGCAGGGTCCATCTTCACCACAGCAGTGTGGGATGTGTCAGGAACAGACCTGCAATCCCTCACGGTTCAGTGGCTAAAGGCTCTGTGGTAAGACTGGAGCCAGCCCCTAAGCATGATTATCATCCACAACACTGGTGCTGGTTTGAGAACACTGCTCTCATTACATGACAAGTACCTGCATGTGTGTGTGTGTTGTGTGTGTGTGTGTGTGTGTGTGTGTGTGTGTGTGTGTGTGTGTGTGTGTGTGTGTGTTGTGTGTGTTGTGAGTGTGTTGTGTGTGTGTGTTGTGTGTGTGTGTGTGTGTTTATCTCTTGCGTCTGATTGACGCGGGGCTATAACTTCTGGTGAACAGAGATGTAGAGTAGACTTTTGGCAGTCTCAAATCCAGTGGCAGTCTCAAATCCTGTGTAAGTCTCAAATCCTGTGGCAGTCTCAAACCCTGTGGCAGTCTCAAACCCTGTGGCAGTCACAAATCCTGTGGCAGTCTCAAATCCTGTGGCAGTCTCAAATCCTGTGGCAGTCTCAAACCCTGTGGCAGTCACAAATCCTGTGGCAGTCTCAAATCCTGTGGCAGTCACAAATCCTGTGGCAGTCACAAATCTGAATGAATTTCACAGTGTAGTCATGATAAAACAGCAATCACCATGCCAAAAAAAGACAAAGTCTTTGATTCTGGAACTATGTGTGTTTTGAAACCTCTGAAATTTAATCCCCTTTTATTTCTATGGTAGATTTATATCTGTGTTTAGACTCACCAGAGATTTTTAAAACAAAGAGAGTAATAAACACAACATCAAATTGATTCTAGAAGTTTGAGTGTATTTACCTTCATGGTGGGTAAAAACCAAGCACATACACAAAATCTCACCATTGGTGAACCACCTCAAAGCCTTTGCCAAGGAATGAAAAAAAAACTTGTCACATTTTCAATCTTGCTAATTATTGCTTTACAATGAGATCAACATTATCTTCAGCAACAAGACATCTTACAATATACCATTTTGTCCATGCTCAGTCAGTAGCAATAAAGGCAACACAGCACTCAGCCATAATGACACAGCAGTTGTGCAAGATCTCCTCTGGTAGGTGGTCTCAACTGCAGACTGAGACACCTGACTCCCTGCAGAATGTCTCTATGTGACAGATCAGAATGAGCTTAGACTGATTTCCTTTACAGTCTCTTCACAAATTGTGACATTAGACGGTGTAACAACAACCAAGTAACACATAACATTGGAGTAGCAGCAATGAAACTTACATCAACTGAAAACAGGTAGCTCTAAAAAATTTTAAAAAAAACATTGCAGACAAAAACAGACGCCGTCAGTTATATGCAGACATTAATTACTCCAGCGTCCCCGCGGGGCAGTATCTGAATATGGCACGACATCAAACCATTTCCATCACATCCTTTATTGCCCAGTCCTTGCTGATTGCACACAAACACACGCCGTTAATGACTCACTTTTTGATTCTGTTATTCCCAGTTTTTCCTCACGTCTTTCCTCTTTCCTTGTCATTGTGGGTTCCTGTTTTTTCTCCCCCTATAGCCACATATACAAAGAATGATTACTTATAGAAGACTTCTACATTGCTATGATTAATCAAAAACTCTTCATCTCTCTCTCTCTCTCTCTCTCTCTCTCTCTCTCTCTCTCTCTCTCTCTCCCCTCTCTCTCTCTCTCTCTCTCTCTCTCTCTCTCTCTCTCTCTCTCTCTTCTTACTCTTTCTTTTTAACATTGAATGTTGAACATGCTTTTGTACTTTTCAGAAGAGGCCGCTGTAAAAACACCGATGGGCTCAATGTCCATTTATCATTAAAATTTAAGATTCGAGTATTACGAGTTTGATCCTCTGAATCTTCTCTTCTGTGTCTCGTTGTTCGTTGCTTGTCGTCTGCTGTGTTTCGTGTCTCTATCGTGCGTCGTCGTCTTCTGTCTTCTTCTTTTCTGTTGTGTGTTTTGTGTTTTTGTTTTTCTGCCTCGTCGTGTTCTCTCGTGTCTGTATCATACCATGTATTCACACTGATATGCACACACATGCCCGTACAAAAATTACCTAAAATCGTCATCACAACATCGTGTGCTTTCGAAAAATCTGAACTAAGAACTCATGTGAGAATGTGAAAGATTGAATTATTGACGCTCAGTATTTATGCTGAAATCGATTGAGTTGTGTGGGAGTGTATGTTGATTCGTGGTCCGTCAATGGTGAGTCGCCATTGGTGTTGGTGCATGTATATGTTGACAATTCAGACGGTTCCACATGCTCACAGAAGTGATGATTAAACTGCACTTTGAATTGTGGGGATGTTAAAGATTGAATTCGAGGTCCAGTCAATGAGTGAGATAACGCCATTGAGTGTGGGAGTTAATGTTGAATTCGAGGTCCAGTCAATGAGTGAGATAACGCCATTGAGTGTGGGAGTTAATGTACCAGTTCAGCTGTGATGGTGAGGCCTGGAATCAAATCCCCAGCACTCAGCTACAGAAAATAAGTCAAGCTATTTTTCCATTCACTTCCTAACAATCCTCGCTCAACATGAAGTGAGGTAGAAAAACAGAAAAACAGGGATAGTAACTATTTACTGACGTTTCTCATCTCACCAAAGCTCAAGTTGTTTGTTTTTAAATCAAGATGAAAGTGAAAAAGCTGCTATAGATTTATTGAAATAGGTTATCCTCCAGTTGTTTTGATTTTGCATTCACGCATAAACCTACAAAACGAAATTTGAAAGCTACACATTATTTGTTTTTACTCAAGCATGTGGGACATAAGCCTGATTCGATTGTTCCTCACAATACCCTACTATACAAGGCTGAATGTCAAAGAACAACTACCCTCAGATCTCAGAGATATATCTGATCAGTTTGTGTAGTTCAAGTTATTCTGGAGGAGCAGAAGGACTGGCAAATATAATTTTCTTAAATTCTGAGTTGTGCATACACTATCATGTGTGTCGTAGGTGAAAACACACTCCACCACCCTCTCTCTCTCTCTCTCTCTCTCTCTCTCTCTCTCTCTCTCTCTCTCTCTCTCTCTCTCTCTCTCTCTCTCTCTCTCTCTCTCTCTCTCCTCTCTCTCCAGCACACACACACATACACACACACACACACAATAAATACAAATATCACATAAAATATATATATATATATATATATATATTATATATATATGCTCATTATTGTAAACTTTAAAAGATACGTATATCATATGTATATATAAAATATCATACATATAATAATTACCTTGCATGCATGAATGCTTTTGAAATCATTATTCATCCTGCAGGCAGCACGCAGTAATCAGAATATTGATTACAATGCCTTACTTTTACCCTGTTCTCCCCTCTCTGGCTCTGCTCTAGCAGTTGTGCACAGTGGCTGCACGTCACAACCGCACGCTAATCACCAAAATAGACCCCGCCAACCAGTGCGGGAGCTTTGAAGGTCAGGGTTGACGCAAATGATCACGGCCTTGATTAAAACCACCACCTCTCTGTTTCCGTCTGCTCTCAAGATAAAAAGTGACATGAAAACGATTACTTTATTTCAGAAAACTGAGGAAGTCTTTACTCCACACAGTTGAATACTCAGCTTCTGCTTGTAGTTTTTAGGGCCAGGGTCACATGAACTTTTATCATACAGATCCATAAAAACACAGAGCTTTATGAAAAGCCTGTGCATGTTCTTTTTTTAATTAGTCACGAGAACTACACAATATATACGTATATATTATATTTTGTATTGTAACTTTAAAGATTGCGCCGAACCTGGACAGTGGTGACACATGGAACGTTCTCTTTCGTAAGGTGGAGTCCATAAACACATATTACTAACAACCAGCTGTGATCTATCTTATCCTCTTGAAAAATAAAAAAATTTTCATTGTTACAGATCCCTGCACGTGTATGATTCAAAGTGCCATTATCCTACTCAATCTAACCCAGTGTTGTACACCACCAGTGCAGGGTACAGTTTTAGAAACTAGAATTAACTTTTATCTTGCACCTGCTGAAAAATTTATCTGTACACACAAACTTTATCTAGCCCACCCAGCTGAAAACGCATTTTTTACTCTAGCACTCACGTTGGAGCAACAGGATCATAATCCAGGATTGGTGCATCCTGCAAAATCCCTTTCAACTAGATTGTCGTCTCTGCTTTATCCACCGTCACACCCCAACATCTCCCTTCAGTATCTAGGCTTCAAAATTTCCTTCCAGGACTCATCAGCAGCAAAAAGGGAAACATTTAGATTTAACTTGGCCATGTGATCCCCGTTTTTTGTCGTTGGGAAAAAGAAAAATCATTGTGACGTAAAGAAACTGCATTGCTCATTATACAAGACAGCGCCAAAGCAATCCCACTCCTTTGGAGAAGGTAAGCCATGTAATGGAACAAAGCTTAAAGGAAACTTCAAACATAATGGCTCAAACAATTAAACGGTTGCCATACAAGGACGGGGCATTTTTGTGTTCAGTGCAAAATTGGCCATTAGGAAGATCAAAGACGAGATTTTTCTGTTGTGTGTTGTTTGTTTTTGTTTGGAAAAGAAGGGCCTTTTAAATTGAAAAAAATATGGTTTTCCTTTCTTTGTAATCAGTTTGGAAAGAAAAGTGTACCAATGAAATTTGATTACACACACATGCCTGCGCGCGCGCGCACACACACACACACACACACACACACACACACACACACACACACACACACACACACAACACAGGGAAAAGTATCGCTAGTTTGGTTTTGTAGTGTATTCCCTTCCTTATAGGTAGACAGGTCGCCATATTATTCCTCATGCCCTTTATGTGATGACTGAAATACCTGACTTGACTTGACAGGACTTGACTGGACCATCACAGATATGATGCTCTGTGGGATGTTTGCAAAACAGGTCAGCATTCATCATAGTTCAGTGAGCTAATGGCTTTGTGGGCAGACTGAAACCATTCTGCAAAGCATCATCCACAACACTGGGGCCAATATGACAGCATACCTCCAATACCATGAAAAACACTGCATGTTAGTATCTCTCAAGTCTGCTTCTAGTTAGAATAAATTCCTGATGAAAGGAAACGTAGATTATGCCTGCATTCCTTTTTGCATAATATTCAATAGAACTGATTATCTATACCACCACCCCTCCAACACCACCACTATGGTGCCTTTCTTGTAATCTTTATCATTTATCATGAAAAAAAGGGCAAAACTGTCTCCGATTTTGTAATCTGCTATTTTGACAACTTACTTTCAGGTTTGGGTTTCTTCCTCCTTTTTTGTTTTTGTGTTGTTATTTGGGGGGAGGTTGTTTTGTGATAAATTTCTGCTTGATTTTTCTTTTTTCTCTTTTTTTAGGGGTAGGGGGGTATTCACTGTTCTACATGTGCTGTATTTGCAAAGTCTCGAGATTCTCTAAGGGAGCAAATATAAACAGCCACAGCTGCCGTGGCACTCTTACCAACTCTCACTTCAGGCTTTACATTTGTCTTTCTCAGCAAGACATCTTCTTGTGTGCCATCTGCCCACGTTGGCTCACAATCCGAAACAGTCATAGCGAGCCTGTACACTGCAGGATCTCTCCAGTTGGGGGCTTCAGGCACAGACTAACACTGCTGACTCCCGTAGATTGCTGTCTCTGAGGATGTGAGGATGGGGGATACCCGGACGAGCGGCGTGAGGGGCACAAGTGCAGACAGGACCCCAACAGGAAACCAGCCAGCTAAAATACCGACAGCGACAAACAACCAGGCAGCACTAGCTTCATACAGACATTAATTACCCCAGCTCCCCGCGGGCAGTATCTGAATATGGCACGACATCAAACCATTTCCATCACATCCTTTATTGCCCAGTCCTTGCTGATTGCACACAAACACACGCGTTAATGCTCACTTTTTTAATACTGGACTATTTCCCCCCGTTTTTCCTCACGTCTTTTTCCTCTTTTTTTGTCAGTGTTCATTCCTGTTTTCTCTCTCCATGCATGTGGTGACATTTAGGATGAATGACTGGTTCAGATAACTTTGGTATGCTGCAGGTAAGGATTCTCTTCTCGTCTCTCTCTGTCTGTCTGTCTGTCTGTTGTTGTTGTCTGTCTGTCTGTCTGTCTGTCTCTCTGTCTTCTTCTGTCTGTCTCGTCTCTCGTCTCTCTCTCTCTCTCTCTCTCTTTCTCTCGTAATGCTTTCCAATGTACTCTGCATTGTATGTGCTCAGCCGATGTGCATTAATCATCATTATGTTTATGTCTGTCCATTCTCTCTCTCTCTCTCTCTCTCTCTCTCTCCTCTCTCTCTCTCTCTCTCTCTCTCTCTCTCTCTCTCTCTCTCTCTCCACCACACACACACACACACACACACACACACACACAACACAAAACACAAACACACACACACACACACACATGCGCGCGCACGCACGCGCACACACACACGCACATTATTGTATTAAGCTTTATGACGCGTGTTTGGCTATTAAACAGCCCTATGCAATACAGTTGTTACTGTGGATGTTATTGTTGTGGTTTGATGTCATGATGATAAAGTTCTTCAAAATGCTGATAATTTTTGCTATGGTTTGCTCTGTATCTTCAGAAAAAAGAATCGAACTGTTTCAATGATAGAGTGGGTCTTTCATCTGAATAATAAGTTTTAAAAAGTTGGAATTTTATGTCTGTTTTTCTATCTACATTCCTTCTTTACACTGTTATATTTTGTGACTATTTTGAGACACGTTTGCTACTGCTACTCTTTCTTTTGTTGCTTTTATTTCCCATATTTGAGTGATTGCTGCTTCGTTTGTTTGTTTTTTCTTTGGCCCTTTCCTGGTCTTTCCAAAGATCCACCCTTTTTTTTCTCCTTCTCATATCTTCCTTCTCCTTTTTATTATTTTTCCTGTTGCTTTTTCGTAATGTTGATTATATCTTGTTTATCTTCCACATCTTTCCACTGCCAACTTTTGAGGTCCATTACATTTTTCTTGTTCTATTATCTTTGTTCTTTTTCTGCAAGAGTTTTTGTGAATATTTTCCTGATGTAATCCCTACTAATTTTTTGTATTAACTAAAAGAGGTTTGTGGCATCACTTGCTAACACACAAACACAGACACAGACACAAACATAGACACACACATACACACACACTCACACACTCACACTCACAACACACACACACACACACACACACACACACCACACAACACACACACACACGCTCACATACACACACACACTCACACACACACAAAACATACGCATGCACAGGCGCACGCATGCGCGTGTTTTCATGGACGGACGGACAGACAGACAGACCGAGCGACCGAACGACCGACCGATGATGATGATGATGATGATGATGATGATGATGATGATGATGATGATGATGATGATGGTGGTGGTGGTGTGGTGGTGGTGGTGGTGGTGGTGGTGGTGGTGGTGGTGATGACTATTGTTCAGGATGATGATTAAAATAATAATTATGATCACAGTGGCGATGATGATGATGGAGGTAGTGTGGTGGTTGTGGTGGTGGTGGCTTTGGTGGTTTTGGTGAGGAGGAGGAGGAGGAGGAGGGGGGGGGAGGAGGAGGAGGAGGGGAGGAGGAGGAGGAGGGGGAGGGGGAGGGTGATGACGACGACGATGATGATTATAACTATGACAATGACGATGATGACGATGACGATGACCACCTTCGATTTATCATCATCGATGAAGGCAAGAGCTGTCAGAGCAACATAGAGAGACCCACTTTATGAAACCGGACTCTGTTCTTTGAAAATGAACTGGTTGATAGCAGACTTTCTTTCCCTCAGTGACGTGATGCATAATACACTTTCAAGGAAAACCAAACTATCAAAACATCGACAAAACGGGGGAGGAGGCGCTATTTTTAGAAAACTTCAATAACGCCATCAGGCCTATGTAGCTTTTTGACATTCTCGGAAGTAAAATGTTAACAGTGGCAAGTTTTAATAGGGAGTGTGCAGTTTTCATCATCATCTATTACACTCTTTTCAACTTCAGCTTTTCTTCGGCTTTGCATCATCACGCTCAAAGAGATGAAATAGCTCTGTGAAACTGCAAATGTGAACATTGCGCTCAGATTTATTTTCAAGGTTTTTTTTTTTTTTTACTTCGTTATTTATCAGTTGCCTTTCAAGACTGTGTAGATTTTCATGACGTTCCATCGCTGCGTTGAAATGTAATTTTCTTTTCAGGGAGTGGGGTTTTTTGTTGTTGTTAGGACTTTTGTAGTTTTTGCTCACCTTTTCCCGAACCATCCATACGCCCGCACACACATATACATACATACACGAGCGAGCGAGCGAGCGAGCGCACGCGCGCATGCACACACACTCACACACACACACACACACAATTTCTTCTCTCTCTCTTCTCTCTCCTCTCTCTCTCTCTCTCTCTCTCTCTCTCTCTCTCTCTCTCTCTCTCTCTCTCTCTCATTTCTGAATCTGCCATCTTCCTGTCAGTCATGGATAGAAAAAGGACTTCATGTCAGACAGGAGGCGGACAGGCCAAAAGCATGCTGCTGTCTATATGTTTCGCAAGCCAATATCTAATTTTGCTGTTGCCGCCTGAGCTTGTCAGAAACTTCAATCAATCATTGGTGCCATTTGGATCACAAAACTCACACACAAAGGACGTCTTCCAGATTTCCAAAAGAGGAAAATAAATTGTTGCAAAAATAACCCACGCAAAAAGCCTTGCTCTTTTTTTTTAAGTCTGATTCAACCAAACTGAAAATCTATCTAAAAAACGTCAACAAAACATAAGAAAACAAATTCGTCCACATAAACTTTTTGTTCTGCTTTGGTCCTTCCGGCATCTGTGATTGAAAGGCTTATTTTTTTTAGATTGCAAGTCAAGGTTAGAATATTCTATATGAAAACAAACTGTATAGCTAATTCACGTCAGAAGACAACCAATAACATGTAAAATATGGTAGTTGGACCATAATGAGGATCATCCTGTTTTGAGTTCCTGGCCCGTTTTTTGTTTTTTATATTTCCCGTGTGTCTCTGTTCCAGTTTTCTCCTTTGCTAGGCTGTCCATTCCCATCTCCATCTTTTCTGTTTCATATAATACCGTATATTTTTACAACGGAAATTCGGTTTTTGCAAGATCTTTGTAACTGCCCTTTCACATTTGAGAATCAGTACTCTGTTCCTGATATTAGTGTATTTGTGGTACCCATTGTTGACCTTCCATATCATTGATTTTGTCTCAAATTTAGTATCAATTCTTCCTAGATTCAGTACTCCTCTTTAAAATGCCCAGATTTCTTCCTTGGAAATCGCAGTGTTAATCTTTCAAAGAACCACTTGGTCATCACTCAAACAAACAACAAACAACCTTAACATACGTCTTTCAAGGCCCCAGTTTTCATCTCTTTTGAGCCCAACTATTGCTCCTTCAAGCCCAGTGTTCATTGTCTAATCTCCAACACCTATTCCTCAAATACCAGGTATTCATCCCAGAAGACCCAAGACCCAGAGCTCATCTCTCAAAGACCTGGCATTCTTCTCTAAAAAAAAATCCAACATTCATTTCTCAAAGTCTTTCATCTGTCCTTCAAACATTCTTCACCCACTCCTCAAAGATCCAGTGCACTCATCCCTCAAATATCCATCACCCATCCCTCAAATATCCATCACCCATCCCTCAAAGATCAAACACTTATCCCTCAAACGTCCATCATTTGCCCCTCAAATGTCTATCCTCAATTCCTCAATCCTCTAGTACTCATGACTCCAAGA
>CM060318.1:16083173-16085673 GCA_030674155.1 Stramonita haemastoma
CCATTGCCCCACCCACCCACCCACCTACCCGCCCATCCTTTAACCTCTCTTTTGCTTCCATTCTGCTCCGCTCTTTTTGCAAGATAAGGTCTTCCCAGTCTCTTCTTAAAAGCCTCCAATACGAGACAGAGAGAGAGAGAGAGAGAGGGAGAGAGAGAGAGAGAGAGAGAGAGAGAGAGAGAGAGAGAGAGAGTCCCCAAATCCCAAGTCTCTGCTTCCCCACTAATCTCTGATATGACCCCCTCTCCCCATTCTTCCTCCTCTTTTTCACAGACAGCCCTAACCAAATGAAGGGAAACGCCACTCACATGTCAGGGGCGGGTAACAAGCTAAAGGAGGATAATTATGAATGAAGAAGACACACGTCCATCAACCAAACCCTCCTGATGTAGCTGGCAGCAGAGTAACGCAACGCCTACACGTTTCTAGCACAGTAATGGCTGGCCACTCTTGTGGCTGGACAACTCGGACTGAATTCTCCTGCTGTGTAGTGCAAAAGTCTGAGCCTTCAGCAAGTTGACACACACACACACACACACAACACACACACACACACACTGAACCTTGCTTGCTACCTGTGGTGGCTAGTTTTGATGGGGCTTTGTGACAATGTTACATTTCTGTTTTTGATGAAGCTTGCAGCGCAAAGATATTTCAGAGCTGCCATGGGAGCATTTACCACAGTCAGACTTGCTGCAGACGGTCACTGCCTAGAACCTGTCCGCTAATACAACTTTCGTCATCTGTTGTGAGAAGACGAGTCTGTGTTGAAATGTTTTATCAAACAAAAGTTGTAAACTAAAATTGTTTTCTCCCTGCTAACTTTTTAGGTGGTGGGGGGAGTGGCTAGGCTTTTGTTTGGTTGTGGTTTTGTTGCTGTGGCTGCTGTTTGTCTGTTTCGTCAATCGATGAGTTCTGGTGAACGAAATATTCCATAAACGCTCCACTCCACTCCTGCATGTTCAGAAATCCACTTAGAAGACATTTGACTGACACCGTAGCCCAAGATTATTAAGGAGAAACAACAAGGGTGTTTCTCTGGAAGTTGCCACACTGGCACAGCCTAGGGAAGGGAGAGAATTGTGCAACACATCATGCATGTCATCTTAGCAGGGGCTTCTTGCTTCCCCGACCACTTCCATGAACTCAATAACATCATCAGGATTACCCGCAATGACAGCTGACACAGTGCAAGAAAGACCTGGCCCCCACACTCCTTTTCTGTGATATTATAACGCATGACGTTTTGGTTTGCCTCCAAAGAAAGAGAGGGGGTGAGGGCGGAAAAGTGACTTCAGGAATATAGTTTATTTTCTACAGAGATATTAACTGTGAATGTTTCAGCTCTGTGTGCTTTATCAAACTTAATATGCAGAGATAGTTTGGGGTTGGTTTGTTTTTTTGAGGGGCTACTTTCTTCATTTTTCTATCCCATGTATAAGATAAACACCCTATATAAAAATGTATTTTTAAAAAGACCAGAAAAAGATGACCAGAAATCCCTCATGTTAATGGGGAAAATGAAAAAAAAATCATGTATCCTGAATGTTGATTTAAACTTTAATTCCATGAAAAAGCTCAATCTATCGTTAGGTGTTAGACCTCCTCAACAATAAAAATAGCAACTCTCACAGATCATGAATGCTTCGCAACATGAGAAGGAAGAGAACAGATAACTGTGGAACACTGACAAGCCATGAGACACTGCACCCCCCCCCCCTCTATTCTAACCCAGGTTAAAAGACAGCAGTCAGACATGTCCACCATCTCAGGGAGCCTGCCTCCTTAACCAGTCCACGTCCAATGAAGAGAGGCAGGCAGGCAGCAGGGTTTGTTCTTGCCTCCACATCTCCACCATTCTCTCCATCAGGAGGAAACACAGAATGAAGGAAGATAAGCAGTGGGGGGAGTTTGTGTAGAGGCCGGGGCTTACCTTGTTACGTCTGAGATAAAAGGAAAAGGGAAAAGGTATTGACCGGCCCTTGTGCAAACCTCTCAGCCAATCTTCTTCATAAGAACATGGAGCGGAGGGATAAAAGCATTGATTAGTTCCTTTGCTAAAATGTCTCTGGGTATAAGATAAAAACCAACAGAAACTAGCGGTGATTGTATGTCTTTTAGCTAAGGTCTGAAATAATGTTCTTCCCTGAAATGGAGGTAAAAGGGAAAAAAATAAGCATTGATTTCCATATTATGCTTCTCTCTGTCTGTCTGTCTGTCTGTCCTGTCTGTCTGTCTGTCTTTCTCTCTCTCTCTCTCTCTCTCTCTTCTCTCTCTCTCTCCTCTCTCTCTCTCTCTCTCTCTCTCTCCTCTCTCTCTCTCTCTCTCTCTCTCTCTCTCTCTCTCTCTCTCTCTCTCATTATATATATATATATATATATATATATATATATATATATATATTCTCCCCACCTCTCTCTTTCTTTCTCTCTCTCTCTCTCTCTCTCTCTCTCTCTCTCTATCCTCTCTCTCTCTCTCTCTCTCTCTCTCTCTCTCTCTC
>CM060318.1:16094048-16099048 GCA_030674155.1 Stramonita haemastoma
TCATTTTATTCTTGCAGACAGGATAGAGTGCTTCATTTTATTCTCACAAACAGAACACCATGTGCTATTTCCTTCTCACAGACAGGATAGTGCTTCATTTCCTTCTCACAGACAGGATAGAGCGCTTCATTTCCTTCTCACAGACAGGATAGAGTGCTTCCTCTTATTCTCACAGACAGGATATAGTGCTTCATTTTATTCTCACAGAAATGATAGAGTCTGCTTTGTGTTGTTTTCACAGACGGTATACAGTCTGATTTGTGCCATTCTCACAGACCACAGACAAAACACAATCAGTTTTTTTGTGTTGTGTTCACAGACTGGATACTGTAGAGTCTGTGTAACTTTCACAGTCAAAATACAGCCTGATTTGTTTTCTCCTCACAGACACCAGGATAAGATACAGCTCATTTGTTTCATTCTCCAGACAGACTAGTCTGCTTTGTTTTGCTGACACAGACTACAGACGGGGTATGGTCTAGTTTGCTTTATTCCCACAGACAGGATGGAGCCTACTTTGTTTTCGTTTCAAACCAACAGACAGGATCTAGGAAAGAGCATGCGCTGTTTATTCTCACAGACGGGATACAGTCCTCTGTGTTTTCAGTCTTATAAATGGGAGAGAGCCTCTTTGGTTCGTGCTCACAGCATGCTTTGTTCTAGTCTTACCCACAACAGATGGAGCACAGTCTCCTTTCTTTTATTCTCTCAGACGGGATAGCAGTCTGTTCTAGTTTAGTCTCACAGACACAACAGACGGGATTCAGATCCTCTCTTTTATTCTCCCACAAAAACAGATGGACAGACAGTCTTTGAAAACGGTGTAAATCATGCATATAGCTTCAGAACCCGTCCGAATGCACAAAACTATGATAGATTGTTTCCTGCGCCATTTTTAGAAATGGCTGATTTCTTTTAATGTAACTCGGGCTGCTCTCCCTGAGGAGGGCTCGTTGCCACAAGAGCAGCGCCACCCATATTCTTTTTTGTTTTGGGTTTTTCTGCCTGCATGTATAAACGTCTCCCTAAGAGGAAGGCTTTTTTGTTTTTTTCTACAGAAGTTTACCAAGGACAAAATCTCTTGTCACTGTTGGTCTTTTAGGAGCGCGGATGCTAGGCGCCACCTTCCTGCGTTAGACAACAGGTGGTGAACAAGCTGTGTGTGATTGTATGAGACTGGGAGGGATGTCAATCGTGCACCACTCCACCGGACTTCTTTCTTCTCTCCCCTCCATCTGACTTCTCTCCCCTCCATCTGACTTCTTCTCTCCCCTCCATCTGACTTATCTTCCCTCCATCTGACTTCTCCATCTGACTTCTCTCCCCTCCCTCTGACGTTCTTCTCTCTCCTCCCTCTGACATCTTCTCTCCCTCTGACTTCTTCTCTCTGTCCTCCCTCTGACATCTTCTCTCCCCTCCCTCTGACGTCTTCTCTCTCCTCCTCTGACATCTTCTCTCCCCTCCCTCTGACGTCTTCTCTCTCCTCCCTCTGAATCTTCTCTCCCCTCCCTCTGACGTCTTCTCTCTCCTCCCTCTGACATCTTCTCTCCCTCTGACTTCTTCTCTTCTCCTCCCTCTGACATCTTCTCTCCCCTCCCTCTGACGTCTTCTCTCTCCTCCCTCTGACATCTTCTCTCCCCTCCCTCTGACTTCTTCTCTCCCCTTCATCTTTCTTCTCTCCCCTCCAACTGACTTCTCTCCCCTCCATCTGACGACTTCTCTCCCCTCCATCTTTCTTCTCTCCCCTCCAACTGACTTCTCTCCCCTCCATCTGACTTCTTCTCTCCCCTTCATCTGACGACTTCTCTCCCCTTCCTCTGCCTTCTTCTCTCCCCTGCCCTCCATCTGATTTCGTTTCTCCCCTCTTCCTCCAACTGTGAACTCCCCAAGAAGTCGTTGAACAACTGCACTGAATTTTTCTGACAGTGTCGTGGTCAAGTTGGGGGCTTCTTTTCTCTTTTTCTTTTTTTTTGGGGGGAGGGAGGGGGTTGTTCCTCAGCGAGAGCTCTGATCTTCACCAATGATGAGAGTTTTGCGTATGCGTCCATTTTTTGCCTACTATTAGGGTACCCACAATATGACTGTGGAAAGGACATCGAAACATAACACCACTGTAGAAGTGATTTTATGATTATGCATGCGTATGATTTACATAGCCTCAGAACACGCCCGAATTATATTATATATAATTATATATGTATGTATATATTGACATACATTCTTACCAGCATGAATGGCCTGCTCTTGCTAAAGGTAGAACAGGTTTTAACGTATGCATGCATAGGATGCTATGCGTGCATTCACACACGGGACGTCGGTTTGTAGTCTCATTTGAAAGACCTTCCCAGGAGTGGAGTCAGCAGTGGTTTCATTAAACTCCATAGAAAAATCCATCAAGTGTAGCAGCATAGATTTACACGCATTGATTACTGTCAGATTGCACGTTTTAAGTTCTAAACTACCACAATATTCTATTCCCCACCCCACCCCTAAACACAACAGGAAACGCATGTAAAAGAACCCAGGGCAGTATTAAGATCAGTCGTCCCTAAAGTTGTGTACAAATTCTGACTTTGCGAGTAAAAAAAGAATGTCTAAGAAGACACAACAGAGGAAAACTAAAGAGAGCGAAAGAGGGAAAGGAGGCCCCAGAAAATGATGTAGCCTTTCCCCAGAGAAGAGTGGCCTAGTTTTTATTCTTACAAATCTCCAGCAGTAACACAATACAATGCATTGCAGTACAATACAACACAGTGCCATACAGTACAATACAATACAATACATATAATGCAGTACAATATAGCACTACACAATACCATAAAGTATCATGCAACTCCAGTTCACACAACAGACCACTCCATACAAAAGCAAATAATATGATGTGATTTTAATGGGAATCTTTGTGTGCTGTGTGTGGTGTGTGTGTGTGTGTGTGTGTGTGTGTGTGTGTGTGTGTGTGTGTGTGTGTGTGTGTGTGTGTGTGCGTGTGTGTATGTGTGTTGTACCTGTGTCTGTGTGTGCGTGCGTGTGTGTGTGTGTGCGTGCGTTTGTGTGTATGCGTGCGTGCGTGGCAAGGGGTGAAAGGGAGAGAGAGAGGGAAAGGAGGGGTTTCTACGCAACAACTAAGAGTACAAACAACAGACAGCGGCACACACACACACACACACACACACACATCACACACACACACACACACACACACACACACACACACACACACACACACACACACACAACACGGACCGGAAAAACATAGAAGACTTGACTGGACTTACCACACTCTTCCCAGCAAGGAGAAACAACACAGCAGAGCAGAAAGGAAGAGATGGCTTGCTTGCTTACTGCAAGCACAGGATCACGTATGGGCGCGGTGGTCACACGCCATGCACAGGGACATCCTCCACGCACGTACGTACACACACTCTCTTACACACACTCACAGAGATGCTGTGGTCACTCAGTAGCAACACCAGTGGTCAGCTGCCCCTACAGCTGGGCATTCATTGCCCTCGCCTGCTCCTGTCTCTTGTTACACCACGCCTCAGACCTGTTCACAACTGCACCCCCACTGCCCATCGCCAGCATATCCATTTCCTTGCTTGCCCACACCTTGTTAGAGAAGTGAACGCGGTGACCAAACCAGTCTCCGCTAACTAACATACACTAACACAGTCGTGCTGTACGATGCCTATAAAGCCTGCATACAAATGAAGCTAATTATTATTTTTTGTTAATATTATATAGTATACAAACACGCATATCGTGATAGGTTCAAAGTTGGTCCAGATGGTTTTTTTAATAAAAGAAACGCAACCGAAACTGTTGCCAAAAGCAACAAGACGGTTGCAGGCGAGTTCTTCCCATGTTCGGCTTTGGCAAGTGAATGAACTCCTCTCTTTGATTTCTTACTCACGTTGACACTCCCCCAACACACACACACACACACTTACACCACACCACCAGCACGCACTGACACTCAAGTCAGACAGAGCCTCAGAAACCACGACGGTGACCGCTCTGTCATGTCTGTGTACAGAAACCTTGCAGCCTTGCCACCTCCCAAACCCAATCAATATGCCACATGATAAAGCCCAACACTACTACCGGTAGCCGCCGTCGCCGCCATCGCCACCAAAACCATCGCACGTAAGAGGCAAGCCTACTGGCAGCAGCAGCAGCAGCAGCAGCCTTGTTTTCTCAGGCCCATTGTTATTGTACTTCATTGATTTCTTCATGTAAGGCTTCGATTCCTTTTTTCCTTCTTCTTCTTCAGCTGCACGGAAACCGCAAAGGCTGCTCGTTTCACCAGGCAAACAGCAAGAAGGCGCGAACAGCTGTTGATGATGGCGTGTCGCAGACTGAGTAAACCTTCCCCCAGAGCAAGTCTTCTGGGATAGGCATGGGCAGCCAGATATCGATATTTGCAATTGCTGGAAAGAAATACTGGTCTGCACGTGCCGATCGTTCTTTACCTCCTCCCCTCCCTCCTCCTCCTTCCTCCACACCGTTTGGTTATCACCACCGGTAGCTGGGCTGACCTTTTGTCTTTTGGATGACGGTGAAAGGTTACCGTTTCCTCCGGATCTGTAAACACACGTAACGTAGTAGTAGTAAAACAGAAATGGACGAACAAACAGGGTAGCTCCTTGTTCTTTTCATGTTGTACTTTGTTTGAATATGCCTCTCTCCTCTCTCTCTCTCTCTCTCTCTCTCTCTCTCTCTTCATCTCTCTCTCTCTCTCTCTCTCTCTCTCTCTCTCTCTCTCTCTGTATTAAAGAAAATAACACTTCCAAAACAAAAACAAAAAAGAACACGCCAGAAAATGGGAACATTTGCTCTTTTTTATGTAAATGGGACAAGACTTCAAATCAATGATCCCCCCCCCCCCCCCCCCCCCCCCCCCCCCGCACACCCTTCCACCCCTCATCTCCTCATCTATAGAATAGGAAGGATACAGTAAAGCAAAACACGAACAAAAAATACAACAGACGTGTTCTACG
>CM060318.1:16104048-16114048 GCA_030674155.1 Stramonita haemastoma
ATTTGTCACCTGTTTCTTCCGGCACACGAACGATGGCTTACTCTTCCGGAAGGCAGAACGGGTTTTAACCTGTGTGCAAGATGTTCTGCGTGCAGAACAGGTGTCTCGGTGGTCGTTCAAACCTGGGTTCGATCCCAGGCCGTCAGGTGGCGAATGTGACGCTCTAACCACCGGGCTATCCTGCCCCTCACTGAGATAAAATGATGTGATTATGGATGGGTGGTCTAGAAGTAACTCGCCTGACCAGGAACGCCAGAAGTGGAGGGTTCGGTCCTCGTTTAAACCCAAACTTTTCCTCGAATGCAATGAGCCTATGATTTGCCAGGGGAGGTTACAAGCGAGACGTCCTGTCAGATCACTGAGAGTTAATCAGCATGGTGTGGATGGACGGAGCAGTACACCTGAAATACTTAGCAAGGCTATTCTCATTGATGTTTTTGTTGTTGTTGTTGTTGCTTTGTTGTTGTTGTTATGTTTGTTCCTGAACTAGCTTTCTATCAGAAAAGAGTAGTGAAGGAAAAGCAAATGCGGGTAACCAGTTACTAACTTTTTCCCATCATTTGGAAAAGTATTTATCAACGATTTAATTCTCATCTGTCTCACCTGTCGGCGTTACTGAGTTTGATTTAGCCGCCGCATCCAATAATAATGACATGATACTCTATCTCTTTTTCTAAATAAGTAAAAGAAAAATTTACACAAAAAGCTCTTAGAAAGCAACTTTTTTTAAATGACAGCATTTTAGGCGGTTGTTTTTTTTTTTAGGAAAGAACCATGTTCTACCCTGTTTTTATGTACATATTAATCTCAAGTCAGAGATACTTCAGCTGTCCTCCACAATCATCAATGAGAGAGACTCGGACTCGGACTCGGACTCGGAATGATTTAATGTATAGGCCTTGGCCCTTTACAAGCAGATGAACTAACATGTCGTAATTACAACATCAAACAAAACATGTAATTGTGTAATCACAGCGTTAAAGAAATCAAGACATATTCTGTAATCACAACATTTAACGAAACCCGATATTCTGTACTTACAACATTAAACAAAACCCAACAATCCGTAATTACAACATTAAGCTCTGTTTTCTAATGTTAAGTGCTTTGTGGACAAAAGTGGCAACTTTCATCACAATAGTTCTGTTTTCATTAGACATTAATAATGAATATTTAAACATACATGGATGTCTGTAATATTTGCTAGGGATCAGTTCTGTTCTGAGGTCATTGTACTTTGGGCACTGAAGCAAAAAGTGTACCTCTGTTTCTAGGTCGTCATCACAAAAGGGACACGTTAAATTCTGTGCGTTGTTACGATTGTTAAATTGCAGAAAGCTGCAATTCAATGATGACATTCCAATTCTAAATCGTGCCAAATCCCTTCTTACAAAATAGGATTTTATGTAGCTTAAGTACACACTTTGTGACAATAATTGTTTGTAACTATTATACACGTTATAGAAATCATGATTCTCTAGGGCAGAAAGCCAGTCTTGTTTGAAACAGTCTATAAGTCTTTGCTTAAATTCAAATACAAATGATGTTATATCTCCCACACCTTGTGCTTCCCAGACTAGTCCGAACCCAAATTTATACAAAACATTTCTAACACCACAAGCCCATGTGACATAATTTTGTTCCTGTAGAGATAAGAGCATATTGTAAGCCTTTCGTGGATATCTATCAGTATCCATATGAACAATTCGTAACCAAAATTTAATGCATTTTACAAACGTATTCACCTGTAAAGGATGTCTGCCTGTCTCTCCATACACAACATGTCTTGGTGACTTTGGGCTTACACCCAGAAACCTTTTCAAAGCAGATAAATGGACTCTTTCAACAAGATTTTGATCAGGTACTAAACCCCAGATCTCAGAACCGTAAGTTAAGATGGGCTGAATTTGACAATCAAACAGTTTATAAAAGAGGCTAGGTGAGTGTTCCCCAATGGACCAGAGCATTCTTATAATAGCTGATACACCTTTCTTTGCTCGGTCAGCAAGATCACACATGGTATACGAAAATGAAAGCCGGGTAGACAGATAAATTCCAAGATACTTATACGTATTGACAATTTTCAGTTTCATATCACCATAATGCCAGTTTTCACTAGTAGCAAGATAACCTCCGTTACGAAAGACAACAACGTTCGATTTCTCCAAGTTTACTATTAAATCAAGTCTCTTTGATGTATCATACAATATATTCAACTGATTTTGGAGACCAATCACACTGTCAGAGAATAACACAACATCATCAGCAAATAACAATATCAACAATTCAATGAAATCTGGTGACAATTGAATACCATGTTTCCCTTTTTCAATAATATCTTTGGTAAGTTCGTTGATGAATAATGAAAACAAAACAGGGGAACATATTTCTCCTTGTTTTAAACCAGTAGGGCACATGAATACATCCGTCAAGTCACTTCCAGAACGAACACAAGCTTTAACAGTTGAATACATACTTTTGAGAGCAGAAAAAATTTTACCATTTAAACCATTATTACTCAGAACGTTCCATAATTTTTCCCTACATACAGAGTCAAAAGCTTTACGAAAATCAATAAAAGCAACATAAAGTTTGCGATGACGAATTAACTGTTTCTGAGTGACCAGCCGCCATGGCGCAGTGGTTAGCGCCGTGGATTCCGGACTGGAAGGTCGCGGGTTCGAATCCCATAAGTCATAGGGATTTTTTCGGGCTCCGGCCGGCTCCTACCCAGAGTGAGTGTGCTGTGGGCTCAGTGGGGAGACTGGGACCACACAGTCGAGCTTCATCCACTTTACGGATGCGAATTTGAGAGTGTTGCTCAAATTACCTGACCAACACTGCAGGTGTCTGTATCTCTCGGGCCTGGTTGACGCCGGGATATATTATGACAGTAAGCGTAGAGAACAACCCTGTCAAGTAGTCTCAAAGCGGATGCACCTCCACAGCAGCATCATTACATCATCCTCATCATCATTGATCATCATGCAATAATAAAAATTGCCTCTGATTCGGTGGCCTCCGTTGCTCTGGTCTCATGGTGACCTCAGATTCGGTTTCCCCATACGCTTCTGTGCCTGTGGTGAATTTGTGTCAAAGTCTTTGGGGTTGGGGGTTCGTGGGGAGGCGGTCGTTGGAGGGACGTTGTGGTGGTCGCCACCTTGGGTGGGTGACTCACTCAGTCTGGCTCCGCGACTGAGCTAATACTGTCGTTAGTAGGGGGCTTAGTAGGTGGTGTCCTGCGTATGTTAGCTCAGAACAGGCACCACTGAACACCACCAAAGTGACCCAGCAGAAGTGCAGGGCCCCTCTGGCTGGTGGCCCCGCGGCGGCCTAATATTGATGGGCTCCCTGTGGACTCCCGATCCGGGGGGTGAGATACAACGAATCTGGGTATGGCTGTGGCGGGGAGATTGAAATGAGCGGCGTGGGAACAGCAGTACGGGAGCGTCACAGAAGATGAAGCAGCAAAAAAAAAAAAAAAAAAAAAAAAACTGTTTCTGAGTGAGAGCAAAAAGAGTAAATATATGATCAGTTGTGCTGTGTTTTTCCCTGAATCCTGCCTGCTCCTCTCCGATTAGCTCACTGTCACCAATCCACTTGGTGATGCGCTTGTTAAGTATAAAACTGTACAGTTTACTGCAAATGCTGAGTAGGGAAATACCTCTATAATTATCTGTTACATTAGGATCACCTTTCTTTAGAAGTGGCTGAATAATTGCTAAGCTCCATTCATCAGGATACAATCCATGGTCAAATAGATAGTTGAAAAGCTTAAGTAAATAAGGCAAAATAACATCAGCGCTGTGTTTAAAAAATTCACCAATTAATCCATCAGCACCAGCAGCCTTTCTGTCTTTCAACGCTCTAATTGCCTGGGATATTTCACATTCTGTGATAGGCTGGTTCTGATGCTCACAGTTGGTGCTGATTCTGTTATCAGTATCATTCTCACTGGTATTGTTACCAAACATGCAACCCTGGTCATCATCATCCAATACACTTTCACTGACAGAAACATTAAATACATCCCTGAAGTGAGAATACCACTCATCTTTCGTTATACTACTTCCTGTAGAGCGTTCTTTGGTTCGAACACCTCTAACTGTGTCCCAGAATTTCTTTGGATCGTGCAAGTTATTTTCAAGAGACTGAATGATTTTACTTTTGTGTTCTGCTTTCTTAAGTCTCAGAAGTTGTTTGTATTCTTTTCTTTTTTGTGAATAACTTTCTCTGTCTTCCTCAAATTGTCTTCGTTTGTGTTCATAACCATACTTCTCCAAATCTAATGTTACATTAGAAATTTTGCGTAAGGCTTTTCTGACAGATTTTCTTTGTTCACAACATTCCCTGTCAAACCAAGCGTTTCTTTTGTCTATGGTTACAACTATATCTTTTAACATACACTGCCATCAATGAGAGAGGGGAGAGAGAGAGAGGAGAGAGGGAGAGAGAGAGAGAGAGAGAGAGAGAGAGAGAGAGAGAGAGAGAGAGAGAGAGAGAGAGAGAGAGAGAGAGAGAGAGAGAGAGAGAGAGAGAGAGAGAGAGAGATGATAACTTTGAAATATATAATATATGTTTTTTTAACTTCAGCTTCGGGCCACAATTCAAGAGAGAGAGAGACAGAGACAGAGATAAAGACAGAGACAGAGACAGACAGACAGACAGACAGACACATAGACACACAGACAGACAGACAGACAGACAGAAAGGGGGGAAGAGACAGAGAATCAGACAGACAGACAGAGACAGAAAGTCAGACAGAGAGAGTGAGACAGACAGACAGAGTGAGACAGACAGACAGACAGACAGACAGACAGACAGACAGACAGACAGACAGACAGACAGACAGACAGACAGGAAATCGAACTGCCATACCACACAAAGTCCAACACCAGTCCTTCTGAGCCCTGCAACTGCACTTACCACACAACCCCCTATTCCATTCCAAACTGACAGACGTATCAGAAGGAAGCAAAACCCAGATTACAGCCATCATTCCAGAACATTCTCCAGTGTCTGATAAACATGATTATATTATATATACAGTCCAACAAAATCTTATCTTTGAACCGGGTACAGAAGCAATTCCATCTTGATTGAAGTGAACAATTCCAAGCATAATGTTTATGTGTATGATATAACCGTGGGCTTTTTTTTTCTCTCTCCTGAATAAACATTTCTTCCAAAACCAATATTCCAAGTGAAAGACCATTTCCGATGAGTGACCCGACCATTCCAGAACTGTTGCAGAGTGAAGCTGAGGATTGCAGGCAGGATGTTGATGACCCGAGCAGAGCGGAGTATAGCGTGCAGGCAGGTAGTAACAGGGCTGCAGGCCAGTGCTGAATGGAGCCAGCCGCAGCTAGTGGTGCAGTCACGTCTGACAGTGCTGTAGTGTGTGTGTGTGTGTGTGTGTGTGTGTGTGTGTGTGTGTGTGTGTGTGTGTGTGTGTGTGTGTGTGTGTGTGTGTGTGTGTGCTTGTATGTGTGTGTGTTGTGTGTGTGTGTGTGTGTGTGTGTGTGTGTGTGTGTGTGTGTGTGTGTGTGTGTGTGTGTGGTGTGTGTTTGTGTGCGTGTGCGTGTTTGTGTGTGTATGTGTGTGTGTATGTGTGTGTTGTGTGTGTGTGTTGTGTGTGTGTGTGTGTGTGTGGTGTTGGGTGTGTGTGGTGTGTGTGTTTGTGTGTGTGTGTGCGTGTTTGTGTGTGTATGTGTGTGTGTGTTTGTGTCTGTGTGTGTCTGTTTGTGTGTGTGCTTTTATGATGCTTTTATTCTATCTATGCATCTATCTATCTATCTATCTATCTATCTATCTGTCTATCTATCTATCTAGCTAGCTAGCTAGCTAGCTAGCTATCCATCTTTCTATCTGTATTTCTGTCTATCTGTATATCTTTCTATCCTTTAGTCTGGCGACCGTGGGGGCACCCCTAAAGACTTGACAACCAGTTTTTTCCATTCATCTCTCTCGTCTGCCTTTCTCAAAATTTTGTTGAGTTCTAGGCGTGTCCATTCGCTAATGTTTAAATTGTACAGGCATATCACACGATCAAAAGGACTTGCAAAAACAATACTGCAAGGCACTGTCCAAGGAGGAAGAAAAAGAGGCAGACCAAGGAAGAGATGGGAAGACAACATCAGCGAATGCTTTTTTAAAATTTTATTTTATACCACTTTTTGTCACAGCAGATTTCTCTGTGTTGAAATTCGGGCTGCTCTCCCCGTGGAGAGCTCGTCGCCACAAGATGACAATTATCCACAAATATTCGCATGCGGATGAGACTATAAACCGAGGCCCCGTGTGCGAACGCATGCAGAACATCTTGCGCACACGTTAAAAACCCGTTCCGCCTTTAGAAGGAGCAGGTCATTGTTGGCTGGTAGGAGCAGATGACAACATTTTTTTTTTTTAAACAGCATGCACACAGGTGTCGTGTTCAGACACCATCTCTGAGAACGAATCGGGGAGGTTGGAGTCCCAGGGCGGCTCGGGGCTGTATATGGCAACGTTCTGATGGCTCCTGCGACGGTACTGGAACCATTCGTATAGGTCATTGCCTTTCCAATGGATCGTTCCAGTGGCGTGGAGAGGGGGGGTCTGCTACATGGGTAACAGTTTGCCCTCCATACTTACCTACCCAGGCTTTGCGCTCTACAGCCAAGAGTGCAACTCCATAGTCTTCCAAGACTGACGGATGCCAACCATACAACATAACCCAGGCAAAATAGGTTTTGAAAATAAATTTGCGAAAATACAGGACAAGAAAAAGGAAGACAGAAAAAGAAAAACGAAACAAAAATGAAAGAAAACTGAATAACTTGACAAGACTAGATCATGCGAAAAGAAAACGAAAAGAAAGAGGAGATGAAAGAAAGAGAAACAGGCGTAACAAAGAAACCAGAAAAAAAATGGCAAAAGAGTTAAGGCGAAACAAAATCCATTTCAGAAATAATATTGCAAAAATATTATACCAAAAATGAAAGAAAGAGACAGGACCCCCCCCCCCCCCAAAAAAAAAAAAAAAATAAATAAATAAATAAAAAAATAAAAAAATTAAGAAGTGAAAAGAAAACTTTGGAAATAAACAAGAATAAAACATTGAACAATGCAACAAGTGGATCGGTGGTCTAGAGGTAACGCGCCTGACTAGGAAGCGAAAAGTACGGGTCGGAGTGTGCGGTGGTTCCAATCCCGTTTGGGCCCAAAACTTTTCCCCACCCATTAGACCCTGACTGTTGGTCTGGGCGCTAGTCTTTCGGATGAGACGATAAACCAAGGTCCCGTGTGTTACACGTCATTATTTAGCGCACGTAAAAGAACCCACGCCAACAAGAGGGTTGACCCTGGCAAAATTCTGTAGAAAAATTGCCACTCTGATAGGGAAACAAATACAGTTGCAGACAGGAAAAAGAAAAAAATGGGTAGGCGCTGCACTTGTGGCGACGCGCTATCCTCGGGTAGAGCAGCCTAAATTTTACGCAGAGAAATCTGCTCTGACATAAAGTAGTATGAAATGAAATGAATTATTATAGAATGAAACCAGGAAAGAGAGATAGAGAAGAGAAGGAAAACAACCAAGAAAACAAAGCCTTTTTAGATAAAATCACAACATAGCGAAACAACTAAAGAAACAAATGAAGACAAAAAAGAAAAACGAAACAAAAATGAAAGAAAACCAAAAGAGATAATGGATCGACAATTGCTTTTTTTTCAGGAAAAAGAACGGAAAGGAAAAAGATAGAGAAAAAGCAAATGAAATGAAGGAGCAATCAGGAAGAATATACTAAACTAGATGGAAATAAACAGTGAGAAACAAATAACCAATGAGAAAGAAAAAAAGCTAACTTTTTTCTAAAAGGGGAAGTCAATCAGAAACACGAAGAAGAGTAGAAAACGGGGAGATTACTTGTGCTTGACACCGAATTAGCCTTAAATCGCAGTAGTATTGTGTTGTATTGTATCGTATTGCGTTGCATTGCACTGTATTGTATTGTATTGTATTGTATTGTATTGTATTGTATTGTATTGTATTTATCGTATTGCGTTGCATTGCACTGTATTGTATTGTATTGTACTGTACTATACTGTACTGTACTGTACTGTACTGTATTGTATTGTATTGTATTGTATTGTATTGTATTGTATTGTATTGTATTGCATACCACTTAAAGTCACGGCAGAGTTCTCTGCGTGAAATGTGGGCTGCTCTCCCTCAGAGGAGAGCATTTCGCCACAAGAGCAGCGCCGCCCATCAATTTTTTTTTCTTCTCCGGTCTGCATGTGCATTTGTTCCCCTTTCAGAGTGGCTTTTTTTCTACAGAACTTTCTAGAGACAACTCTCTTGTTGCAGTGCGCAAAACAATTATCAAAACAATTGATAATTATGTAACACATAGGACCTCGATTTATCGTCTCATCTGGAAGACTAGCACCCAGACCACCACTTATGGTCTAGTGGGTGGAGGAAAACTTTCGGGCACAAACAGGGATCAAACTACTTCACACTTCGAACCCGGCACCAGACTTTTTGCTTTCTAGGCAGGTGTGTTACCTCTAGACCACCGCTCTATTATCTATTAAAAAAAAAAAGTGAAAACTCCTGTTGCTGCATGTGGTAGTTGACAGATCAGTATGGATGAGAAACTAGCATCACAATAGACAGCTTAGGGGCATTTATATTATTCTTTTTTTATTATTATTCTTTTATATCGAAGGTAATGGGATAAGCACTCATGTGCTTTCTTCATCCAGTCCCTGTGTGTATGCAGTTGTGTAAATATTGTCATCTGTTCCCACCGGCACACAACGGCCTACTCTAACGAAAAGCGGAACAGGATTTAACGTGTGCGCAAGATGTTCTGCGTGCGTTCATACACGGGGCCTCAGTTTACAGTGTTATCCGAAAGACTTTTGGGGAGAGAAGAGCCAGCACTGATGTTAACTCTAGGGGAAAAATCCCCTCCAACGGGAATCGAACTCGGGTCGTCAAATTGCCAGCGCAATGTTCTGACCACTAGGCTATCCCGTACGTGTAAGGAAGAGGGAAGAGGTTTTGGAGGAGTATGGTGGTGGGTAGGTGTAGGGAAGGGGGAGGAGGTTTATGGGGGCAGTATGGTGGTAGAGGTAGGATAGATGGTGTGGAGAAAGGAGGAGGTAGGTGGGGAGTTGTATGGTGAGGGTAGGTGTGGTAGGGAGGGAGGAGGTTTAGGCGTGGAGTATGATAGGGGTAGGTGTTAGGAGGAATGGTGAGTATGGTGGGGGTAGGTGTAGGGAGGGGGAGGTTTAGGGGGAGGTGTATGGTGGGAGTAGGTGTAGGTAGGGGGAGGAGTATGGTGGGGGTAGGTGTAGGGAAGTGGAAGGAGGTTTATGGGGAGGGGTATGGTGGGTGTAGGTATAGGGAAGGTAGAGGAGGTTTAGGGGGAAGTATGATAAGTATGATACGGGGAATGTGTAGGGAGGTGGGTGGTTGAGGGTAGGTGCAGAAAAGAAGGAAGGGTATCGTGGGGGTAGGTGTAAGGAGGGGGAGGTTTATGCATAATAAAGCTTTGATTCTATTTCATTTTATTTGATATGTGTTTATGTTAGGGGGGAAGAAGGGGATAGAATGGGGGGAGGTAGGTTAGAGGGGAGGTAGGAGTAATTGAGGGTAGAACAAGGGGTAGAATAGGAAGGGAAGGTAGGTTAGGCCAGGGGAGGAGAGAAAAGGGAGGGAAGGGGTAGGTCAGGAAAGAGGAGGGAGGGGGTAGGTCAGGAAAGAGGAGGGAGGGGGTAGGTTAGGGGGAGGGAAGGGGTAGGTTAGGGAAGAGGGAAGAGGTAAACCGGGGATGGGGGTAGGATCGAGAGAGGAAGGGACTTTGTCAGGGAAAAGAGGACGGGATAGAATAGGGGGGGGGGGTTGGGTAGGTTAAGGGGTGGTTACATTCGTCGAGGTCTGTAATAAGTGAGTCATATATCTTTCAGCATCAAATTGCATGGGAAACGGATTGGATTGGAACGCTCA
>CM060318.1:16121548-16124048 GCA_030674155.1 Stramonita haemastoma
GAAGACGGTTGTACGTGGTACGAGACTTGCTTGGGAGCAGTGCAAAAGCTACAGGAATTGTCTGTTCCAAGTAAGATGTACGAATGAGATGTGCGGCGCTAAAGTCTCCCGGCGCTAAAGTGTACGGCGCTATAAAGTACGGTGCTGAAAAGACGCCGCGCTGAAATGGTGGCGCTGAAAGGTATGGCGCTGTAGTGCTGGCGCTAAAGTGACGTGTCACCCTGGGGTTTGATCCCCGTTTGTGCCTGAAAGTTTTCCGCCATTCACAGGACCACGAGTAGAAAAGAACCCGCGGCAACAGGAGAGTTGGCCCTGGCAAAATGTTGTAGAAAAAAAGCCACTCTGATGGAGAAACAAATGCAGCTGCAGACAGGAAAATAAAAACCCATGAGTGGCGCTGCACTTGTGGCGACGCACTCTTCCGGCGAAAGCAGCTCAAATTTCACGCAGAAAATTCTGCCGTGACTTTGAGTCGTATACAAAATACATCTGGAAAAGACCAAGGGAATTAAAAAGTGATACAAGTAGTCGAGGACAGCGTACTTATTCCCCTTTACCTTCCCAAAACGCTCTTCTTGCTTTTCGGCAGTTGGCTGAGGTGTTTTATTTGTTTGTTTTTTTAAATTTTATTTTATTCTCTTGTATCGAGGATAATGGAATAAACACTCGTGTGATTTTTTACATCCATGCCTCGTATGTATGCAGTTTTTTTGTAAATCGTGTCATCTGTTCCCACCGGCACATGGTGGCCTACTCTTACGAAAAGCGCAACAGGATTTAACATGTGTGCAAGATGTTCTCTGTGTGTGTGCGTGTGTGTGTGTGTGTGTGGGGGGGGGTTCTTTCTTTAAAAGAATATTTATTCTTATTTTTCCAGGACAATGGAATAAGCACTCATGATTATACTCTTTTTTTTACATCAGTCCCTGTGTGTGCGTATTTTTGCAAATTTTGTCATCTGGTTTTGTTTTGTTTTGCTGTAGTTTGTTTAGCTTGGGTTTATTTTGTGTTTTTTGTTGGTGTTTTTTTAGGAGGTGTTGTCAGCTGTGTGTTATTTATTTGTTTATCTATTTATTTATTCTTTTATATCAAGTGTAATGGAATAAGCACTCTTGTGTTTTTTACATCCAATTCCCGTGTGTATGCAGTTTTGTAAATCTTGTCATCTGTTCCCACCGGTACACAATGGCCTACTCCTACGAAAAGCAAGCGGAACAAGATTTAACATGTTCGCAAGATGTGTGTGTGTGTATGTGTGCTTGCGTGCGTGCATGCGTGTGTGTGTGTGTGTGTGTGTGTGTGTGTGTGTGTGTGTGTGTGTGCGTGTGCGTGTGTGTAGTCCAGTGCCATTGGTCACCGTTGATATTGTAAGGTGTATACAGGGTAGCAAGAAAGCTGCTAAAAAACAACAACAACAACAACAACAACAACAACATACACTTATCACTCCACCAGACCCAATACAAGCTCATTAATTTGACAACGACAGCACATGCGAGGAGTAATTTATCACCAGTGCGAGGATGAGGATGGCTGTTCTAAGCCTCTAAGAGCCTCATTTACTTGACGTCAGCACTTGCACTTGATGTATTTCAGTGATACATTAGGTGTGACCTATTTAACGTCGGTTTGGGAAAGTTAGGTCAGTGTGACCCTATGTTGATGGTGAAAACTGACCTTGAGCTAGAAAAGCGAAAAAGGCTTTGTAGAGAGTACAACGGTGTGTTAAGGTCTGCTCACTTTCTTTACATATATATAGAGACAGACAGACAGACAGACAGACAGATAGGCAGACATACGGACAGATAAACAGACAGACATACATACATACATATATACATAGACAGACAGACAGACAGACAGACAGACAGGGGACGGGATAGCTTAGTGGTCAGAACATTGCGCTCGCAATTTGAAGACCCGTGTTCGATTTCCGGTCGAGGAGATTTTTCTCCTGGAGTTAACATCAGTGCTGACTCCTCTCTCCCTACAAGTCCTTTGGATGAGACTATAAACCGAGGCCCCGTGTGCGAACGCACGCAGAACATCTTGTGCACATGTTAAATCCTGTTCCGCTTTTCGTAATAGTAGGCCATTGTGTGCCGGTGGGAACAAAGGACAAAATTTACAAAAAACTGCATGCACATGGGGACTGGATGTAAAAAAAAAAAAAAAAGCACATGAGTGCTAATTCCAGTATCCTCGAAATAAAAGAATAAATAAACAATAAAAAAGAATAAAAGACAGACAGACTGACAGACAGACAGACAGACATACAGACATACAGATAGACAGATAGACAGATAGATAGATAGATAGATAGATAGATAGATAGATAGATAGATAGATAGATAGATAGATAGACTAGCACCCAGACCTTCACTCATGGTTCAATGGATGGGGGAGAAGTTCGGGTTCAAATGGGAAACCAACCCTTTACTTGTTGATATCTAGGCAGGTTCACTGTCTTTAACGACACACTCATGATAGGAGATATCTC
>CM060318.1:16129048-16146548 GCA_030674155.1 Stramonita haemastoma
TGCCCTTAAATGTCAGGCTGCTCTTTTTCTTGTGTCTTTGTTTCCTCATACCTATAGATTGTATCCGGGACAACTCTCTTGTTGCCGTAGGTTCTTTTACGTGCGCTGAATACATGCATGTTGCACACCAGACACCAGTTTCTCGTCTCATCTGAAAAACTAACTCCCAGACCACCATTCAAGGTGTAGATGATGGAGAAAAGGCTCAGTCTCAAAGAGAAATCCAACCAGCACTTTTTTCTTTACAGTTTATAGGTGGGCGTGTTACCTCTAGACTTCGATCTCTGATAGTGGTTGGTAACAAGTTACTGGTTATAAGTCATTGTCAGCAACAGTTACTGGTAGCTGACAGTAAAAGTTACTGGTATCTAACAATGAAAGTTGATGGCTACTGTCAGTGAAAGTCACAGGTGTCTATCTGACAGGAAAAGTTGATGAGAACTGTCAGTAGAAGTTGATGGAAACTGTCAGTGCATATTGATGGTTATTACTTTGTTTTTCTTAAAATAGCATTTCATCTCATTTTCTGTATTACACCTCTCTATCTCACACACTTACACACACGCACGCACGAGCGCACACACACACATACACGCGCGCACACACACACACACACACACATACACACACACGCACGCACGCACACACACACACACACACACACACACACACACACACACACACACACAACACGTTCTCATTCCACCCAAATCTCTGTACCCAGATATATATACACCAATGATTCAAAGAGCTAAGCCAGGAATGCCTTTGGCGCGGAACACAATCAGAGATAACACGTCTTCGTGCCTATACCGCTCCCCGGGGTACCTACCTATGAAGCCATACAGATGCTTTGCAAATCTCCAGACGGAATTATTGGAGGCCTGTGTAATAAATGGTGTGATCTATTGCTTTCTAGGGGTATTTCTGGCCTGTGTAATAAATGCTGTGATCTATCGCTTTCTAGGGGTATTTCTGGCCTGTGTAATAAATGGTGTGATCTATTGCTTTCTAGGGGTATTTCTGGCCTGTGTAATAAATGGTGTGATCTATTGCTTTCTAGGGGTATTTCTGGCCTGTACAATAAATGGTGTGATCTATTGCTTTCTAGGGGTATTTCTGGCCTGTGTAATAAATGGTGTGATCTATCGCTTTCTAGGGGTATTTCTGGCCTGTGTAATAAATGCTGTGATCTATTGCTTTCTAGGGGTATTTCTGGCCTGTGTAATAAATGGTGTGATCTATCGCTTTCTAGGGGTATTTCTGGCCTGTGTAATAAATGGTGTGATCTATTGCTTTCTAGGGGTATTTCTGGCCTGTGTAATAAATGGTGTGATCTATTGCTTTCTAGAGGTATTTCTGGCCTGTGTAATAAATGGTGTGATCTATTGCTTTCTAGGGGGATTTCTGGCCTGTGTAATAAATGGTGTGATCTATTGCTTTCTAGGGGTATTTCTGGCCTGTGTAATAAATGGTGTGATCTATTGCTTTCTAGGGATATTTCTGGCCTGTGTATATCGCTTTCTAGGGGTATTTCTGGCCTGTGTAATAAATGGTGTGATCTATCGCTTTCTAGGGGTATTTCTGGCCTGTGTAATAAATGGTGTGATCTATCGCATTCTAGGGGTATTTCTGGCCTGTGTAATAAATGGTGTGATCTATCGCTTTCTAGGGGTATTTCTGGCCTGTGTAATAAATGCTGTGATCTATCGCTTTCTAGGGGTATTTCTGGCCTGTGTAATAAATGGTGTGATCTATTGCTTTCTAGGGGTATTTCTGGCCTGTGTAATAAATGGTGTGATCTATTGCTTTCTAGGGGTATTTCTGGCCTGTGTAATAAATGGTGTGATCTATTGCTTTCTAGGGGTATTTCTGGCCTGTGTAATAAATGGTGTGATCTATCGCTTTCTAGGGGTATTTCTGGCCTGTGTAATAAATGGTGTGATCTATTGCTTTCTAGGGGTATTTCTGGCCTGTGTAATAAATGCTGTGATCTATCGCTTTCTAGGGGTATTTCTGGCCTGTGTAATAAATGGTGTGATCTATCGCTTTCTAGGGGTATTTCTGGCCTGTGTAATAAATGGTGTGATCTATCGCTTTCTAGGGGTATTTCTGGCCTGTGTAATAAATGGTGTGATCTATTGCTTTCTAGGGGTATTTCTGGCCTGTGTAATAAATGGTGTGATCTATTGCTTTCTAGGGGTATTTCTGGCCTGTGTAATAAATGGTGTGATCTATTGCTTTCTAGGGGGATTTCTGGCCTGTGTAATAAATGGTGTGATCCATAGCTTTCTAGGGGGATTTCTGGCCTGTGTAATAAATGCTGTGATCTATTGCTTTCTAGGGGTATTTCTGGCCTGTGTAATAAATGCTGTGATCTATTGCTTTCTAGGGGTATTTCTGGCCTGTGTAATAAATGGTGTGATCTATTGCTTTCTAGGGGTATTTCTGGCCTGTGTAATAAATGGTGTGATCTATTGCTTTCTAGGGGTATTTCTGGCCTGTGTAATAAATGGTGTGATCTATTGCTTTCTAGGGGTATTTCTGGCACCAGGAGCTTTTGAGGATGAGAACCTTCTAGTTTTCTTGAATTGTAAGTAAGACAGCTCTCTCTCTCTCTCTCTCTCTCCTCTCTCTCTCTCTCTCTCTCTCTTCTCTCTCTCTCTCTCTCATCTTCTCTCTCTCTCTCCTCTCTCTCTCTCCTCTTCTTGGCGTGAAAGAAATTTATGCGTGCAGTCGTATTTCTAAACGTTCTGCTGCTTTTGTATATATTTCTTCGGTATTTCGCATCGTTCTGTCACAATATCTGGCAGATCGATGCGTATGGTACCATGCCTTCTGCTGCGCTAGCGTTCCGATCCTCATGTGGCTGCTTTCTCCCCATATACCAAGCCTTTATGCGAAAAAGGGCGGTTGAGAAAGCGGCTATGAGAATAGCCATGTTGTCACCATGGCACAGAGTAGACGGTGTCATACTTGGTCTACTCCTCACCCTGACATTTTGGGGAGGCTTTCTTCTGCAATGCGGAGACGTGGAGTCGAACCCTGGACCCAAGCTACCTCCTGGCTCTGACAACTTCAGGCAGACCAGGCTGACCAGTGGCAGTGGACGCCGGACCAGTGCGGACAGTGGACAACACGGACGGGCAGCCTCTCCTCCTCATCCTCCTCCTTCCCCGATGCAGCTGACTCTGGATGGTATTACCGAAAGACTGGACGCCATGAACGCCACCATGAACAGTAAGTTCGAAAGCGTGGAAAGGTCAATAAAGGACCTGACGGAACAGTGCGCTTCCATACGGGGCACTGTGGAGGGTCTTGTGGAGGAGGTGGGGGTACTTAGACAAGAAAACCAGGACCTTGTTAAGAAAAACTCCGAACTGATGGACAGAGTCGAGGAATTAGAAAAGAATAACAGATGACTTAGAGGGAAGATCTAAGAGAAATAATCTGATTTTTTATGGCATGCCAAAGGATCCAAATGAAACTAATGAACAGTGTGAGGGCAGGTTGAATGATCTCTTTACTGATAAGATGGACATGACCAGGAATGTTGAGTTTGATCGTGTGTACCGCCTAAGCGCCAAGCTTGACTCCCCGATCACTGGCCGCTGCTGCTTTTATAAAGATAAAGTTGCGATCTTAAAGGCAAAACAAAAAATTGCAAAGCAGCAATATTTTCATTGGAGAGGATTTCTCCAGTCGAGTCAGGGAAACAAGGCACAGGCTGTCACCTCACCTGAAAAGTGCCAGACAGAATGGACAAAGGGCCACAATGGTCTTTGACCATCTTCTCATTGATGGGAAGAAGATGTTTTTGAAAGATTTTCATTCGTCTGCACAAAACGAATAGGAGGAAGGCCGGTCCACATCTGAAAAGATTTGTTCCCATGTGGAAGATTTTACTGGGAATCAAATTGAGGTAGCACCGTCTTCATGTCCGTCAACTAGCGCAGTGAACCAACACGCATTTAGAACATGACAGGAATACTGAGTGCTCATCCGACAGTTTGCACGTGCCGAATGACACTAGGTCAGAGGCAAAGCAGCCTTTTTCATTCCTGTCTTGGAATGTGAATGGTTTGGTGCCAAAACTTGTCGACCAAGATTTTATTTCGTATGTTTCTCGTTTCGACTTTGCTTGTTTAATTGAAACATTTATGGATGAGTTTGAGCAAAACATTTTCCTGATTTTAGGATATTCTGCAAACGTGCTGTTCAACTTTCTGTCAAGGGGAGACGATCGGGGGCATTATTTGTTTAATTAAAGAATAATTTACTCCCTTTTTGAAAAGTATTGAAATCAATGAATATGCAAATCCGTGTTTGTTTCTTATTGACAAAAGTTTGTTTGGACTGGATAAAGATGTTTTGTATGTATGCTCATATGTTCCACCAGAGTGTTCACCTTTTTATGCCCATTTTGACTTAGATAACGGAATTAGTATGGTGGAAGAGGTTTGATCCATTGTACAGTAACCAGAGATGTTTACATTATGTTGTGTGGGGATCTTAATAGCAGAACATCCAATATTTCGTACCAGGAACCGTCAGTCAGTGGAAATGCTGATTTGCAATGCAAAAGCCAGTCGTTAAAGTACAAGCGATGTTCTCAGGATATATCCTTGAATAATTATGGTAAACTTTTGTTGAACATGTGCACCACTTTAGACTTATGTATTTTGAATGATTTATGTCAGGGGGACCTTCATGGTTGCAATGCATGTATTTCAGATTCAGGGTGTAGTGTCAATGATTATTTTATTCTTTCAAATGATGCATTGTGTCTTGTTTTCGAATCCTGTGAACTGTTGATAGATGCAAGAATAGATTCTAATCATATGCCTGTTATTGCCAAAATTGTATTACCATATGAAAACAAAATTAGTGTCGAAGAAAACGTAGATGATACATGCATGGTAATTGAAATTTTATTTGGCATGATGACTGTGCTGTTACATACAATGATATGCTGTGTCAAGAAAATATTCAAGGCAAATTGGAAAGTGCTATGAATTTAATTGATGTTGATATTGATGGCGCATTACAGTTCTTTAATGAAAGCATTAGGGATAGCGCTGTGTGTATGAAGAAGAGTATATATATTGATAAAAGTGATTGGTATGTTAAAGACTGTGAGACAGGCAAAAGGAGTGTTAGAAAACTTTGAGAATGAGCCAAAAGTCATTGACAGATGGAGATAAGCAAAAATACACTGTTTTAACTGCCCTCCTCCTTTCTCTTCTTTTGACTGCCCTCCTCCCATCTCTTCTTTTGACTGCCCTCCTCCCATCTCTTCACTTGACTGCCCTCCTCCCATCTCTTCACTTGACTGCCCTCCTCCCATCTCTTCACTTGACTGCCCTCCTCCCATCTCTTCACTTGACTGCCCTCCTCCCATCTCTTCACTTGACTGCCCTCCTCCAATCTACTCTTCACTTGACTGCCCTCCTCCAATCTCTTCACTTGACTGCCCTCCTCCAATCTACTCTTCACTTGACTGCCCTCCTCCAATCTATCTTCACTTGACTGCCCTCCTCCCATCTCTTCACTTGACTGCCCTCCTCCCATCTCTTCACTTGACTGCCCTCCTCCCATCTCTTCACTTGACTGCCCTCCTCCCATCTCTTCACTTGACTGCCCTCCTCCCATCTACTCTTCACTTGACTGCCCTCCTCCCATCTACTCTTCACTTGACTGCCCTCCTCCAATCTACTCTTCACTTGACTGCCCTCCTCCAATCTCTTCACTTGACTGCCCATCTCCAATCTCTTCACTTGACTGCCCTCCTCCAATCTACTCTCACTTGACTGCCCTCCTCCCATCTACTCTCACTTGACTGCCCTCCTCCTCCAATCTCTTCACTTGACTGCCCTCCTCCCATCTCTTCACTTGACTGCCCTCCTCCAATCTCTTCACTTGACTGCCCTCCTCCGATCATCTCTTCACTTGACTGCCCTCCTCCTTTCTCTTCACTTGACTGCCCACCTCCAATCTACTCTCACTTGACTGCCCTCCTCCAATCTCTTCACTTGACTGCCCTCCTCCAATCTCTTCACTTGACTGCCCTCCTCCAATCTCTTCACTTGACTTCCTCCTCCAATCTACTCTTCACTTGACTGCCCTCCTCCAATCTCTTCACTTGACTGCCCTCCTCCAATCTCTTCACTTGACTGCCCTCCTCCCATCTACTCTCACTTGACTGTCCTCCTCCAATCTCTTCACTTGACTGCCCTCCTCCAATCTCTTCACTTGACTGCCCTCCTCCAATCTCTTCACTTGACTGCCCTCCTCCCATCTACTCTCACTTGACTGCCCTCCTCCCATCTCTTCACTTGACTGCCCTCCTCCAATCTCTTCACTTGACTGCCCTCCTCCCATCTACTCTCACTTGACTGCCCTCCTCCCATCTACTCTCACTTGACTGCCCTCCTCCCATCTCTTCACTTGACTGCCCTCCTCTCCATCTCTTCACTTGACTGCCCTCCTCCAATCTCTTCACTTGACTGCCCTCCTCCATCTCTTCACTTGACTGCCCTCCTCCCATCTCTTCACTTGACTGCCCTCCTCCCATCTCTTCACTTGACTGCCCTCCTCCAATCTCTTCACTGACTGCCCTCCTCCCATCTACTCTCACTTGACTGCCCTCCTCCAATCTCTTCACTTGACTGCCCTCCTCCAATCTCTTCATTGACTGCCCTCCTCCCATCTCTTCACTTGACTGCCCCCCTCCTTTCTCCTCTCTCTACATTCTCCTGAGGGGCAATGATGCCCGTCTTCAATTTGCTCACTTCTCTGTCTGAGGAGCATCATTCACCTTTTGCAAGTCTCCAGGAAAAAAGGCCTGGAGCTGATTTTTTTTCAGGCTAAACCCCCAGTGGGGCCAGCTTAAGACAGGCTGCCCAGGGAGATGGTCTTTGGACGCAGGCCCTCGTCATACCTGCCCCCATCATACTCCCCTTAATTTCCTCCACCCTCCGTGTACTTTTTTTTTCTTTTTCTTTTTTAATTAAAGGGTATAGTTTTGTCAACTACAAGGGAGACAGTAAAACTCCCACTGAAATTCGAACCCATGACACACGGGGACTCACAGATTACAAGTCTGTTCGTCTTATCCAACAGGCCACTGTGCCTGTCTATGAGTTGAGTGAACTTGGGAAATATAAATCTGATTTCAGGCTGAGAAGCATATAGGAGATAGAAAATTCACATTGTGCTGCATTGTGTTCTATTTTACCATTATGATCCTAAAATGTTGTTTTTCTTATGTTTATTATCTTTTTTTTATTTCATTTAATTTTTATTGTGTTTCTGGCAATATCCTTTTTTTTCGTAAATTTCTATAAATAAACTGGAAAACCCAAGACCTATGAACTCTGCATTAATTTTTTTATGTGAGTAGTGGTCAGTGGGGAGTGGAGGAAGCTGTCGCCAAACATTCAGTTGTGCCCCCACCGTCTGCAGGACGACGAGACAGTGAAGGTGAGGTGAAGGTGAAGTCAGTTGTTCAGCTGATGGGGCAAAATGTAAATATTGTCTTATTTCCTTCATTCCTGTTCCTGATGTATGTATATACTTTGATCATTGGCATTGTAGATCAGTGTGTGTGTGTGTGTCTGTGAGTCTGTGAGTCTCTGTGTGTGTGTGTGTGTGTTGTGTGTGTGTGTGTGTGTGTGTGTGTGTTGTGTGTGTGTGTGTGTGTGGTGTGTGTGTGTGTGTGTTTTGATTTTTTTTTATTCTTTAAATCGAGGATAATGGAATAAGTACTCGTGTGCTTTTTTACGTCCAGTCCCCGTGTGTATGCAGCTTTGAAAATCTTGTTTTTTTATTTTTTTATCGCGGATAATGGAATAAGCACTCGTGTGCTTTTTTACATCCAATCCCCGTGTGTATGCAGTTTTGTAAATCTTGTCATCTGTTCCCACCGAAGCGGAACACGATTTAACGTGTGCGCAAGATGTTCTGCGTGCGTTCGCACACGGGGCTTCGGTTTAAAGTCTCATCCGAAAAACTTTTGGGGAGAATGGAGTCATCACTGATGTTAATTTCAGAGGAAAATTCCCCTCGAACGGGAATGGAACCAGGGTGTCAAATTGCCAGCGCAATTTTCTGACCTCTAGGCTATCCCATCCCCGTGTGTGTGTGTGTGTGTGTGTGTGTGTGTGTGTGTGTGTGTGTGTGTGTGTGTGTGTGTGTGTGTAGGTGTAGGTGTAGGTGTAGGTGTGTGTGGGGGGGGGGGTGAGTGAGAGAGAGAGGGAGAGAGAGAGAGCCAGTCAAGTCAAATTCTTTTATTTCAAGGATAATGAATACACACTCGTGTGTTTTTGCTACATCCAGTCCCCACCTCATCAGGGATAAGATCGATGTAAAAAAGCCATATAATTAAACAACAATAATAAACCAAAGTAACGAAAACACAAGAGAGAGAGAAGAGAGAGAGAGAGAGGAGAGAGAGAGAGAGAGAGAGAGAGAGAGAGAGAGAGAGAGAGAGAGAGAGAGAGAGAGAGAAGAGAGAGAATGAATGAATGAATGAATGAATGAATGAATGAATGAATGAAATTGAATGAGATGAATGGAATTTAATAGATGAATTGATCCTTTAATACACAAGAATAACAGATTCTGGCCAAGCAAAGCCTTAACATACCCTTCTTGTAAACATACATTCGTTTTTAATCAAGGAAAAATATTGGATGATCTCTATCAGTTTGAAAAGAGGAGCGAAAATGCATCGCAGTGCCACCAAGCATGTGACAATCAGGCCCAGGGCATCCGACTTTTATATGGGAGGGATTTGTCATCTTTTCAGTCTTTCATGAAAAAAGGCAAGATAATGGCGCAAGAAGGCAGAAAATAAACAAGGAGAGGTGACTCGAAGAAAAAGAACAACGCAGAAAAGAGGCATAGAAAAGAGGAGGGGGGGGGGGATTCCTTGCACAGAATGAAAAAGGAGGGGGTATGGGAGAGGGAAAGAAGGAGGGGGGTGAATCTGGGTGGATGGGGGCAGCACAACAGGTGCTGAACATCTAGGTAAACCCTAAGTGTCCAAATTGCCCAGTTCCAGAAGTGTTGCAAAACTTTGGTGTTTACCATGTCTCCCATGGGGGCACAGGTTCATTGCTTCCCTATGCTGATATTGTTCACTGTGACAGTAGGTATGTGTATGCAAAGAGTTAAATCTTTGGCGGCTGTGCTATTTACCTGCTAAAGTGAGAATTTGTTAAAACTATATTTTTTGATCAATTGCATGCGTAGAATCGGTTGAATGCAAACGTTTGATTTGTTTTTTACAAGGTACAGGGATATAGAAGTTCCATCTATCAACATTTTCTTTTGTTAGAGAATTTATAGTTTCCATATGACTTTCGTTTATTGCCTGAGCTATCTGATATGAGGTCCCGAAAATATTTCTTTTTGGCAATGCGCTTTATTGATGTAATTTTATTTCGTTGCGTTTTAAAGTCAGTGAATTGTGCGGTTTCTTTGAGCATGTCTCTTTTGATTATTTCCTCTTGAATTTCTTTGTTTAGCCAAGGAGGTTTTGGAGTATGTTTAACTCGTTTTATTTTGAAAGGGCGTGTTTATTATAGATGTTGATGAAAGTTTTTTGCCAGAATTCAAATGCTAGATTAGGGTCAGTTAACTGATAAACATTTGAAAGAGAAGAATGTGAGAGGTCATATAAGAAATCATTTTCATTGAAATGAGCAAAGGATCTGTATGTTATTGATTTGTAATCTAATTTAGGAATTTTAATGCCTTCTTTTTTTTGGAGAGAGAGAGAGAGAACACTGAGCACTGAAATTATTTATTGTACTTCGGCCTTTGGCCACAATACAATTCAAAGGGGAGGGGGGAAGTGAAATATAACTTAATGTAATCATTGATAAGAAGTAGCCAGAAATTCTACACCTTGGCATGTACCTAAAACTGCTGGAGAGAAAGAGAGGGAGGCGGGAGGGCGGGGGAGCACATGGGAGGGAGATAAGAGAGTGCACACACACACATATAAAATATATATATAAGATTATATATATATTATATATATATATATATATATATATATATATATATATATATATATATATATATATATATATATATATATATGTATGTATGTATGTATGTATAAGATGGCAGAAATAGCCTGCAGCTAAATTTCAGTCTGTAAAGTTATTCTCAAATGTACTGTCCAGATGACTAGAGCCACCAGATCCAAGACTCTTGGAGCTTGTGCATCTACCCCAGCTCCAAAAGGACACGTGAGAATGAAGAAACGCAATGGAGGAGCTGAAAATCGAGGACTTCAAGTTTCGACACGATCTGCACGACAATCAGCTCCCGCAACTGCCAACGAAAACGACCAGTCAACCAGCACCAGCACCATTTTTAGGCCCGGTGAGTGCTATCCAAGAATTAAAAGATAATTTTTTCCACACTATGTGGGCGCATCTCAACACTCGAGCGCAGAGTTGACATGCAAAAAAATACAATTGCCAAACATCTTGCATCAGCTAGATCTAACACTGTGGCAAGTTCCGGAACTCAGACGGACAGTTTGTTCTGTGGGTCCGGCCCAGCAAATAAGGTTAGATCTAGCCTTTCCTACGCAGATGTTAGTAGGCCAAAGTCAACCCAGGCAGTTGCGGGAACAGTACCCAAGCCAGCTGCAACACCTGTGGTTGACAAACCAGTAAAAAAAAAAAAAAATAATAAATGAAAGAAAAGGAATTAAAGTATGTCAACCAACTGACGTCAAAACAACATCTGATGTAAAAAATTAATTTTTTTTTTTAAAAGGATCTTTTGTCAACAACTCAAAACTCCAAAGAAAAAGAACACCAAAATCTCCCATATGTAGTAGTCTTACTCCACGACTCAGTTGTCAACAAAGTAAACATGAAATACTGGGGTGGTCATATGATTTTGAAGCTGTCTCTCAAAAAGTTTATTCCACAGAGAATATCGGCCCCACCTTTGAAACTGTGGTTACTTCTTCAGAGAAGCCAGTGGAGGCCCTTGTGATCCACTGTGGGTCAATGATCTCAAGAAAAGGGACACAGAAAAGACTGTAGTAAACACTTCACAAAAAGTGTCAAAGATATCAGGACAAGACACCCCAAACTGAAAATCATCATAAGCAAAGTCGCACCTGTGAAGAATATACATCTGAACATTAAACGAGATGTCTTTAAAGCCCTTGTTATGTCAGATCTTTATGGTACTGACAATGTATCTTTTGTCAGTCATTCTAATCTAGACACCAGCCATAGGATGCTGAGGGATTGTGTACATCACACGCCAAGAGGGGCCAGTGTGCTGGCAGGGAACCTGGGCAGGCACGTCCGAGGGCTGTTTTGGGAAACGCCAAAGAAGACCAGACGCTTCCTTCCACGCCCACCTGGGTCATTCCATCTGCCACAACATCCACACTTCGCTAGAGGCTACGTGAAACCATGGGGAAGTAAATTTAATTTCCTAAATGACTGGTTTTAATCAAAAAAAGAAAAACAAGAACGAGTTGCATACAGTACCTTTGCAATAACTTAGCATCATCACCTTTTGATACGAATATTGACTATTTTCCTGTCACTTGTTACTTGTAATTTGGATAAACTGTAACGTTTTTCAGGGTGGTTGTTGGTTTTGTTTTTTTTCTCCTTTTTTCTCCTTTTGGGTTTGACTTTGTTTTGTTTTTTGAATTACTTGTGCCATTTCCCCCACCCTTTTCCCCCTCAGTTAATGTTTAATGTGGCATACTCTTCGGACTTGAGCCTAATAATTATCACTGTTTTTGCAAGATCTATTCTGTAAAAGCTATTTCTGACTGGGTTTCTTTTGTTTTGTTTTATTTTGGGTTTTTATAACGGCCAAAACCCCATTCCAGAAATATATTTAGGAGGGAAACAAAACGCAGACGTTACTGGAATGGCATCACAGTATTTCCGCTGGGAAAGGAGAGCTCTCACATCAGCTGATAGCGAGGTATTCTTGTAGGGAAGTCTGGAATTGTACATGCGCTATCTCCTCCTGTCTTTAGGGGGAAGAGAGGAATAAAAGGCATTCTGGACCAGTCCCCTCCTTGCATAACAGGGCAAGGGTGGGGGCGAGCAGGATTTTAAGGATTATGATCAATTGATTGACTCTGTCCCCCTAGAAATGTATGAAAAGGATAAAGTATCAGTGTACATGCTGTTAGCGGGAGATAACTGTACAACTTCCTGTCTCAGCAGCATGCACACTGTATACTTTCCACAACAGATTTTGACCATTGTAGCCTTTTGAAAACGTCCAACTATCTAAGCACACACACACACACACACACACACACACACACACACACACACACCACACACACACACACACACACACACACATACACACACGTACGTACAGATATAGATACATATAATTGTGTGTATAGATATAGATAGAGAGAGAGATAGATAGATAGACAGACAGACAGACAGACAGACAGACAGACAGATAAATAGATCAAATGAAAAACCCTACACCATCTTTCTTACAATTCAAGAAAACTAGACGGTTCTCATCCTCAAAGGCTCAAAGTGCCAGAAATACCCCTAGAAAGCGATACATCACACCATTTATTACACAGGCCAGAAATACCCTAGAAAGCGATAGATCACACCATTTATTACACAGGCCAGAAATACCCCTAGAAAGCAATAGATCACACCATTTATTACACAGGCCAGAAATACCCCTAGAAAGCGATAGATCACAGCATTTATTACACAGGCCAGAAATACCCCTAGAAAGCGATAGATCACACCATTTATTACACAGGCCAGAAATACCCCTAGAAAACGATAGATCACACCATTTATTACACAGGCCAGAAATACCCCTAGAAAGCGATAGATCACACCATTTATTACACAGGCCAGAAATACCCCAAGAAAGCGATAGATCACACCATTTATTACACAGGCCAGAAATACCCCTAGAAAACGATAGATCACACCATTTATTACACAGGCCAGAAATACCCCTAGAAAGCGATAGATCACACCATTTATTACACAGGCCAGAAATACCCCAAGAAAGCGATAGATCACACCATTTATTACACAGGCCAGAAATACCCCTAGAAAGCGATAGATCACACCATTTATTACACAGGCCAGAAATACCCCTAGAAAGCGATAGATCACACCATTTATTACACAGGCCAGAAATACCCCTAGAAAGCAATAGATCACACCATATATTACACAGGCCAGAAATACCCCTAGAAAGCGATAGATCACACCATTTATTACACAGGCCAGAAATACCCCTAGAAAGCGATACAGCTCACCATTTATTACACAGGCCAGAAATACCCCTAGAAAGCGATAGATCACAGCATTTATTACACAGGCCAGAAATACCCCTAGAAAGCGATAGATCACACCATTTATTACACAGGCCAGAAATACCCTTACCATTTATTACACAGGCCAGAAATACCCCTAGAAAGCGATACAGCACACCATTTATTACACAGGCCAGAAATACCCCTAGAAAGCGATAGATCACACCATTTATTACACAGGCCAGAAATACCCCTAGAAAGCAATAGATCACACCATTTATTACACAGGCCAGAAATACCCCTAGAAAGCAATAGATCACACCATTTATTACACAGGCCAGAAATACCCCTAGAAAGCGATAGATCACACCATTTATTACACAGGCCAGAAATACTCCTAGAAAGCGATAGATCACACCATTTATTACACAGGCCAGAAATACCCCTAGAAAGCGATAGATCACACCATTTATTACACAGGCCAGAAATACCCCTAGAAAGCGATAGATCACACCATTTATTACACAGGCCAGAAATACCCCTAGAAAGCGATACAGCACACCATTTATTACACAGGCCAGAAATACCCCTAGAAAGCAATAAATCACACCATTTATTACACAGGCCAGAAATACCCCTAGAAAGCGATACAGCACACCATTTATTACACAGGCCAGAAATACCCGTAGAAAGCGATAGATCACACCATTTATTACACAGGCCAGAAATACCCCTAGAAAGCAATAGATCACACCATTTATTACACAGGCCAGAAATACCCCTAGAAAGCGATAAATCACACCATTTATTACACAGGCCAGAAATACCCCTAGAAAGCGATACAGCACACCATTTATTACACAGGCCAGAAATACCCCTAGAAAGCGATAGATCACACCATTTATTACACAGGCCAGAAATACCCCTAGAAAGCAATAGATCACACCATTTATTACACAGGCCAGAAATACCCCTAGAAAGCGATAGATCACACCATTTATTACACAGGCCAGAAATACCCCTAGAAAGCGATAGATCACACCATTTATTAAACAGGCCAGAAATACCCCTAGAAAGCGATACAGCACACCATTTATTACACAGGCCAGAAATACCCCTAGAAAGCGATAGATCACACCATTTATTACACAGGCCAGAAATACCCCTAGAAAGCGATAGATCACACCATTTATTACACAGGCCAGAAATACCCCTAGAAAGCGATACAGCACACCATTTATTACACAGACCAGAAATACCCCTAGAAAGCGATAGATCACACCATTTATTACACAGGCCAGAAATACCCCTAGAAAGCGATAGATCACACCATTTATTACACAGGCCAGAAATACCCCTAGAAAGCGATAGATCACACCATTTATTACACAGGCCAGAAATACCCCTAGAAAGCAATAGATCACACCATTTATTACACAGGCCAGAAATACCCCTAGAAAGCAATAGTATATCACACCATTTATTACACAGGCCAGAAATACCCCTAGAAAGCATAGATCACACCATTTATTACACAGGCCAGAAATACCCCTAGAAAGCAATAGATCACACATTTATTACACAGGCCAGAAATACCCCTAGAAAGCATAGTATATCACAGCATTTATTACACAGGCCAGAAATACCCCTAGAAAGCAATAGTATATCACAGCATTTTTTACACAGGCCAGAAATACCCATAGAAAGCAATAGTATATCACAGCATTTATTACACAGGCCAGAAATACCCCTAGAAAGCAATAGTATCACCATTTATTACACAGGCCAGAAATACCCCTAGAAAACGATAGATCACACCATTTATTACACAGGCCAGAAATACCCCTAGAAAGCATAGATCACACCATTTATTACACAGGCCAGAAATACCCCTAGAAAGCATAGATCACACCATTTATTACACAGGCCAGAAATACCCCAGAAAGCGATAGATCACACCATTTATTACACAGCCAGAAATACCCCTAGAAAGCAATAGATCACACCATTTATTACACAGGCCAGAAATACCCCTAGAAAGCAAATAGATCACACCATTTATTACACAGGCCAGAAATACCCCTAGAAAGCATAGATCACACCATTTATTACACAGGCCAGAAATACCCCTAGAAAGCAATAGATCACACCATTTATTACACAGGCCTCCAATAATTCCCGTCTGGAATTTGCAAAGCATCTGTATGGCTTGATAGGTAGGTACCCTGGGAAGCGGTATAGGCACGAAGACGTGTTATCTCTGATTGTCTTCGGCGCCAAAGGCATTCCTGGCTTAGCTCTTTGAATCATTGGTGTATATATATCTGGGTACAGAGATTTGGGTGGAATGAGAGCTTGTGTGTGTGTGTGTGTGTGTGTGTGTGTGTGTGTGTGTGTGTGTGTGTGTGTGTTGTGTGTGTGTGTGTGTGTGTGTGTGTGTGTGTGTGTGTGGTTATTTTTCTGTTTATTTTATGTCTTTATTTATTTTAGTCTTTTATTTCGAGGATGATGGAATAAGCACTCATGTACTTTTTTACATCCTGTTGCCATGTGTATGCAGTTTTGTAGATTTTTTTGGGGGGGGAGTGTGTGTGTGTGTGTGTGTGTGTGTGTGTGTGTGTGTGTGTGTGTGTGTGTGTGTGTGTGTGTGTGTGTGTGAAGTCAAGTCAAGTCAAGTCCAGTCAAGTCAAAATGATCTTTATTGAGGGTAAAAGATTAAGTTTACACAACTTTTTTCATCCTACCCTCATAAAAAAATCAAGAAAATTGACTTCTAAAACAATTAAAGACAAATATCAACCTTGGTTGAAAGCTAAGATAAATGAGGATTTTCATCCAAACAGAATCTCACAAGATAACAAATCAAGGCACTAACATAAACTCAAGTCATACAGACAAAATAATAGAAATACAAAACAACATGGGTATGAATAACAACAAAGCAGCCAAATGTGTCGAACATAAGGGTGGACTTATAATTTGTCCATCAGATGTTTCTTCAAAAGTTTCTTAACATTTGTTTTGAAGGAACTGGTTTTAGAGAGGGAGGCAATTTATTCCACAATGTTCTTCCTGAATAAGCAAGGCTTGATTTATAGAGATTATTATGGGACCTGGGCAGAAACAGTCTATGGGTAGGCCTGTTTTTATTGACAGCAAATTTTTCTACGATTTTCTTTGGGGCTTTCCGTCTAATATATTGTACATACATAATATTTGTTGAACTGCAGTCTGTCTTTGAGTGGAAGAATGTCTAGTTCTTTGTAGTTGGTGGTGGTCAGTGTATTAGGATTCAAACGGACTAGTTTCACAGCTCTTTTGTGCAGGCGGTTTATATGCTTTAGGTTTGTTTCACTTGCACTATCCCATAAGGTAGAAACATAATTTATAAGAGATTGTGTGTGTGTGTGTGTGTGTGTGTGTGTGTGTGTGTGTGTGTGTGTGTGTGTGTGTGTGTGTGTGTGTGTGTGTGTGTGTGTGTGTGTGTGTGGGGATGAGATCTGTGTGTGTGATCTGTGTGTGTGTGTGCACGCACGTGTGTGTGTGTGTGTGTGTGTGTGTGTGTGTGTGTGTGTGTGTGTGTGTGTGTGTTGGGGTGTGTGTGTGTGGTGTGTAGTGGAGGGGAGATTACTGGGGGGGAGGTTTGGTTTGTTATTGTTGTTTTCGTTCCTACCTAAGCTCACCAATGGTGATAGTTGTACATATACCACCGTTTTTGCCCACCATTCAAGTAGCCATATTCCAGCTTTGGGGATAATATTTAAAAAGATACCAGTGTGACTGTTTATACATGTATATAAAAAGGAAAAAAAAAAAATAAAGGTAAAGGTGTCCCATAATCTTTGTGGTTGCAGGGGAGCCAGGCGTCAGAGACCTCAGCTTCTCTAAGGGCCAGAATATTGAGGCGGCGCCCATCTCCTCTCCCTCGCTGCTTTACATTCCCTGACCCTGAAGTGGGCAGGTACCCATTTACAGCTGGGTGAACTGGGGGAACTGAACTGAAACCAAGGCGTGCAAACGGTCACCCATCCCATTGGTAACCACGCTCGACCCTGCTTTACATTGGCTGGGGAAAGTGAGCCCTCTGACCAGTGAGCTATCCTGTTCCTATATATATATGTGATATATATTATATACTATATATACACTATATATGCATAATATCATATATATATATAT
>CM060318.1:16151548-16154048 GCA_030674155.1 Stramonita haemastoma
TAGCAGTTCACTCTTTTGCAGTATCGGGCATGGCTATTATGGTCCACTTTCAGTCACTACAAGTATCTCTTTGTGAAATTCGGGCTGCTTTTCAGTGGGGGAGAGCGCGCTTCCACAAGAGCAGCGCCACTCATTACAAAGTTTACATATAGCATAGGAGGGGCAGAGAGCTGTAGGGATGGAAAGATTGGAGGCTTGGGGTGGGGGGTAGAGGGAGAGGGTAATGTGGCACGTTCTTTTGTTCTTGATAAAGATGCTGTTAGAGAAATAATTGGCCTGTAATCTGACTGGTGTCTTAATCGAATGACCGAGACTGTGAGGGGCTTGGTTTAAATAGGGTTTATCCCTTCATTAAGCATGGGAAAAATATAACTTGAAGCACATAATCAGCATAGCAACAACAAGCCTGTAGCTTATACTGTTATAGTGTGCTTAAGAACAACTTCAACATTTACACCGCGTCTAACGATCTCTATAAGGATGAGAGAAGAAGATGAAAAAGAAAATTGAATAAAACGGAAACAGCATAATATTCACTGATTAAAAAGCGACTGAATAGAATAATACACAGCAATACATTGATAGATAATGAAAATAATTGGCAGTTTACCTAACAGACATGCCTATTGAATAGATAAGCAAACTTTTGAGAAACAAAATGCTTGAACTAGCATCCTTTTCTGTTCTACCCATCTAAAACGTTATGAAATGAAAAAGGGAAAGCAGAGGAAGAAAAAAAAGAACTAAAGGCAAGACAGGCTTATATACAAACAATTAGCATCAAGATGATATCAGCAGATGATCATCAAGAGAAAAAAGAAATCTACAAGAAAACGAGCCGCCGCTGTAGTCTAGTGGTTAGGGCGTTGGACTCGTAATCTAAAGGTTGCGGGTTCGATCCAGCTTTCAGCTATGGCGTTGTGCCCTTGGAAAGGCACTTTACGGCTATTTTCTCACCCCACCCAGGTGGAAAAGAGGGTACCAACTTGTGTTGGGGGTTAACCTGCGATAGACTGGCGTCCTATCCAGGGGGGAGTCTATGACTCTCAGTCGCTTAACGCCACAGAAACCGGGATAAGCACCGGCCTGATGAGCCTTAGGCTCGGGACAGACTTTAACTTTAACTTTAACAAGAAAACGAGGGGCTTCTGATTCCAATAATCATAAATTGATATAATCTAAACTTTAGATTGTCTAAATGATCATGGATGGGGATATTTTTTTTTGATGGCGTAGATCCGTTTGAAAACTGCTGTCGGTTTCTCCTTTTCTGTTCTTCCTCGGTTGCAGCTTCGAGGTTCCCCAATCGTGAGGTTTTGCCTGTGTGACCATGTTTGCACCGCCATTAAGGTAGATGCATTTCGACTTCAGGATATCTTCTATTATGATTTTGTGGCCAGAGTCAACGCACCTGTCTAGACATCGAGCAGTAGCTGATTGAATTCCAGTTTGAACCCGAACTTTCCCCATCCACTAGACTGTGAGTGAAGGTCTAAGGGATGAGACCTCAAACCATGAGAGAGAGACAGACAGACAGACAAACAGACAGACTAACACATATTTATTGGTACTGTATACGAAGCTTTTTTTCTAATTTAAGACCACTATTTCAACTATCAACAAAGGGTCACACTGACCTAATTTTACGCAGACTGACGCAAATAGGTCACACCTAATGTATCACTCAGATAAATCAAGTGCAAGTGCTGACGTCAAGCAAATGAGGCTCCTAGTGGCTTAGAACAGCCATCCTCATCGCACTGATAATGAATTACTCTTCGCACGTGCTGTCGTTGTCAAATGAAGGAGGCCTGTATTTGGCCTGGTGCAGTGATAAGTGTATGGGCTATTTTAGCCATTTACCTGCTACCCTGTGTACACTGTACGATATCAATGGTGACAAACGGCACTGGACTATACGTCATCAAAATGTCATAATTCTGTTGTTGGGAGTTCTACAGCTTTGCACCCTAGGGTTGATATAATAATAATAACACATGGAATTTATATAGCGCTATATCTTGTAAAAACAAATCAAAGCGCTTGCATTCGACCTATACAACCACAAGCAATCAATAACAATTTATAATTTTAACGAATTCCAATGTACACACATACAGAATATGTACTCTGTCTCACTCATCCCACTGTCACTTTGAGACAGCAAGTACACACGGAATGAGAAATTTCATGTGTGGCTGTGTTTGCTGCTCGTGGTCTGTCTATCTGTGTATCTGTGTAATGAAACATAGTCGATTCAGAATTGCATAAAAGAAACCCACATAAAACAAAGTTTGGCCATGTTCCTGCAGAAGAACTACTATATCAATCTGTCCTGTACAGAAACACTATTTTAATTTTTCTCTTTTTTTTGACTTGATGGACTGATCTGAGCGCGCTTCAAACAGACCACACAGACGGATCTCAGCAGAGTGCTGATGTGCAGGCTTCTCCTCACCACTGACTTAGCACCCCAGGTGGCTGTCACTCCCAGGCCTGG
>CM060318.1:16156548-16169048 GCA_030674155.1 Stramonita haemastoma
CACCACACACACACACACACACACACACGCACACACACGCGCACACACATTCACATACGCGCGCGTGCGCATTACACACACGCGCGCGCGCGCGCGCACGCACGCACGTTTGCACATGCACAAAAAGTATTTTACAAAGAGAAAGAGATAGGGGGGGGGACGGTGTGGACAGAGAGAGAGTCTTTCTATATAGAAAAGTCTAGTTTATAAAGAAAACACATCGTGTACTCATTATAACGTAAAAAAGATAAACAGGACTAGACATAGTTATCAACGTAAAACAAGCATAGAGGTGTCACCCAAGTGATTACTCAATAAAGCAGGAAATATAAATGGGGATTTTTGCACAATACGTGACAATTTTATGGCATCGGTATAAAATATACACAGAGACGGGGAAGAAGAGACGGGTGGGGTGTTGGAGCGTTAGGCTCGTGAATTAGACTCATTTGAAGAGTAGATGTGCATTTTGTCAGAGATTTTCTCCTGGAGTCATCCCAAGTTTGACCCTGTATGGGATTTTCTCATGGAGTTAGCACAGTTTTGACCCTGATTCAGGGGTTTTTTTTCCTGGAGTTAACGTAGTCCTGATTCTGTATTCATATGAACCCTCGGATGAGTGCCCTTGTCACATTTGCAAACGCAAGTATAAGATCTAGCCATATGTTAAAAACTTATCCATCTCTCTTTCTTTTTTTTTTTGTTCTTTGGCTAGAACTCTCGCGTTCATCAATGGTGAGATTTTGCGTATGCAACAGTTTTTACCCACCATTAAGGTAGGCCGCATTCTGACTATGGGAATATCCATCTTTCATTGGAGGGAGGTGAGGGCAGTTGACTATGGTGGTACTTATACACTAGCTTTAGCCTTTTTAGAGAAGAGAGTGAACAAAAACATTGCACCAGTCGGTTTTAAACATTGTGAGGGGGGGGAGGCATTCCTTGGCTAGATCTCCGAGTTCACCAATGATGAGATTTTGTGTACGAGGCCGTTTTTCCTCCACCATTAAGATAGCTGTATTCTGACTTTGGGGATGACGTCTTAACAGTGTACATTGTATTTTCTCTTTTAATTGTGTCATCCGTTGTTGTGGGACGCAATGACCTACGCATCCGAAAGGCAGAAAGGGTTTTTTTAACGTGTACGCAAAATGTTCATGCTTTTGCATACAAGACCTTTGTGTTTAGAAGTCAATTTACTGTTTTTTTGTGAGGAGGATGAAAAAAAGTTGTGTAAATTAATTTTTACCTCAATAAAGTCATTTTGACTTGACTTGACTTGACTTGACCTCTTTAACAGGATCATCCCAAGAACTTTCGGGGGAAATGGTACTGATGTTAACTCCAGGGGGAAAATCCCCTTTGAACAGTGTCTCCGTGACGGTTCGATCCTGGGCCATTGGGTCACGAGCTTAACTATCTAACCACTTGGCAGTCCCTGACCCCAATATCAGTTTTAAACTACAAGACTTTCATCAAGTTTTGGCTTTTTACGATTTTTTTAATTTGAGAAATATGAGATTAAAATCACTTTGCTTTTTTTTTTTATCTTCCCTGCATAAGAGGTATTTACATCCTTATCATTTCAGGCCGATATACATAAAAGTGCGTAACTGATTCCGATAGACGAATCTTTTTTTTTTAAAATAATAATAAATTGATATATATCAACATATGAAATTGAAGTGTGCTATTACGCATATCTTTTAACTGTTGGAAGAGAGAGACAGAGACAGAGAGACAGACAGACAGACATACGACAGGCAGGCAGGCAGGCGGCAGGCAGGCAGGAGACAGAGACAGATAGACAGGAGAAGGCAGGCAAGCAGGCAGACGGACAGATAAACAGAGACAAGACAGACAGACAGACAAACAGACAGGCAGACAGACAGAGACAAAGACAGAGAGAGAGGCACCAAGAGATAGAGAGAGGGATAATCAGAAAGACACCCACAAGAGACACAGACTCTCAAAAAGACAAATAGCAGACACAGAGAGAGAGAGAGAGGAGGAGAGAGAGAGAGAGAGAGAGGAGACGAGAAGATAGAGAGAGAGAGAGACGAGAAGACAGACAGACAGAACAGACAGCAGACAGACAGACAGACAGACAGACCAGAGAGAGAGAGGAGAGAGATGAGAGAGAGGAGAGAGAGACAGAGAGAAGAGAGAGACAGAGACGATGAGAAGAGAGAGAGATGAAGAGAGAGAGAGAGAGAAGAGAGAGAGAGAGAAACAAAGCCCCTAACCAAATAGTTTTGATTCCAAGAAGTATGACAAACGAGTGTGTTCACAAACATGATAACATTTGAGGGGGAAAACTCCCATCAGAACAGACATACCGATGGGCCAGCCTCGTACCTCTGAGAAAGAAAAAAAACAAACCGTATTACTGTGATACATCAGGGAAACGAAGAATGAGAGGAAACAAGAGTTTGGGGGGGTTAAAGGGGGGTAGGGGGGCGCGTATAAAACAAGATGTTTGGGATGAAGCATTCTCGTTTACCGAAATGCCTGTGAGGGGGGAGGGGGAAGGAATGAGGAGAGGAGAGAGGGGGGGGGGGGTGCAGGGATTGGAAGCTAGAGCTGATACCGTCCACTGATAGAAAAGGTGAATGGAGATGTTTCTGGTCCGGACGGTGTACATGCTGGAAAAAAAGACCCCGGGCTTAAGGATGACACCAGGACCTTTTTCGATTTTTTTTTTTTTGGGGGGGGGGGGGAAAGGGGGGAGGGGAGTCATCGTTGTCGGTATTTTATTTTGTTTTGGTATGGGTTTGTTTTGGAGTTTGGAGTGTTTGGTGGTTGTTTTTTTTGTGGGTTGATTTAGTTGGGGGGTGTCTTTTCTTAGCTTTAATGTTTACCAATCATAACATGGGGCATGTTTTTATTCAACTGCGCTCGGTGGAAGAGAAATGTGTATACTTTTTGCCCCCCCCCCCCCCCAGGTAAGAATGTAGAAATAACCAGTGACCTCACACCTGACCCGACTTCAGGATGATTCTCGTTTTTTTTGGGTTTTTTTTGGGGGGGTCCTCGGCTAGAACACTGAGGCACCGATGGGTGAGATTTCTGTGTATGCCACTGCGTATTTTCCCCGCCACGTAGGTAGCCACATTCTGACTTCGGGGAAGGAGGATTGAACATAAGCCCACCAACAACGAAACCAGGAGATGAGGCTCCGGTTGCATACTTTCTGCGCATTTCGACCAAATCTGGAATGAATATTAACAGGGGACAAGACCATACCTGTGTATGTGAGTGTGTGTGTGTGTGGTGTGTGGTGCGTGCGTGGTGCGTGCGTGCGTGCGTGCGTGCGTGCGTGCATGCGTGCGTGTGTGTTCGTTCGAATTGCTAAAACTATAAATTGTTATTTGGTTGCTTGTGTGTTGTGTAGGCGAATGCAAGGGCTTTGATTTGTTTTTACAATATTATAGCGCTATTTTAAATTCATATTATATTATTATTATCATTATACCTCACGAACGATGAATTGGCTGTGTACTTTTCCTCTGTGAGGATGGGGACCATGATGGCTTCTTAGCAGCTCGGTGGAAACACCCCGGCATTTTCACGACTGGTTGAAAATGTCCAGGAGCTTTTCCCTAGCGTAATAGTGATGGATCCTGTCGTTGGTAATTCTGCCTTGAAATTCCCCCTTTTCTATCCCTTTCCTTGTTTCTGCCTTGTTCTTTTTCTTCCTGTCGCATCTCTCTTGTCAATTTTCTGTCTTTTTGGTCCATTTGTCTGCCTTTTTTTCCCCAAGAATTACTTAAACGAGAACAATTCTCTCCACGCTGAAGTCGTCTGCGCCATGCCTTACTTGTCAGGCGCTTAACGGCAGCACATTTCCATTCCTATGACAGACAAACAGTTGCTGTTTGAGCGTTCCACGAGGGAGAATCTTGATGGGGATTCTGCCCTTGTCTGGTGACTTTTTCATCTTCAGCTAGCTATCTTAGGGAGCAGGTTATTTTGGTGACAGGGAGCTCGGAAAAGACATAAGGAAGGTACGCTTAGAACATATTGTGAATTTTGTTTGATTCACGTGTACTTTTATGTATTTGTGAAATTGTCTCGGATATCATGCTTAGGGTTGATGTTCGCTTCCTTAGTTTCCTGCTTGGTCTCTAAATGGATATGGAAATGGCGGGCTGGTTTTTTTTCATTCCTTGGGTACTTTGAGGTGGTTGTCTTGTAGAAGGTTGTCTGCAAGCAAGGCGGCTGCCTTTATTTTATCATTATTTACTCATTCTTTTAGATCAAGGGTAATGGAATAAGCACTCATGTATTCTTTACATCCAGTCCCCGTGTGTATGCGGTTTGGTAAATTTTGTCATGTGTTCCCACAGGCACAAATTGCCTACTCTTTCGAAAATTGGGCCAGGATTTAACGTGTGCGCAAGATGTTCTGCGTGCGTTCACACACGGGACTTCGGCTTATAGTCTCATCCGAAGGACTTTTAGGGAGAGAAGAGTCAGCACTGATGTTAACTCCAGGGAGAAAAATCCTCTTGAACGGGATTCGAACCCGGGTTGTCAGATTGCGAGCGCAATGTTCTGACCACTAGGCTATCCTGTCCCCCCTTTCTCCCAGTGTGCAGTTCACCTCCTTCTGTCAGGAGGAGTGCTCTTGGAGCGTGGTGTGGATTGATTGTCGTTGAGGCCTCTGATCAGGGTTCATAGCTTCTGTGGGGACAAGATATAGCCTAGTGGTCAGAACATTGTGCTCGCAATTTGACGACCCGGGTTCGATTCCCGAGCGAGGGGATTTTTCCACTGGAGTTAACATCAGTGCTGACTCCACTCTCCCCAAAAGTCCTTCCGATGAGACTATAAACCGAGGCCCCCTGTGCGAACGCACGCAGAACATCTTGCGCACACGTTAAATCCTGTTCCGCTTTTCGTAAGAGTAGGCCATCGTGTGCCGGTGGGAACAGATGACATTTACAAAATTGCATCTACACGGGGACTGGATGTAAAAAAAAACATATGATTGCTTATTCCATTATCCTCGATATAAAAGAACAAATAAAATTTAAAGAATAAATAAAAATTAATGTGTGTCCTTTTCCATGTTGAGGGTGCCATTCTTCTCATGCCATGACTTGCGAGCATCGACACCCCCCCTCCCTTACCCCGTTTCTGCCTGAAGCTTTTCCCCATCCACTCGTGGTCTGGGTGCTATTCTTTTAAATGAGACGATAAATCGAGGCTCCGTGTATGAATGCATTTAGCGCACGTAAAAGAAACCCCATGGAAACAAGAGAGTCGTCCCTGGCAAGTTTCTGTAGAAAATGTCACCCTAATAGGGAAAGAAGTACATATGTAGACACGAAAAGAAAAAAGATGATGGATGGCGCTACTCTTGTGGCGACGCCCTTTCCCCGAGAAGAGCAATCCAAATTTCACGTGGAGAAATCTTCCATGATTGCAAGTGGTATGCAATACGATGCAAAATACAATTTAATACAGTAAACATTATACAAAACAAAACAATAGAATACAATACAATACATAATAAAACAATACAATGCAATACAATACAATACTAAGCAATACAAAGCAATACAATACAATACAAAGCAGTACAATGCATTACAATACATGCAATACAATACAATACAATACAATACAATCAGTGTATCGTTTACATCATGAAACTTATCTTACATCCACATCCGAAGGTGGGGGCGGGGGGCGGGGGAGCAGGGGGGGGGGGGGAGGTTGTGACTACATACAATCTCTCTCTCTCTCTCTCTCTCTCTCTCTCTCTCTCTCTCTCTCTCTCTCTCTCTCTCTTCTCTCTTCTCTCTCTCTCTCTCTCTCTCTCTCCCCTCTTACAGCTAGATTCTTACTGCTTTAGAGTTGCTGTGTCACAGGTCAGATATATACAAATTGAGCTTGGCACTATGTATTTCCTTGGATTTTTGCCCACCCTGTGGCATTATCAATTAATTTTGTCCTACGCCAACTATGTACTATGTCCCAAGGTTGAGGTACATTAAAATATATCTGAGTTATAAGTTCTCTCTCTCTCTCTCTCTCTCTCTCTCTCTCTCTCTCTCTCTCTCTCTCTCTCTCTCTCTCCCTCTCCTCCCTCCCTCCCTCCTCCCTCCCTCCCTCCCTCTCTTCACCCACCTCCCATAACCATTGTTGGCACATATCGTAGTAATGAGTTTTCCAGATACTCTCAACCAAAGAAAAAAACATACTTCTAAAGAAAAGAAAATATGAAAGAAAGAAAAGAGAGAAAAATAAAAGTTGTAAGAAAGAAAGAAAGAAAGAAAGAAAGAAAGAAAGAAAGAAAGAAAGAAAGAAAGAAAGAAAGAAAGAAAGAAAGAAAGAAGAAAGAAAGAATAGAAAAAAAAAAGAAAGAAAGAAAGAAAGAAAGAAAGAAAGAAAGAAAGAAAAGAAAGAAAGAAAGAAAGAAAGAAAGAAAGACAGACGGACGGACGAACGGACGGACAGACAGACAGACAGACAGACAGACAGACAGACAGACGGACGACGGACGGACGGACGGACGACGGACGGACGGACGGACGGACGGACGGACGGACGGACGGATAGGTTAGTGGGTGGGTGGATGGATGGATGAATGAATGAATGAATGAATGAATGAATGACAAACAAAAAAAAGACTCAAAGAAACAAACAAACAGAAAAACAAGGAACCAACCAAACCAAACAAACACACACACAAATCTCCAACCAAATTCAAAAAAGCAAAACCCGCCAGGATAGCAATTTTGAAAGGGGGGTTACACCTTTCCAGCCAAAGCACAGAGAGAGAGAGAGAGAAAGAGGGGATAGGGCAGGTGGCTACACGTGGCCAAATATCTAAGGAAGACAGCAACAGGTACGAAAGGGGCAGGAAAGCGAGCTGGGGTGCCGAGGGAGAGGGGGGGGGGGGCAGAAGAAGGGCAATGATGGGGTGGGAAGGGAAGGGGGTAGATGGGGTGGGCTGGGGCGGGGTGGGTGGGGTGTGGAGCGGTACCGCGTCACTGTGGGGCAGCTTGCATCATCAGAGACAGGTCTGGAAGCGTCAGAGTCTGGCACCGAGGGCAGCAGCAGTTCCAGCAGCAGCAGCAGTGTAAGAGGCTACTTGCTCCTGAGGACCTGGTTACTATTGCATAGGTGAGAGCATTTGTGTAATGTGTGTTGTTGTGTGAGGATTTTTTTTCTGTTTGTGTGTGTGTGTGTGTGTGTGTGTGTTGTGTGTGTGTGTGTGTGTGTGTGTGTGTGTGTGTGTGTGTGTGTGTGTGTGGGTGGGTGGTGTTTGTGTGTTTGTGTGTGTGTTGTGGGGGTGTTTGTGTGTGTGTGTGGTGGTGTGGTGGTGTGTGTGTGTGTGTGTGTATGTGATGGATGCATTTGTGTGGGAGGATGTGTGTATGGGTATTGTGTATGTGTATTCATATATTTATTTCACTTTATTCTTTATATTGTATATGTCGTGTTGTATGTGAGTGTGCATATCTATAGTTATATATATATTGTATATATATATATATATATATATATATATATATATATATATATATATATATATATATATATATATATTATATATATAAGTTGATTCTTAAACTAGGGAGAAAAATTTTCGTTGTAGGCAACGTCGACTTATCATTGTGACAGTATTGGTGGTTGCAACACCAACAGGGTTCTATAACAGGAAATTAGAGTAGTAGCTAGGCAGCAGTTACAGCAGCAGCAGCAGTAGCAGTAGAGTAGCTAGCAGTAGTAGCAGAGTAGTAGTAGTAGTAGTAGTAGTAGTAGTAGTAGTAGTATGTAGTAGTAGTAGTAGTAGTAGTAGTAGGAGTGAAGACATTGATTGTTAAAAACTCAAAGTTAGTTGTTGAGAAAAAGCCCAAAATTTCTTGAATGTAAACGCATTTATTAGTTTTTTACAATAATAGTATTGATAAAATATTAAGCTGTGTTAGAGATAGTATAGAATGTGTAGATAAATAAGTAGATCTTTGTCCAAGTAGAGTTTAGGTTACTACAAGTGAAACTTCAGTCGATCGTAGGGATGTGAGAATGAATGCATGAATGAATGAATGATGATGATGAGAAGAAATGAAAAAGAAGGAAGGAGGGAAGTGGGTATTAATTAATTGATTAATTAAATTGATTGATTAATTAATTTAATTAAATTTAATAATTCAATTAATAGTGTACTTAAAATTATAGATATATATATTTCAATAAACAATAAAGAAAAGAATATAGTTAACATGCAAGAATAATGAAACTAAAAATTACAGTTTGATGAATAGGTATAGATTTCAAAAACAATTTATTTAAAAGAACACGCAGTTAACATGCAAGAATAATGGAGACTAAAATTAAAATATGATGGTAATTGTGCCATATTTCACCAGAATTATTTCTAACGGTACCTGCCTTCAAGATCTTTTATGACGCGTTCACATCGTGTATTAGCTGGCCGAAACAAGAACTATACGACCTGGAGAAAACACACCAAAGAAATGATGAATGATGATAAATGATGAATCGTTTTCTCTTTTTTGTTTGTTGTTTGTTTGTTTCATTTATGTGTCGACGGTTTTTGTTTGTTTTGGGGTTGTTGTTTTCTTTTCGTATTGTTGTTGTTCTTTAGGTGTGGTATGGCTTGGGTTTGGGGTGGGGGGGTGGATGGGTGGGGGGATGTTGTTTTCTGGTGAGGGGGGGGGGGGGGCGTTGTTTTGTTTGTGTAAGGTTCAGGTTTGTTGTGTTGGTTGTTTTTATGTTTTGTTTTGTTGGGTTGGGTTTTTTTGTTGGTGGGGGAGTGGGGATTTTTTTTTGGTTTTGTTTGGGGTTGTTTTTTTGTTTGTTTGTTTTTTTAGGGGGGGGGGCTTTAGGTCCTTCCTTCTTTTTTTGAAGATATCACGAACACAAGTATTAGTAAATCATTTCTTCTTAGTGATCAAAGCTGCTCTCTCTTCCCCTGTCTCCTCTGTTTCTTGTTCTCTCTGCTTGCTCTGCTTTCTCTTCTCTGCTTCTTCTTCTTCTTCTTCTTCTTCTTCTTCTTCTTCTTTTCTCTCCTCTCCTCCCCTCCTCCTCCTTCCTCCTCTCCTCCTTCCTCCTCCTCCTCCTCCTCCTCCTCCTCTTCTTCTTCTTCTTTTCTTCTTTTCTTCTTCTTCTTCTTCTTCTTCTTCTTCTTCTTCTTTCTTTTCTCTCTTCTTCTCTATCGAATGCTCAGACAGCAACTATTGTTGTCGGTCATAAATATGAGCGAAAACACGTCGTAAACGCCGCGAGCACCATCGCATCAGACTGATGGGACAGATATTTTTTTTTTTTCAAGTCTTTCTGGAAAAAAGGCAGAAAAGTAGGACCATACCAAGAAGGAAGAAAACAGGCAGAAAAGGATAATGTCAGACCCTTTTTCAACAATATAGTTATATAAATGATCTAGCTCTTTTTGATGTATCTTCCTGGTTAATTAATCATCCTCGTTGTTGTACTACAGCGCTTCATAGTGACATTATCCCATAATGATATAATCAGCATATTGGGGTCAGAGCGTTGCACTCGTGAATTGACCAGCAATTGTTACAGGCTGCCATCACCTAGGCACCTGTTCAGATGGGATGTTTCCCTGGAGCCAACATCAGTACCCACTCCACGCTCTTTCATCCATGTCTCTTTACCTGGCCAGTCACTGTCAAACGCTTTTGGGGTGGGGTGTTTTTTTCCTCGGCTAGAGCTCCGATGTTTACCATATGATATTTTGCGTAGCGACGTTTTTCCCACTATGAAGGTAGCCACATTCCGACTTGGGAATGTATACTGGTATAGTGGTGTTTCTGTAAACCACAACACTGACATGAATGATGGTATCTTTAAGGTGCATATTCGATCTTCTGCATATGCATTACACGAAGGGAATAAAGGCACCAGCAGGCTGCTTTGAAGCTGACCTGGGTGAAACGTAAAAATCCCTACCCTTATTCAACAGACGATGCCGAGATTCAATCCGACAATTCATGGACCATAGCATGGAAGTCTAATGGTTGTAACCACTCGGCTATAACGTCCGTCACTTTCTTTTTTTCTATCGGTTTTTTTTTAGGGGGGGGGGGGGCTGTCCAACAGTCTTTGTCTGTTATTGATGTCAAGTTAAGTGTCAAAGTCTATAGACGTTGCTCTACTTTGACATGTTCTGTGGGGATTCGGTTTATTCTTAAAAAGCTCTTATGATAAAAAAAAAATGTAGTACATAAAAGGAGAAAAAGAAACCTCTGTAGTCAGAATATGGATGTCTTTATGGACGCAAACTTCTCATCCAGTCTGTTACCACCTCACGGTGATTTTTGATGATACTTACCCTAAGGAATGCCAGGGCCTGTCAGTATAGATAACGTCTCCATCTTCTGGAAATTCTTGTGCTAGAAATTCCCTCTTTTTATATCTTTCTTTGTTTCTTCTTTCTTTCGTTTTCTCCTTTATATTTTGCTTGTCTATTTTCTGCCTTCTCGTTCATTCTCCTGCCTTTTTCCAGAAAGACTTAGCAATTCTCTCCTACGCCGCTTAGATGCGCAGTGCCTGACTTGTTGGGCGCTTATTAACGACACTGCAACACATTTTCGTTCAAATGACAGACAACAACAGTTGCTGTCTGAGCGTTTGACAAAGAAGAGGTAATGGGATGAGTGAGGCTGCATATTCTGGGTGCCCCCCCCCCCTCCCCATCCCAGGTTGTTAAGCTGGAGTAAAACTCAACTTCAACAACAACCTCAACAACAAACAATAACATTACCACTTTTTTTCCTCTATATCCAAAACTAAAAACATGTTCACCAAAAAGTAACTATGCTTTTTTTCTTTTTTTTTTTTTTTTTTTTTTTTTTGGTGGGAACTGTTACAGGAAAAACGTCCGAAGTAAAACTTCTGCTGACCCTGACTCTACCTACGGAAGAATGACAACGCAGCGGAACAGAATGTGCTGGGTCTACCTCGCCAGATGCTCCACAAACAGAGACATTCGTGGCTGCTCACCCAACAGTGCACCACCACCACCACCACCATCACCAGGAAATTCTATCTGGAGGACTTCTTTGCTGGGTCTTAAGGCCAAAAGGGGGTTAGTCTGGAATTAAATCCTCTGTGTCCAGCTGAATAATTGTGAATCCCAAAACATCTCAGGATAATGTGTATGTTGTAAGTTTAGGGTTGGGGGGTTTGTTTGTTCTTTTTCTTGGTTGTTTGTGACTGGTGAGGAGGACTGAGTGACCGACTCGTGCCATGAAGTGGTGTGTGTCTTTGCGCCACGTGTTCAGTGTGCTGAGCATGGTGCTTCTGAACATCCGCACCGGGTGGATGAGGCCCGCCAGCTCGGAAGTGTCGGGGTACTCCCCACCCTTAAACTGCAGCACCTCCCCGGACTGGAACTCTCCCAGCCGACCTCGGGAGCCTCCTGAAGACTTGGACCCGGACTCTTCAGACCTGCAGGACGTGGAACAGGACAACTCCTCGACCTCCCCTCCCCCTTTCGCCCACAACTATCTCCACGCTTCCCCGTCACAGTCAGTACCCGATTTTTACCTCTCGGATAAAGGCCCCGAGTATTTTGATTACTATTACGAAGATTTCACAGACTCGGGTGCGGCAGAAGAAGCAGCGAGTGTCAGAGGATGAGCAGTCGGCGCAGTACCAACAGCCTCCACCCGGGTTAAACCGGGTGGCCAAGCTGAAGCTGATGAAGACGCCTCGCCGCCAGCCTCCCGAGTACATGCTGGAGCTGTATGACCGCTTCTCCAGGATGCGGCCCGTGCTGACCACGCGCAGTCCCCGGCAGAGGGAGAGGAGGAGGAGGAGGTGGAGGTGGAGGCTGACATTGTCCGCAGCTTCCCCAACATCAACAAGGAAGGTGAGGCGGTCTGTGGTTTTAAAAGCAGGATCTGCGAGGGAAGAGGCAAAAAGGGAGTCATTTGCACTGCTTGTAGAGTTGCACAGTGTTGAGTGTTGTCATTACTACGTGATGGTGGGGGTAGTGTTTCTGCTGCTTATGCTAATGCGCGCCGCTGTACTGCTGCTGCTGCTAGCTAGCTCTGCTGCTGCTGCTGCTACTGCTGCTGCTGCTACTACTACTACTACTACTACTACTACTACTACCACTACCACTATCCACTACCACTACCGCTACCGCTGCCACTACTACCACTACCACCACCACCACCACCACCATCACCACCACTATACTACTACTACTACTACTACTATACTTTCAACTACTTACTACTACTATTAATTACTACACAACTACCACAACCACCATCACCAATCTATGTGCACCACTACTACTTACCACCTACTATATTACCAATTACCATACTATACACACTACATACATACTGACTATTCTACTATGTACTTGTGTACTGTCTAATATTATGTAACACTTTATATTATATACTTATTACTATACTTTCATACAACTACTATAATTATCTATTACGTAAGACAACCAACTTATCATATTAAACAGACTT
>CM060318.1:16181548-16209048 GCA_030674155.1 Stramonita haemastoma
GGTGTTAAGTACAACTTTTCTGATAAACTTGTTTCGGTCTCTGTCTCTTAAAGGAGGTTGTGCTGTTTTATTGATCATGGTAGAGATGTAATCCTTACCATACCTGCATTAAATCCATCTATCTTGTTTTTCTCATTTGTTTCCAGTTCCTTCAGACAGACACTGACGTCACAATCAGCTGCACATGGGCATCTATTATGTTTTGCACGTGCAACACATCGACATACCCCCTTCACTGTCTGACTGGTCTGTTTGTGTTGCTGTCAGGTGTGTAGGGTTTAGATTCGCTGTGTGCATGGCGATTCAAACACATTAACAAGCAAAGGTGACACATTTAGCACTGAATCACCTGGTGTCTGGCCACTCACTTGATTTTGCTGCTGTTGCTGTTGATGTTGTTGTCGTCGTGCTGATCTCGTTGTATCTGGCTTGGTGGTTTATGCCTAAAATATTGTGTCTGGCTGTTTTGGTAGCACAGGTTGAGCACTGGACTCGCCATGTATTGTTGTCACTGGGGGCTTGCTGGCTTGAGTGGTAACACGACAACAGTGCTGTCGTCTTCGCCACCACACACCTTCCAACTGGTTAGGGCATTGTCTGTTAGCAGGGCACTCAGCATTGTTTCTACAGTTGTTGGCAGTCCAATAACTGGCATGGTGCTGTTGTAAACGGGAAAATTCACTGGCAGCTTTGCAAAATGCACCTTGATGCTTCACGTCCCCTCACGTGACTGCACAGAGAGAGAGGGGGAGAGAGAGAGAGAGAGAGAGAGAGAGAGAGAGAGAGAGAGAGAGAGAGAGAGAGAGAGAGAGAGAGAGAGAGAGAGAGAGAGAGAGAAGACAACTGTAATAATTATTGTCAATATTGTTTTCTATTGGTATTAGTTCATATCATGATTACAATATCAACATAGAGGACAGGAAGTTCTGTTGGAAATTACTGAGCTTGTGCTCTGATGGCGCAGATTTGAGCATTTGGTGTGAGGGCCTTGTCAGGGCTTGTAAGAAGGACCTTAAGGGAGTGAGTTGGCAGGGATGTTAACTCCAAAAGAAATGTCCCCTTGAAGGGTGGGTGTCTCAGTGGTGGTTTGAACCTAGGCTCTATCCTGGGCTGTGAAACCACAAGCACAACCACTCTGCCATCCCATCCCTCTGTTTATCTAGTAGGGGTGGTATGGTATTGGGCCTTCTGCCCATGATCTCATGACCCAGGTGCAAATCATATAGGTTACAGTTGATTTTGTTAACTGAAATCCTCCAAGCCCCAAAAGGGGTTAAAGGCGAATTCAATCTTGAATTATGTGTGTGTGTGTTTATTTTATTTCTTCTTTTATATCAAGGATAATGGAATAAGCATTGATATGCTTTTTTTCATCCAGTCCCCATGTGTATGCAGTTGTGTAAATATTGTCATATGTTCCCACCGGCACACAATGGCCTGCTCTTACGAAAAGCGGAACAGGATTTAACGTGTGCGCAAGAAGTTCTGCGTGGGTTCACACATGGGTCTCGGTCTACAGTCTCATCGGAAAGACTTTTGGGGAGAGTGGAGTCAACACTGATGTTAACTCCAGGGGAAAAATCCCCCTCGACCGGAATGGAACTCGGTTGTCAAATTGCCAGCGCAATGTTCTGACCACTAGGCTATCCCCCCATGTGTGTGTGTGTGTGTGTGTGTGTGTGTGTGTGTGTGTGTGTGTGTGTGTTGTGTGTGTGTGTGTGTGTGTGTGTGTGTGTGTGTGTGTGTGTGTACATCTGTGCTTGGATAAAAGATAACTTTATTTTTATGCCTCAAATATTTTGTTTAATCAAGATATCAATGGTGTAACAGATTCTTATCTGTAGTGTACAATTAGAGATTGATTGATTGATTGATTAGATTGATTGGATTGATTGATTGATATGATTGATTGATATCGATCGATTGATCGATTGATTGCTTTCAATTCCAAAGAAAATACAAAAGTACTAACATACTGTTTTTTTTATCTGAAGAGAGACAGAAAGAGAGACAGAATGACAGACAGGATGACATACAGACAGACAAACAGACAGATAGAGACAGACAGACAGAGAGGCAGACAGACAGAGACAGACAAAAATACAGAGAGAGGGGTGGGAGTTCTAGCAAGGGTAACTGATCACACTAACTGCTTAGATCAACCACTCCTTTTTCTTTCCTTTTTTCCTTTTTAACTCCTACCTGTTTCTACGCCATTGTGGTAGTAATGGAGAGTGTTTCACACTTTCAACAGTCACTCTTTTTTTTTTGCAAGGGCTCTCAGATGTTGCTGGCTGGTCGTTCACCTCTGCAGATCTTGTTTTCTGTGTTGTGTTTTTCTTTGTTGCTGTTCCCCTTCTTCACAGGGCGGAATGTTGCTGAGAGAGGAACGAAAATCAATAGTGGAATAACACGCAGCAGCAGCAAAATAACGAAGAGCTATTTTTAACACATTGCAGTTCAACACAGGATGTCAACCTCATAGGAATGCCTCTTTTTACCCACCCCACCCCTCACCCCTTCTCTCTCTCTCTCTCTCTCTCTCTCTCTCTCTCTCTCTCTCTCTCTCTCTCTCTCTCTCTCTCTCTCTCTCTCATTCAACAATTGATCAGATCTTTACTTTGCATGCCACTATTCAAGACTATTTGACTAAAAAGAAAAAAGAAGAAGAAAATTGTATGCTGCTTTTGTAGATTTTAAAAAGGCCTTTTTACACTGTTGAACATAACAGGTTATTAAGTTATATCAAAGACCAAGGTGTAAATGGAAAGTTTTTTGCATCACTTAGAGCTATGTACAAGTCATTATCAGCATGTATATGAGCAATTTCTTAATCATATGTTTTTAACCCCAATGGGAGTAAGACGGGGATGTGTTCCGAGTCCCATATTGTTCTCCATGTTTATTAATCAGTTATCAAACATTATGAATGAAAAAGGTAGACATGGTGCTCAAATGTTTTCAGATATTTTTTAATTATTTATCTTACTATTTGCTGATGATGTGGCCTTATTGTCAACTACACCCACTGCTTACAGAATCAATTAAAGATCTTAGAAACTTGTTGTGTTAATATGAAATTAAGCATAAATATAGACAAAATTAAACATTATAGTATTTAGGAAAGGGAGCTCTGAGCAAAACATGAAAAATGGTTCTTTGATAATAGAAGATTAGAAGTAGTTAATAGTTATTGCTATTTGGGATTTAATTTTGCATCCATGATTAGAGTAAAGAGAGGTACATAACATGTGGTTATTAAAGGCAAAAAGCAATTATGCAGCTTAACAAAGTTTTTCAGATGTGCAAGGAAATGTCAATTAACACATTCTTCAAGATATTTGACACCCAAATCCACCACTACTTTTATATTCAGCTGAAATTTTGGGGTTACATAGACTAGAACATCTGGAAAAAGTGCATTTGATAGCTTGTAAAAGGTTCTTAGGTGTGCCTGCCAAAACACCAAATAAAATGGTGTATGGAGATCTTGGCAAGTACCCACTGTATGTAAATACATAATATGTCACATGTATAAGATTCTGGTTTAAATTAACACACATGGATTCTGAAAGATTGCCATATAAAGTTTATTATATGTTAGAATTAGATTTTTTTTCAAAAGGCAAACAATGCTGGGTCTCTAAAATTAGGGAAATACTATGCATAACTGGATACAATATTGTTTGGCTAAACCAGGGAGTAGGAGACATAAAAATGTTCTCGCCTGTATTCAAACAGAGACTTATAGATTGTTTTGCCCGGAATGGACTGGCACCATTAGAGATCGTGGTAAATATGATAGTTATAGAAACTTAAAGACTGTTTTTGAAAAACAGAAGCACATCAGTGCAATGGATACATCTTGTTTTCGTGTTGCAGTTACCCAAGTATGATTTAATGCTCTACCACTGAACAATAATACATATCGTTATAATAGTTCAAATGAAGTTAAGAAATGATCTGTTTGTAAAGATGTAATAGAAAACAAAGAACACATTTTATTCAATTGTCCAGTCCATGAAGATTTGCTACTCAAAGCTACCTACTGACAGATACAATTTATCACAATTTATTTTTCATGGAACCAAAAGGAAGAAAATATTTAATAAGACATATTTCTAGAAATATGTCCTTGTATTGATGAATACAACATCTAAAACATTGTTGATTATGACCCACGTAAGTTGTTTTGCATGAACGATTTGGATATAGCTACATAGCTGATGTAAATTTCGTGTTTTATTGTTGCTGATAAAACATTTCCTATGTATTTATTGTTGATAGTAATAATATGTTAATAACACTTATGTAACATGCCCACTCCATTTTCCCACCATTCTTTTGTATTGTGCTCTAAGGCCCATGTACAGTAAAAGTCTTAACTCTCTCTCTCTCTCTCTCTCTCTCTCTCTCTCTCTCTCTCTCTCTCTCTCTCTCTCTCTCTCTCTCTCTCTCTCTCTCTCACTCACACTCTCCTGCTCCTCCTTCTCCTCTCCTCCCCCAACACACCCTGCACACATTTACACCACACCACACCACATCCACAACCCCAAGCACACCACACCACACCACACAACACAGCACCACACAACACCACACCACACCACACAGCACCACACAACACCACACCACAACACAGCACCACACAACACCACACCACACCACACAACACAACACCACACCACACACCACAATCACAACCACCCACCACCACCTACCTTGCTACCCAGTGCAGAGAACAATGTAGTGACCATGAAGCGAAGATGACGGCTAATGGCTCAGAGGAAATGCTGCTACAAGCGGGTTCATTGTCCAGGACATGGCCACACGGGTTATCTACCCCTCTGGCTTATAACCTTGATTATTTATGTGGCTTACAGCTTACCAACACATTGCTTGGCTCAGCAGGACATCAGCACTGACAAATTGATGACCGTGATTAGTGGAGTTTTATCATCCGTTTACATGGGTTCCTCTGAGTCTGGTACTACGTATGATATAGTTACAAAGTGTTGCATGCAGCATTCCACAATCTGAATCAGTTTTTTGCTCCTCTCTCTCTCTCTCTCTCTCTCTCTCTCTCTCTCTCTCTCTCTCTCTCTCTCTCTCTCTCTCTCTCTCTCTCTCCCTCTCTCTCTCCTCTCTCTGTATATAATGTATTTATCGATGATAATGAAATAAGCACCCATGTGCTCTTTTACATCCAGTCTCCATGTGTATGCAGTTTTGTAAATCTTATCATCTGTTCCCACCGATACACAATGGCCTACTCTTACGAAAAGCGGGACAGGATTTAACTTGTGCGCAAGATGTTCTGTGCGTTTGCACACGGGCCTCGGTTTATAGTCTCATTCGAAGGACATTTGGGGAGAGCGGAGTCAGCACTGATGTTAACTCCAGGGGAAAACATCTCCTCCAACGAAATCGAACCCAGGTGGTCAAATTGCAAATTGCGAGTGAATGTTCTGAACACTAGGCTCTCTCTCTCTCTCTCTCTCTCTCTCTCTCTCCTCTCTCTCTCTCTCTCTCTCTCTCTCTCTCTCTACTCTTTATATATATATATATATATATATATATATATAGAGAGAGAGAGAGAGAGAGAGAGAGAGAGAGAGAGAAGAAGAAGAGAGAAGAGAGATATATATATATATAAGAAGAAATGGGAGAGTGGAGTAGAGAAAGAGAGAGAGAGAGTAAGTAGAGATAGATATATACATATATATATATGTAGTGTGTGTTTTAGTATTTATATAGTATATATATATATATATATATATATATATATATAAGAGAGAGAGAGCTGTCATTATTGTTGTCAATATTGCTTTTTTCCGGGTATCAGCTTTTTTTCTTATTTTAACACCAGTATAGCAGACAGGACAGCCTAGTAGAAAGAGCCTTTAGTCTAGGATCTGAAGGTGGATAGTGGACAGTTTGGTGTCACGTGCTTCTTTTTTCAAAGTTTTTTTTTCGAGAATATAATTATGTAATAAAAAAAAATTATGTGCTTTCCTGTCCCCATGTACACGCAGTTCTGTTATTTTCCCAAACTGCATAAATGGGCTAGTCTTCAGAAAGGCAAAACGGCTTTTAACGTGTGTTGCAAGATGTTCTGTGTGCGTTTGTAGATGGGACCTCGGTTTATTGTCGCAAAAAAGGGACTTTCCGGTGAGTGAAGTGGACATTGATGTTAAGTACGAGGGAAAGATTTCCTGGAAGGGGCATCTCGGTGTTGGCTGGAACGTCAAGCTCGATCCCAAGCCGTCTAATCACGAGCCCAGTGCTCTAACCACTAGGCTATCCCGGCCCATCCCCCTAGTCAGTGGTTTGAACCCGAGCCTATACAGGGAAAGAAAAAGGTAGCAGCAGAAAGACAACCACAAGTCCTGATCCAGAAGTCAGCTGGCCTCCTTACAGTTTCAGAAGTTAAAGGCTGAAACATTTGCCATTTGTCGATCTGACAGTTTGGGATCGATTCCATTTTCAAACTAGTCAAGTCAAGTCAAAAACACTTTAATCATCCCTGGAGGGCAATTACAATACTGACAGGCATATTGATACAAATCATAATCAAACACACGAAGGAGCTACATTTCTTTTTTGTTCAAACATTATATAACTTCAAATAAAATGTCACAAACACTCACACTCTACGGCGCGCGCTTGCACACACACACCAATGTTTAGATACAATGTTCTTAAAAACCATTGACTAGAAAAGACATATGATCACCATTATTTACACATTATACGCACGCGTTCACACCCGCACATATACATGCATGCACGCACACGCACACACACACACACACACACACACACACACACACACACACACGCTCCCCCCCTCCCCATACAATCCACACCACACCGCCCCACACTCACACCACTAACACACTACCTCCCCCCCCCCCCCTATCCAACACAACATACCAACACCACAACCCGTCCCCCCCCCCCCCAGCAAATTGGTAAAAGCCATGTGAATTTACAAGCAATCGAACCCGCGTTCAAGGGGCTTTTCCCCTGGAGTTAACATCAGTGCCTACTCCATACCCCCGAAAATCCTTCGGAGGAGACTATAAATTGAGGTTCTGTGTGCGAACACATGGAGTACATCTTTCGCCCCCCCCCCCTCCCCCCCCCACACACACACACACTAAAACCGTTCTGCTTTTTTGGGAAGAGTAGGCCATTGTGTGCCGATGGGAACGGCGACAACATTTAAAATAACACATGCATGCTTGTGTGGTGTTTTTAGACATTGCCACCGAAGTAGGAATACGGCTACTTAATGGTGGTACACAGTCGCTTACACAAAACCTCAGCATTGGAGAACCTCGGGTCTCTCGCTGGGGAAGGCAATAAAGGAAGGTTTTATTTGGATCCCACTACCACCTCACCAGACGAAAAAACTTATCCAAACGTCTGTGCTTCAACTTGTATGGATAGCAACAACAACAAAAATGGCTAGAATAATGATGTCAAGAAACAACCTGACTGTTTCAACGTGTAGATGTATCAGGATTTGAAATACTGATAGATCTCGATGAACGTTCCGACTTCGGTAGTGACGTGGTATGAAATGAAATACAATGAAACGAAACTCAGTTGGATTCATAGACTTAAAACCAGCAAATCTGAATGGACAATTATGATCAAGATCAACTACCAGACTATCACAAAGCTGACAACATTATTTCTCCCAGCGGTGATGCAGCAGGGTCTGTCAGTATGAATAGCACCCCCCACCTGGAAAATTCTGTGCAAGGGATTCCCTCTTTTCTATCCCTCTCTTTGTTTCTGCTTTATTCCTTTTCTTTTCTTTCTGTCTCCTCTTTCTTGTCCATTTAATGCTTTCTTGGTCTATTCTACTGCCTTTTTTTCCAGAAAGACTTAAAAGATTACAATTCTCTCCCTTGCCGACGTCGGATGTGCTGAGCCTGACTTGTCAGGCGCTTAACGGCAGCGCAACGTGTTCTCGCCCATAGGACAGACAGCTTCAGTAGTTGTCTGAGCCTTCAACGAAGAACAACAAAAGACTTTTATTCCAGCTTAGCGATTGACAAAAATGAATTTAACATATTCTGAATACATGTATCAGAGTCATACAGAGAACTTTGGGAAAAAGATACAGCCAGAATTAGCGAATGCACTGTTTAAAGAACCCATTTCCATCATCAAGACTTTCAGGTATGCCAGAAAAAAAAAACATTAGTTATAAACGTAGGACTTTGGTCAATTTTGATGCCAGGTGGCCGGGAAGGGGGGTATTTTAATTTTTTCATTTTATTTTAGTCTTTTATATCGAGGATAATGGAATAAGCACGCATGTGCTTTTTTACATCCAGTCCTGTGTGTATGCAGTTTTTGTAAATCGTGTCATCTGTTCCCACCGGCACAAAAAAAATCTCACATGTCATACGGCTGTAAGAACATTTTACTGACAAAAAGTGGTGGGAATTCTGGTTGGAAAAGTAAGGGAATGGAAGCGGGGGGGGGGGGGGGGTTGAGAAGGGGATGCATTGGGAATGGGCAGGGCGAGTCATAGGGTAAAAACTATTTTTAGATTTTAAATGTTGACTTAATGTTGTTTTTTTCATTGATATGTATTTTTTCTTCTCTGTTTTCCCTGGCATCCATGCTACAACAAATTATTGTAGTTAAATCGTGTGTTTATCTCCTTTTTCCCCCTTAGTTCCGGGTAGACTTTGTTTAGACAGAATGTACATGTGCATGATGCATTTTCATTTTCATGTCTTGTTTTTTTCTGTCTTTTGTGTACCAAAATAAATACTGAATAAGAAATATTCTGAAAAAAAAATATTTCTAGCTTTTAATTAACAGACTACAGGAAGTGAAAGAAATGTACACCTTGACTATACAGCTGTAAGGGATATCATTGGATTTCATGTTAATAAGGCTTTTGCCAGGTCATTTCAGTACAGATCTAACACACACACACACACACACACACACACACACACACACACACACACACACAACAAACGTTGCAAGTAGTCCACAACACACACACACAACAACACACACACACAACACACACACACACACACACACACACACACACACACACACACACACACACACACACACACACACGAGACATCGCATGTAGACCACTCTTACTCACATACACGCACGCACGCGCGCGAAAAAGTTGCATATAGACCTACACACACACACACACACACACACACACACACACACACACACACACTCACTCACCACACACACACACACACTCAACATGAATAAACGGGCAGGAACACGCACACATCTGAGCGTCAGGTTACATACAGTATTTTTCAGACAAGGGTGGGGTGGAAATGAATACATCAGTGGCTGACGTCAGCAAAGGCGTCATCAACGTGATATAGCAAGCCACACACAATGCAGCAGCGGGGACTACTACAACTACAACACAACAACAACAGCGCAGGGCGTACGTGACACGACGAACGCAAATACAAGGCAGGAAGTCATGTGTGCACGTGCATTCGAGCACACACACACACACACACACCGCAAAACACACACCCGTCAATTACGAACAAGACCACAAGTATCTATTTTCCCTTTGGCCTACGCCTGTGTTCGCTGGGGGTGGTAAAAGTTATCTGGTGTGGAATATGCGGATGTGGGTAATTATCGATGTTATTTATGACTGCGCTCCTATCATTCAGAGCTAGTTACACCTCCTTACGTAATGATCTCTCACCTGGAGGGGAGTGGGGGGGGGGAAGGGGCTCCTCTCTCTCTCTCTCTCTCTCTCTGTTTCTGTCTCTCTGGTTCTGGTTCTCTCTGTGGTTCTCTCTCCTGGTTTGTTTTGGGTTTTTTTGGTTGTTTTTTTTTTCTTTCTATTTATTTGTTTATTTTCTTTATTTTTTTTATTTTATAAAAAATTTTCCTTTCTATTTATTATTTCTCTGTGTTTGGTTTCTCCCCTAGTCTCTGTCTCGTTTGCTTCTTTCTGGGTGTAACCACAAACAAAAATGAAAGAAAAGTGCGCTGTAGAGCTTTTTCGTTACCTTCGAAATAAAAGATGTTCCGTCTTGTCTTAGTACTCCCTCACTCTAACTCTTCTCTCTCTCTCTCCTCTAACCATCATATCTCACTACTCTCTCTAGCGTGCGTGCGTATGCAGCGCGCGCCGATGTGTGTGCTACCTATGTGGGGGGAGGAGGGGGCCTTTCAGTTATGCGGGGGGGGTTTGGGAAGTACGTGAGTGCGTGGTGTGTGTATGTGTGTGTGCGTGCGTACGTGTGTGAATGTGTGAGGAGAGAGAGAGAGTTTTTGCATGGATAAAGCAATTAATGCTGGAAAGCAGGTATTGATGGTATTTGTCTATACTGATGTAGATTGAGAAGTGAGCTAGATTGAGAAGTGAACGAGATTTCACTTCTATGAATGTTAACATAATGAATAAACAATTATGCCGATGGTGATGAAGATAATGTTGTTGATGAATGTTTGGATTGTAATTACTTATATTAATTACGCTCTTAGTCATGGCTGTGTTGAGGAGGATGTAAACGAAGAGGCTCTGAGTCGCATTTAAACGTGTTGTATGTCTAGACAATTGATTGAAGTTATTTTTCGCCTGCTTATCACATTCCCCTTCGCCCCTTTCACTTGTATTGTGGCCCAGGCTGAATTACAATTAAAATGGTCAGTGTTCAGTGTTCTCTCTCTGTCTCTCTGCCAAGCCACAAGGCGTGTGTAACAGTGAAGGCACAGTTATGATTCCCAAAATGCCCCCTTTCTCGGAAAAAAAATGTATGCTAGAATTTCGGGACTGTGCACAACACGAATTAGCATAGCGCTTACATTTGTTACTTTGACCAGTTGTTAGTTCGACCTTCTGTCAAGATTTTATGAATGAATGCCATTTTCTCAAAATGTAACACTGGTCCTAGACTGTATTTCCCGCAAGAAGATGAAAAAAAATCACTTCAGACAGACTTATCATGCATCACACATAAACTACAATGCCCTCCTAGTTCGCTTTTTGCTTGTTTGTTTTTTCTGTTTGGTTGGGGTTGGGTTTTTCTTATTTTTCTTTGTTTGCTTTGCTTTTTTGTTGGGGGATGGGGGGGGTGGCTTCTTGTGGGGGGGGGGGGTTGGGGGGGGGGGGGGGGGAGGGGTGTCGGGGGGTTGTTTTGGTTTTCTTTCAACTTCTTTCATTTACTTTTTACAAAACTGTAACAAATGACATTATACATATCTATGTTTATGAACATACATAGATACATAGATGCATACATCATCCATCCATCCATCCATCGTCCATACATCCATCCATACGTACGTACGTGTGTGCGTGTGTGTGTGTGTGTGTGTGTGTGTGTGTGTGTGCTTAGTGCTTGCGTGCGTACGTGTGTGCGTGTGTGTGTGCGTACGTACTACATACATACATACATACATACATACATACATACATACATACATACATACATACATACATACATACATACATACATACATACATACATACATGTAGAAAACTGAATGCAAATGGACAGGAAAAAGCACAAGTAGACATACCAGTGACAAAGGAAACCGTCAGGAGAACAGAATTCTGCTAAGTCAATTTATTCTAGGAGTGATCTTACATAACACCATATCTGTACCACAAGTCATTACAAACTGTTGAAAAGCTTTAACAACGATTTTCCAATGAAATAACGCATACATACTGTACTTTTTTTTTAGCCATTTTAGACATTACCATCACTATCTTAAATATTGGGAAACTCATAAATTTCATGATAGGTTTGTCTATTATTCATGTTGAAATAATGGTTGATACTAGAGCTAACTACTCTGTGTCCAATGTTAACAACATGTTGCTTGTGATTTTTACATTACATTTTTCAAATCTAAATTTGATGTTCAGGGACATCAAGGACAATTAATTTTGGTGCATGAGTATCTGTTTTGCATAAAAAGTAGTAAAACTGTGCCATTTCGCTAGCGTTGTTATGAAATCAAAAGTTTTGTCAGTTGTTTAGTTTTCTATCTGCTCCCAAAATTACAGCAACAACAAAAAACGTCAGAGCTTAATATTACACACGTTTTGACATCATTCATTGAATACGTTTTCTAGCTTTGTCCAAAACATGTTTACGTGTGTAAGGTCCCCACAGAAAATAATTAATGGAATCTCCGTGTTCATTACGAAGGGCATACATTGTGACATAAACTACACCCAATGCATTCAAAAACAACGTTAGGAGCTTTTACACGTTGCTTTCTTTTTCTTTTTGGTTGAGGTTTGTTTGGGTTTGGGGTTGTTGTCGTTGTTTTGAGGGCTTGTTTTTTGTTTTTTTTTTTTTTTTTGTTGTTGTTTTTTTTTTGGGGGGGTGTTTCGTTTCGTTTCGTTTCGCGTTTGTTTGTTGGCGAGGTGGGGGGTGGGGGCAGCGGGAGAAGATAGAGCATTACGTTTTCCGAAGGTTTGTATCATATTCATTTTTTCCTTCGTTTCATGAACAAGCAAAATAGAGAAAATTCTGCTGACAGCTATCTATGAAATTGAAATATCAAAGACGAGAAAAAAGTGTCATACAACAACAATGTCTTTTCTTTGTTACAGCTTCATCTTGAAGTGCAACAAAATTATGATTTAAAGTCAAGTAACTCTAACCTTTGAAGCCAAATCTTAAATTTATTACAGAACCAGTTCACATTTCCAAAAGAGGGTGTGACTTATTTTGAAAGTAGAAGTGAAAAAACGAAAAATAAAACGAAAGAGTAATTTTTCCAAGGAAGACAATAGTACACCTTAATGCGGATAATTTTCACAAATTTTGTAACATGGGAATATTAGCGTTTCAATCAGATGATCTCGTGAAATTCTCTCTCTCTCTCTCTCTCTCTCTCTCTCTCTCTCTCTCTCTCTCTCTCGGGGGGTTGAATATCGCTCACTGGCTGACAAGACGTGTTTTTCAGAGCTCTCCAAAATTTGCAATTAATTTGTTAAAATCTTAGTTAATTAATGACAACAGGGTGTAATTTAAAGCTCTATCGAATGTATGACTGTCTTTTCTTGTGGATTCTGTTAAAAAATTGTCAAAAAAGCTTTCACACCATCAAATCGAGTGAAAGGACTTCAAATTCACAGTTTTTCTGCTAAACTGGCTGTTAGCACTCTGCTGCTTATGTTACTGATGGCAGGAGTCGAACCCAATCCTGGTCCATCACCTGGTGAGACAGAAGCAAGCAGCAAGCATGGTGATGATGAGTGTACATCGCATACAGGTAGCAGCAATTTTCAACTGCAATTCGATCGTGTGTTTACTGCTATAAACGAATTTTCCCGAACTGTTTCACACATGACAAGTAAGATTTCTGATCTTGAACAGATGCAAAAAGAAATGAAAATTCACTTGGATAAACGTCTGGATGACATGTCAAGCTTTGTGCACAGCAAGTTCACTGAAATAGAGGAGGAACAGAATATCCTACATTTGGACGTTGATGCTCTTGCAAACAGGTGTGATGAACTAGAATCTTACATCTCACACCTTGAAAACAGAACTGTGAAGATGGAGAAGGAACATCAGATCTCTGACAGCTTGCATCGGCAATACAACCTGCTCTTCTTTGGTCTATCCCATCGGGGTGACTCATGGGAATCTTGTGAAGCCAAAGTGAAAGACTTGATTTACTATGATATGAAGCTGAAGGAGCCAGTGGGAATAGAACAAGCTCGTCCAGTCGGGTCAGCCATTCTGGTTCGTTTCCAGTCGGTGAAACAGCGACAGAGGGTACTGCAACATGCCAGAATACTGAAGGATGTCCGATCCTCTGTGTACGTACGAGAGGATTTCTCCACCACAATACGCCAGAAACGAGCTGGTTTGGTACCTTTAATGAAACAAATGCGCCAGGATGGACTAAGAGCCAGACTACGTAACGACAAGCTGGTCACAGAACGTGGAACCTACGTATTCGACCTGGAGAAGCAGGAGTACCAGAAGCTGGAGAGCAGACCAACGCAGCAGGGACATCAGACGAGGGTTTGGCGGACAAGCAGAGGCACAGGCGGTCACCAGATGGAGGGTCAGCGACAGCAGAGGCCCAAGGGTCCAGGACAGGCAGCAGCAGCATCCAGATATGAAGGCAGCCACCCATCAGTCAGCCCACACACTCAGACAAAAACCCATACCAACATCCGCAGCTCTCAAAACCACAGACAACACATACACCAGACAACAAACAATAGACAAGCATACATTCCATCAGTTTCAAGAAACAGACATCCACTGCACACACACACACAGCAGCATGCAGGTCGTGGATTTGGTCGTGGCAGAGGACGAGGATCACCGGAACTGTCCTCAACCTATACACCACGCCAAAGGATGGAGGGGATGAATCAAAATGATTCCCCACATGCATCAGACAATGAAGAAATGGACCACACAGGCTTTGGGTACAGTGATGTGGATGACCTGAATGATAATGAAAGCACTGACATCGCCAGAACTGAGTGGGGATGATGGAGAGGCCTGCCCAAGTCAAATGTTCAGGTACCTTTTAAACTGCTCAACCTTAATGTAGCAGGACTGGCTGCCAAACTAGTAAGCAGTGACTTTATTAATTACATTAATTCTTTTGATGTGGTGTGCCTTACGGAAACCTATGTAGATCAAGAATTTGATTTTCATCTATTTAAGGACTTTAATGTATTTAACTCCCCAGCCAAAAAGCTAAGTAAGCAGGGAAGAAGAAGTGGGGGTGTTCTTGTCCTCGTGAAGAAACTTTTTGCCAAGTATTTTGAAGAGATTTCTGTAAATTATTCAAATGTGATTGTTCTGAAAATGTCTCAGGATTTATTTAATTTAGACAAACCTGTCTTATGTTTTTTTGTTTACATCCCTCCACGTGATTCACCTGTGTATGCCCTGACAAATGATGGGGTAGGAATAGAAATCCTTGAACATTGTGTTGCTGATGTATTGAATGCAGAGTCTGACATATACATACTCATGACTGGAGACTTTAACGCCCGTACTGGGCAGGAAAATAGTAAGGTTGTGACTGACTGTTTAAACACCAGCAGTATAGAAGAAAATGTATTTGCGCGTAATTCGCGAGATGAGGGGTTTAATGGATTTGGAACTCAGTTGTTATCATTGTGCGATATCTTAGATTGCTCTATACTTAATGGAGTAAAGATGTTTGGTTTTGATGACTGTGAAACTTACATTTCAAATACTGGATCGAGTATTGTCGATTATTTTATTGTATCAAACAATTTGTGTCACAAAGGGTTTTTGGTCTCTCTTGTTGTGGACACTACATATGTTGAGTCAGATCATTTACCTGTTATTTTGATGTTGAAGAGTGTTATCAATATACATTCTGACAGCAACACAGAGCAAAATGTTCAATCGTATGAGAAGCTTATGTGGGATGAGGAAAAGGTTGGGGTATTCTTAGAGTCGTTAACTTCAAACATCAGACAAGGTAAAATTGAAAAGGCACGGACACTTATTAAGTTTGACATTAACAAGGCATTAGTGAAATTTAATGAATGTCTAAAAACTGCAAGCAAATGTATGATTAAGAGGGTTAAGACTAACAATACTAAAAGAGAAGCTCGCTGGTTTGATAAAGAGTGTTTTGACTTGAGAAAGGAAGCAAGGGCAAAAATGCGCAAATTCAAGAAAACACAACTTGCAGCAGATCGTCAAAATGCTGTACAGGCTAGAACTGAATATCGTAAAGTTTTGAGAGCTAAGAAACAAAGTTTTAAGTCAGGTACAACACAAAATCTAGCTGACAACATAAAAGACCCAAAACACTTTTGGAAAGAAGTTAACATAACTCTAGGTCTTGGTAAAAAGAAACAGGCACGTAATCAGATTACTCAAGAAGACTGGTTCAATCACTTTAGTGAGATTTTTAATGCTGGTTATAGCTCAGAGGAAGAAACATTTCCAAATGACACTTTCCTTTCGGTTGAGGAGCTTGATAAGCCATCTCCAAGGAGGAAGTCTTATCATCAATAAAGAAATTAAAAACAGGAAAAGCTTGTGGTTTTGACGATGTTTTCGCAGAAATGTTGAAGTCAGCAGACAAATTACTGTTAGAGTTTATTACTGAATTTTTCAATGAAATATTTTTGTATGGCAAGTATCCAGCTATCTGGACCACAGCTATTGTAGTACCAATACATAAAAAGGGATCAATAGATGTAGCTGATAACTATAGAGGAGTCTCACTGCTTAGTGTTATGGGTAAATGTTATACTGCTATTCTAAATAAGAGACTTTATAATTGGCTAGAAGACCATGAAAAAATTCCAGAAAACCAGGCTGGTTTTAGAAGGGGTTACTCAACAACAGACCATATATTTACTTTGTACTCAACTATTCAGAAAAGCTTATCTAAAAAGAAAGGAAAACTGTATGTTGCATTTGTAGATCTGGCCAAGGCTTTTGATTCCGTTCAACGAAGCATAATGCTAAAAGCTTTGAGCGAAGCTGGCACGTCATCTGTATTTTTAAATTCTATTAAAGCAATTTACAGAGAAGTGATGTCATGTGTCAGAGTAAACAACAGCTATACAAACTTGTTTAAATGTCCACGGGGTCTGCGCCAGGGCTGTGTTTTAAGTCCCACTCTGTTTTCTGTAGTAATAAATAATTTAGTAAAATATCTAGAAGATCAAGGAAAGCATGGAATACAACTTCTACCAGGTTTATCTGAATTGTTCATTCTACTTTTTGCAGACGATCTTGTGCTATTGTCTAACACACCCAATGGATTACAAAACCAGATTGACTGTATGCTTAAAGTATGTACTGATCTAGGACTAAAAATCAACAGAGATAAGACAAAAGTTATGACTTTCAGAAAAGGGGGATTTCTAGGTAGGAATGAGAAGTGGTTTCTCAATGGTGTTCCTCTTGAAGTGGTGAACAAATATGTGTATCTAGGCTTTACTTTTACAACCACCATGAGTTCTAATGAAAGTGCTAAAGAGCTTGCGAAAAGGGGCAAAAGAGCATTATTCAATATTATCAAAATATATAACCAGTATAATAGTATGTCCAGGAAAACGTTTTTCAAAATATTTGACACTAAAATTCAACCAATTCTTCTCTATGCGTCTGAAGTTTGGGGCATTTTGTCTGAAAATCATCTAGTTGAGTCAGTACATTTATTTGCGTGCAAAAGATTTTTGAATGTTTCCAGCCGAACCCCGAATAAAATGGTATATGGTGACCTCGGGAGACATCCTCTACAAATCAACTGCCGTATGCGTGCAGTTAAATATTGGTTTCGTTTACTTAAAATGGATAATACACGATTACCAAAACAAGCCTATCAAATGATGATAAACTTAGATGAGTCTGGTAAAATAAACTGGGTTTCTAAACTTAAACATATGTTGCAAAGTTTGGGATTTGGGTATGTCTGGATAAATCAAGGAGTTGATAACGAGGGGCATTTCTTGCTATCCTTGAAGCAAAAACTTCTGGACGTGTACATGCAAGAATGGATGACAAGTATTTGTAACAGTAACAGGTTTAATCTTTACTCGTGTTTCAAGTCTTCCCTTATTCCAGAAACTTATCTAGACTGTGTGCAGCAAAAGTGTTTTAGAGACATCCTTATTCGAGTGCGTTTCGGAATTAGTGACCTCCGGATTCATAAAAATCGTTATTTGAGTGTAGAAGGCACAAACAATGAATGTCCATTTTGTCAAGCACCAGAAGAAAATGAACTCCATATGTGTTTTCAGTGTGTTACATACTCTGCTTTGAGACCAGACATGCTAAAGGAGATTCCCACTCATTTTCAGAAAGAAAAGTTTGTGAGCCTTATGGCCACTCAGAACATTTCACTAATCAGACAGCTAGCATGGTTTCTGTACAAAGCCTTCACACTGAGAGACAGTAAACTCAGTCTCCTGTCTACCTAGAATGTGACAACTCTTGATGTGAATCATTAATTTTTTATGGTTTTGTGTTTGCTTTGCTTTTTCACCTTTCACTATTTTCATTCTTTCTTGATAATATTTATATGCATTCGTGTGTTTGTAGACATTGATGTACCCATGAAAATGGGCAGAGGCCTAAATTCATTAAAAAATTGTCATTGTCATTCTCTCTCTCTCTCTCTCTCTCTCTCTCTCTCTCTCTCTCTCTCTCTCTCTCTCTCTCTCTCTCTCTCTCTCTCTCTACCTTCCTCCTGCCTCAAACATGTTTTGTATAGTGGCCTAAGGCCGATGTACAATAAAACTTTTCAGTGTTCAGTGTTCTCTCTCTCTCTCTCTCTCTCTCTCTCTCTCTCAAAAGTCTTGGCGTGTGTGTTTAACGTTTGTGTGCGTGGTTTCCGGTGGTGTTTGGTGTTTTTTTTCGCATACACACTTGCTCACTTCTTTGACAGTATCTCCGCCACGAGCTGTCATATTGCGTCTCCCATGACAGTCACATTTTTCTTTTCATCTGATAAAACTGAATAGATCTCTTCCAAATTGGGGAAATTTTTCTTCATTGTCGTCGAATGATCAGACAGCAACTACTGTTGTCTGTCATATAAGCGAAATTGCTTCATGCTACTGGTAAGCGCCTGACAGTGAAGCCCAGCGCATCCTACTTCGGCAGAAGATAGAATTGTTATTATTTTAAGTCTTTCTGAGGGGGAAAGGGCTGGAAAATAGTCCAAGAAGGCAGAAATAGACAAGAAGGAGGCGACAGAAGGGAAATTAAGGAAGCAAAAACAACGGGAGAGATAGAAAAGAGGGAATTCCCATCACAGAATTTTCCAGAAGGCGGGGATGTTATTTATACTGACCGGCCCCCGGCATCCCCACGGGGGAGTGGAAATGTATCTTTGAAAACGAATGACTTGAACATTTGTGAGGTAAACACAGTTCCATAGAAATATCTTTGTTTCTGAGTGGTTTCTTAGGTTTGACTGACAACGAGCTAGACACCACCTGTAAATTCTGTGACTTTTACTTCTGTTTTCCTAAATCCCTCTTGCGTTCATATCGCAGGTACTGAGGCATCCATAGGAATGTTAAAAAAAAACAACACTTTTTGTGAAAGACTAGTCTCTGGCTAAAAAATCATGAGATGTTGCACAAATTTGGTACGTTTGATTTTAAAAATATATTTTTCAGCAGACACTGTACCCCTCAGCCCTTAGTCGTCTGCTACCTGCCTTATCACAGTATGCGTGCGCGGGGTTAACACTGTAGGAACACAAGCAATCCTCATTTGATGATTATGTCCAGCTTTCTACATAACTACTTGGTATTGCTCTATGCCCTCAATTCCGAAAATTAGCACACAATGCACTTTTTCGTACTTTAAAAAATCTGTGAAAATCAGCAAATATTTGTTTCCAACGCTTTATAGAAGATACTTCGTCGAACCCTCAGATAGCAACTATTGTAGCCTGAATTATAAGTGAAAAAGTATTCCGCTGCCGTTAAACAAAAGAAAAATAAAGCCACCATCACCAATAATGAAAGTTCTATCGTTGGTGATGGTGGTTTTGTTTTTATTTTGTTTTATTTTGTTGTTGGATTTCTTATTGTTTTCTCCTTTTTTTGGAGGGGGGCGGGTGTGCTGTTCCCTAATCAGGTCAAAGATAGGATGAAAAAAGGTATGTGAATGCTTACACTGTTACCCTTGGAAAACAAAGATTATTCATTTATTTATTCTCTCTCTCTCTCTCTCTCTCTCTCTCTCTCTCTCTCTCTCTCTCTCTCTCTCTCTCTCTCTCTCTCTCTTCTTCTTCTTCTTCTTCTTCTTCTTCTTCTTCTTCTCTCATCCTTTTCTTTCCTAGTTTTCATGCAATTTACTATCTCTGATGATTTTTTAGTACATTGCTCTTGATGTCTTATTCTGTTTGATTTTCTAAAAATATAACTGTGTTAACCAGGCTTCATTCATATTTCCAGTTTTCTTGTCAACTCTCGCATTCCGTTGAGTTGTTCGTTTGATAGTTTGCTTGTTCCTTGTTTTGATGTGAGATTCTGATATTGTGCTAATGTTCATAATGGACGATATTTCAGCATCCATTCTAGGGTTTTTTCATGGAAAATGTCACCCCGTTTTCCATAAACTTCCGTCATTGCTTGTATTTGCTAAAAGTGCGATGTATGTTTTTAAGCTTGGTGTTGCACAAGGTAATGTATTGTGCCGTATCGTTTTGTTACGTGCTTGTCAGAGGTAAACATGTTTACACCAATAAAGCGAGCTGTACGCAGCGTGTAGACCTTATCTGACTAAGCCACCTGCGACTGCATCAGGAGTTGATCATTTTCAGAAGAAGACAATATTCGCAGGGTTATATGAAGGTTTCAAAGAATCACAGCCAAATTTACCATCAGTATAAGCGTGAATAGAAAATGACACCAATGATGGAATGGAGTCCAGTGGTGACACTCCCACGTGGAAAAGCTAGAGGTCCGGGGTTTGAATCCTGTCCGCGCACTGAATGTTTCCCTGCTCGATTCCAGTATTCACAATCTTGTAACTGGGTTGCCAAAACCTTTTCGTCGTGATCATCGTCCGACCCTCAGACAGCAACTATTGTTGTCTGTCATATAGCCAAACTGCCTTGCGCTGCTGTCAGGCATCTGAAAAGGCAGGCCCAAGGCATCCATCTTGGGTGTGACAGTTGCCAAAACAAAACCAGTTATAAAAGTTGTAAGGTTTGCCTTGGTTTACTTTCAACAATGTCGTAAAATAATGCTGTCGTGTGTTTTTAGTGATGAAAAGTAACACATGTAAAACTGACCCTTTCTTTTGAAAGGGGATGATAGGGTGCTTGCAAGTGACATGTGTCTCTGTGCGTGCATTTATGTTTGTGGACACGTGTATGCAGGTGTGTGTGTGTGTGTGTGTGTGTGTGTGTGTGTGTGTGTGTGTGTGTGTGTGTGTGTGTGTGTTGTGTGTTGGGGGGAGGGTGATGTAATTGAATGCGTGTGTGTTTCTTCTTGGTTTAGTTAAGATTGTAAAAATTGTGATGTTATACTTGGTACAAAAAATCTATTACCTTATACTGCAAACTCCTCTCCAGCCACCCTTTCCCCCACTCACCCCTCATCCCCAAAACCCAGGCTAACCCACATCATTATAATTTTCTAAATTCGGCAAGCAGACAGTGGAGGAAACATGCAGAGAAATCTAAATAAAGGCCTGTAAACTCATGGCGGTGAGATGAAGCAATTATTTATCAGAAAACGTTCGTCACCCACCAACAATAATCGCCGGACCGGAACCGCTGCAGCGCCATCTTACACCGGAAGTCTGCCCGCGGGAGAAAACCGCGGGAGTGTGGTATGACGCGGTGAGCAGTAGAAGAAGGGGAGATTATCGTTTATCAGGATCACCGGGGCCCAGCCTTCCCTACCCTACTTGTATAGTATGACTGAGTGCGAGCATGCTGGGGGTCTATTTTTAGAGCATCGCGAGATTTGGATTGTCTCTGTCTGCCACGTCGGTGTTATTTACTGTCCGGTTATGAATCTGTGAGCAGTCTTGTAGATATCTCTCTTGGTGGGCTTGCGTTTTTATAAGTGGGGGGGGGAGGGAGGGGGGGCTGTTGTTGTTGGTGGTGGTGTTTTTTTGTCTGTTTGTTTGGGTGCTGAGACAAATGTTGGCTGAAACTGAAAAATGCAGACTGAGATAATTAGGTGTGTCATGCCAACAGAAATACACAAGACAAAATTATGTGATGATAACAGTTCTCCAAAGTAGGGTTGAGGGCAGAAGGGGAAAAGGGCAGACCACCAACATCCTCCATTGCCAACATTACTGAGATCAGTGGTCTGAAAGGGTTACAGGAGGTCGTAGAAAGCAGAGACAGAGAGAGATGACGAACCCTGGTGGCAATGCATGGAGCTCTTACTGACAACGGCGGGGATGGAGACAGTTGAATTGAGTTGAGTTGTTGGGGAGAAGGGGGGGATGTCTGTAGAGAGTTTCACAATATTTTCAGATACCTTGCTTGTATATGGTCTCGGGGGGCTTGTGCTGAATACAGCTTGTTTTTATGTTTAAGTTTCGTGTTATCATTTGGTACAAATGCTAGTGTGACTTACAGGAACAATAAAACAAAGTGGGTGATAGAAAAGATGAAATCTTGTGTACATATATTTCTTGTAGTTTGATTGCACATTTCAAATAGGGCAATGGGTAATTGCTGGTCTGCACAAACAGTTGCAGTGGAGGACTTGACTACACTTTAGTTTAAGGGTTTTTTTATTTTTGAGAATAAGTCACGATTGATGCAACCAATGCATGAAACCGAGCAATAATTGCTTTAAGTTTATATCATCCTCTTTAGAATAGTGCGATTTTACAAATAGAAGCCATGGAATATAATGTGATATCTTCCTTGAAAAAATATTTTATAGAGACGTTAAAATTTTGTCCAAAGTTGATGTAAAATACACCAATTTGAAGCTAAAAACAACCACATAAACCCAGAAATAGAACTATGATAGTGACTGGACCACAATTTCTGCCACAAGAAATTGAAATGACAAATCCTTTTGCTTAGAAGCTATCATTCTGCACCTGTAAAAACTTATATAGTCAATATATATGTTGATATATATATATATATGTATTATTATGTATGTGTATGTATGTTATGTACATATAGATACATGGATACAGACAGACAGACGTAAACACACACACATATAGATATATAGATATAGATAGATAGATAGATAGATAGATAGATAGATAGATAGATAGATAGATAGATAGATAGATAGATAGATAGATAGATATAATTTTATATATATATATACATATATATATAGGGAGGGACAGACAGACAGACAGACAGACAGACAGACAGACAGACAGATAGATAGATAGATAGATAGATAGATAGATAGATAGATAGATAGATAGATAGATAGATAGATAGATAGATAGATGGATAGATATTTGTGTGTTGTATGTATGTAGATAGACAGACAAACAGACAGATAGACAGATAGATAGATAGATAGATAGATAGATAGATAGATAGATAGATATAGATAGATAGATAGATAGATAGATAGATAGATAGATAATAGATAGAAGACAGACAGACAGACAGAATTGTCTTTATTGACAAGAACTATAAGCTATGATTTTCGTGTGGAGAAATACATAACTTGTCTATCAGATGTTTTATGTCGACGCTCTTATTAAATTTGGCTGTAGTTGTCACCAGCTTCCTGTTAAAGGGTGCTCATTTTCACAGCATTTCTTCGGGAAGACAGAGTACGTTCCAAATATAGGAGATCTATGTCTGTCCTAGGGAAAGAATTTCTTCTTATCATGGAATGTCCCTATTTCCAACATATACGCCCATGTTTTATTTCCTCTGCATTTTCTTCAGCCCATGTCAAAATCATAATTTGTCAGAAATGGAAGTCACGAAAAATTCTGTTATTCTTCCCAAAATATATCAGATGTGCCGGCATTTCATGAAAATGTTGTTTTTTTATCTTTCATAACTGATTTCTTTTTTCCCAGGACCACCTCTCAATTGCATTTTTAAAAAGAGTGGGTGTTAACAACTGTCAAAAGAGACAAAAGATGTTGCAGAGACACCATTGGGTGAAAATTTGGACCTTACAATTTGGTGAACATAGTTTGTAACGCGGGTATGTTGGATTAAATTTAGGCAATGAGTTATTTCCCTTCCCTTTATCTTTTATTCCTAGCCCCCTACCCACCTTTATTTTAAGACACTGACCATCCATTTGCTTCAGTGTGAGTAGTGGGTATATACAAAAACAGTAGACGTAGATAGTAGCAGAGCAGATGTAGTAGCACAGCAAGCACCGCAGCAGTATATAGTTAGTATAGTGTGTAGTGGTGTATTGCAGTAATAGTAGTAGTGTAGAGAAGTGTAGTAGTAGTGCAGCAGCGCAGCAGCTAGAGCTAGAGTAGTGTGGTGGTGGTGGTGGTGGTGAGTGTGGTAGTAGGTAGTAGTAGTAGTAGTGAGGTGGTGGTGGGTGTAGCAGCAGTAGTAGCAGAGCAGTAGTGAGTAGGTGGTGGTGGTGGTAGTAGTGTAGGTGTAGAGTAGTAGTAGTGTAGTAGTAGTAGTAGTAGTAGTGTAGTAGTAGTGTGGTGGTGAGTGGTGGTGGTGGTGTGTGTGGTGGTAGCAGTAGTGTGGTGGTGGTGGTAGTAGTAGTAGTAGTAGTAGTAGTAGAGTAGTAGTAGTAGTAGTAGTAAGTAGATAGTAGTGGTGGTGGTGGTGGTGTGGTGGTAGAGTAGTATAAGTAGTAGTGGTGGTGGTGGTGGTGGTGAGGTGTTATAGTAGTAGTAGTAGTAGTAGTAGTGAGCAGCAGCAGCAGCAGCAGCAGCAGCAGCAGCAGCAGCAGCAGTAGTAGTAGTAGTAGTAAGTAGTAGTAGTAGTAGTAGTAGTAGTAGTAGTAGTAGTTGTAGTAGTAGTAGCGGTGGTAGAAGTAGAAGTAATAGAAGTAGCAGTAGTAGCAGTAGTAGCAGTAGCAGCAGCAGCAGCAGCAGCAGTAGTAGTAGTAGTAGTAGTAGTAGTAGTAGTAGTAGTAGTAGTAGTAGTAGTAGTAGTAGTAATAGTAACTGTTGTTGTTGTTTGCTGCTGCTGCTGCTGCTGCTGCTGCTGCTGCTGCTGCTGCTGCTGCTGCGCTGCTGCTGCTGCTGCTGCATTTCCCAAGCTTGGCACCGTAAGGGTCACCCACAATAATTATGTACTGTCTCTTCATCTCACCTGGGAATCACGGTGACATCGGAAGTACACACAGAAGAAGCTTGCATGTATGACTCTTTTTAAATACCTTCCTACATAGACAGCCACTTCACAGGATTATTTCTCCTCGAATTAAAGGAGAATCCAGGTTATTATGCTACGCAGCCATACTCTGACTTCAGAGGATTGTTGCTCTTTTGATTAAAGAAGAAAGTGGCCTGTGATGCTGGAGGTATGTCATGGCTGAAGACAATTTCAGCATAACACTTTACAGTATAGTTCCCACATTTGACTTTGTAGGCTCAGCACGTAGCCTGAATCACTAAGTGATCAAGCTCTGGACCAACTCTGTCATATCAAATCCGGACTTCTTTAGATCTCTGTCTGTCTGTCTGTCTGTCTGTCTGTCTCTCTGTCTGTCTCTCTGTCTGTCTGTCTGTCTGTCTGTGTCTCTCTCTGTCTGTCTGTTGTCTCTGTCTGTCTTGTCTTGTCTGTCTGTCTGTCTGTCTGTCTGTCTGTCTGTCTGTCTCTCTCTCTCTCTCTCTCTCTTCTCTCTCTGTCTCTCTCTCTCTCTCTCTCTCTCTCTCTGTCTCTCTCTGTCTCTCTCTGTCTCTCTCTCTCTCTCTCTCTCTCTCTCTCTCTCTCTCTCTCTCTCTCTCTCTCTCTCTCTCTCTCTCTCTCTCTCCCTGTCTCTCTCTCTCACTCTCACTCTCTCTCTCTCTCTCCTCTCTCTCTCTCTCTCTCTCTCTCTCTCTCTCTCTCTCTCTCTCTCTCTCTCTCTCTCTCTCTCTCTCTCTCTTCATTCTGCTTCTCTCTCCCTTCCCACACAAATTGGCCGTCTCAGTAGTATGAAATGAAGAATTATTAACATTAATCTCTGTTTCCCTTTCGCCTCACTTGATTCTTTCTATCGACCAACTGCAAAAGCCACAACAAGCGCACACACACACAAAAAAACACGTTGGTTGGTATCGATCTTAAACAGAAGTAAAAGGTGGAGAAAAGAGTGTTGCTGATATCCCTTATCACCTCTCCCATTTCATTCTCGTTGTTGATGGTGGCGGTGCTGGTGAGATGGTGGATCGATAGTGTAGAGGTAACGCGTCTGTCTGGAAAGGGGAAAAGTGTAGGTTCGATTCTGTTTTAAGGAATCTGGTTTTGGTTTTATCTCATTTTTTATGTGTGATCGATGTGGGTTTTCCCACGACGCGGTGGCCGTCCTGGGCTGACCCTTATGGTCGACCAGGGCGTCGATACAAAGAAGGACGGAAGAGTTGGTTTTATACCCCCGTTTTAAACTGTATATAGTTGCACTGTTTTAATTTTTTTTAAGTTAAAGTCTGTCCCGAGCCTAAGGCTCATCAGGCCGGTGCTTATCCCGGTTTCTGTGGCGTTAAGCGACTGAGAGTCATAGACTCCCCCCTGGATAGGACGCCAGTCTATCGCACGGTTAACCCCCAACACAAGGTTGGTACCCCTTTTTACACCTGGGTGGGGTGAGAAAATAGCCGTAAAGTGCCTTTTCCAAGGGCACAACGCCATAGCCGAAAGCTGGGATCGAACCCGCAACCTTTAGATTACGAGTCCAACGCCCTAACCACTAGACTACAGCGGTGGCTACTGTTTTAATACAAGTTTTAAAATATGACGAGGTGACAGCCCCGATATGGCCTGTACGGTCAGTGGGGCTCTGAGCAACATCATTGGATTGGATTAGACTCCTTTAAGCCTACCCCCACCCCCTCCTCCACTACATCTTAAGTGGTGGTCTGGGTTCTTGTTTTTTCGGATGAGACTATAAACCGGGTTCTCGTGTGCAACACGCATTCAGCACACGTAAAAGAACTCACGACAACAGGAGAGCTGTCCCGGGCAAAATTATGACGAAGAAGAAAAAAAAAAAGGCCGCTCGCATAGGGAAACAAAAACATTTGTAGACAAAAAAGAAAAAGAAAAAAATGATGGGTTGCGCTGCTTTTGTCGCGACATGCTTTCCGCAGAGGAGAGGAGGGGAATAGCCCAAACTTCAGGCAAATAGATTGTGTTCGGACTTTACGGTGTCCTTCAAAACAATATGCAATACAATAAAATACAATATTGTATTGCTGTTGTTGTTGTTGTTCCTGCTGCTGCTGCTGCTGCAGTGTTACTGTTTCTACTACTACTACTACTACTACTACTACTACTACTACTACTACTACTACTACTACTACTACTTCTGCTGCTGCTGCTACTGCTGCTGCTGCTGCTGCTGCTACTGCTGCTGCTGCTGCTGCTGCTACTACTACTACTACTACTACTACTACTTCTGCTACTACTACTGCTGCTACTGCTACTACTACTACTACTACTACTACTGCTACTACTACTACTACTGCTGCTGCTGCTGCTGCTGCTGCTGCTGCTGCTGCTGCTACTACTACTACTGCTGCTGCTGCTGCTGCTGCTGCTGCTGCTACTACTACTACTACTACTACTACTACTACTACTACTACTACTACTACTACTACTACTACTACTACTACTACTGCTGCTGCTGCTACTACTACTTCTACTACAACTGCTGTTGCTGCCGCTGCTGTTGCCGCTGCTGCTACTACTACTACTACTACTACTACTACTACTACTACTACTACTACTACTACTACTACTACTACTACTACTACTACTACTGTTGCTGCTGCTGCTGTTGCTGCTGCTACTACCATTACTACTACTACTACTACTACTACTACTACTACTACTACTACTACTACTACTAC
>CM060318.1:16211548-16234048 GCA_030674155.1 Stramonita haemastoma
AAGGTGCACACAGAAGTCAAAACTCGTGAGTCAGATCTGGCAACTGAAATGGCCCATACTGCGAAAGAACCTCAAATGCTGTCCCATAATAGATAGATAGATAGATAGATAGATAGATAGATAGATAGATAGATAGATAGATAGATAGATAGATAGATAGATAGATAGATAGATGTGTGTGTGTGTGTGTGTGTGTGTGTGTGTGTGTGTGTGTGTGTGTGTGTGTGTGTGCATTTTTATTTATTTATTCTTTTATATCGTTGAGGAAAAAGTAGTGGAGGAAAAACAAGTGCAGGTACCAACTTCTTTTATATCGAGGATGTGTGTTTAATTTGTTTCTTTTTTCGAAATTGTTCTTGCAAAAATAAATAATGGTTACCTGCACTTGTTTTTTTCACTATTCTTTTGTAGTTATAATATGATATTTGTGAAGCAGAAGTGGTATCAGTAATATAAAAAAAATTATTGTGTGTATAAGGCCATTTGATGTATATCTTTTTTTTCTCTTAGGGTGATGAATTAAACTTGTATAATCCCAATCAAGGAATCCAAGGGTTGGATGTTGTGCACTTTTTTTTCGTAATATGATAGAGCGAAGTATTATTGTGACGCATAACATTGGCGTTGGTTTTGTTTCTTCTTTGGTTGGGGGGGGGGGGGGGGGACGGATAGCCTAGTGGCCAGAACATTGCACTGGCAATTTGACGACCCGGGTTCGAGACCGGTCGAGATTTTTCTCCTAGAGTTAACATCAGTGCTGACTCCACTCTCCCCTAAAGTCCTTCGGATGAGACTATAAACCGAGGCCCCGTGCGCGAATGCACGCAGAACATCTTGCGCACGCGTTAAATCCTGTTCCGCTTTTTGTAAGAGTAGGCCATCGTGTGCCGGTGGGAACAGATGACATTTACAAAACTGCATACACACGTGGACTAGATGTAAAAAAAACACAAAAAAAACACAAGAGTGCTTATCCCGTTATCCTTGATATAAAAAGAAGAAGAAGAAGAAGAAGAAGAAGAAGAAGAAGAAGAAGAAGAAGAAGAAGAAGAATGATAATGATAATAACGATAATAATCATCATAATCATAATCATAATCATCATAATAAATAAATAAATAATAGAGGATGGATGGGTTGTTTTATTTATCTATTCTTTTATTTCGAGGATAATTGAATAAACACTCAAAAGCTTTTTTATATCCAGTCCCCGTGTGTATACATTTTTGTAAATTTTATCATCCGTCCCCACTGGCACACAATGGCCTATTCCAAAAAGCGGAACGGGTTTTAACGTGTGCGCAAGATGTTCTGCGTTCGATCGCACACGAGACTTTGGTTTATAGTCTCATCTGAAAGTCTTTTGGAGGGAGTAGAGTTGGAACTGATAAAAAAAATCCTCTAGAGAGAGATTCGAACCGGGCTCAGCAGATTTGGAGCGCATCGCGCATCACTGTTGCTTTTATGAGAGAACTGATATTGTTCACTTGACCAGCCAGCTTGAAATTTACATCGTGAAAGTTCAGACACAGCAATGATGTTACAGTGGGCTCGGTAACAATAATTATGATATCAGTAAAAGGTAAAAGGTAATGGTGTCCCATGACCTGTGTGGTCGTAGGGGAGCGAGGCGTCAGAGACCTCAGCTTCTCCATGGGCCAGCATATTGAGGGCGGTGCCCATCTCCTCTCCCTCGCTGCTTTACCTTCCCTGACCCTGAAGAGGGCAGGTACCCATTTACAACTGGGTCAACTAGGGGAACTGTACTGTAGCCAAGGCGCGCAAACGGTCACCCATCCAATTGGCAACCACGCTCGAGGCTGCTTAACTTGGCTAGGGGAAAGCCAGCGCTCTGACCACTGAGCTATCCCGTACTGATATCAGCAATGACGATAATTGTCGTCAAGTTGAAAAACAGCTGGCAGTGGTTGCAGCAGCAGCAGCAGCAGTATACCATTATCCTGAAAGCAGCAGAAACAGCAGTAACACCCACAATGCCTATCGTGGCAGCAGTATCAGTAAGCATCTCCGGGTAAAGAGAACATAACCATCCCCAAAACTCACCTTGTCCTTTCATTTCTTCTGTCCCAGACTCCGCTGAGGTCCCTCCAGGAGCGGAGGACGAGGCCGTGTCGTCAGAGGACCCTCAGCTGGAGGGCGGGGACACGCGTCACCACACCCTGGTCTTCAACATCACCAGCGTACTGACCGGGGAGCAGGTCTCCCGCGCCGAGCTCCGCCTCTACACCCTGGTGGAGCAGGACCGCAACACCTACGTGGGCGAGGACCGCGTGGTGAGGGTCTACGAGGGCTTGAAGAACTACCACCTCCCCCCGGTGGCTTCCAGACACGTCTACGGGCACTCAGGCGGCTGGGAAGCCTTCGACGTCACCTCGGTGGTGCAGTCGTGGGTGCTGAAAGGTTCCCGGACGGGGGACGGGGTGCAGGTGCTGGATGTGAAGATCGACAGCCTGTTCCAGAGCGAGGTGAAAGGCTCCGGCACCTCCATGGACATCGACGTGGACCCGGAGCACAACGAGGGTCCTCTGCTGGTGGTCTTCTCCAAGGACACCACCTTCCACCTGCGGCAGGAGGTGCAGGACCTCATCAACCACGAGCAAGTCCAGGACCACCACGACGATGAGGAGGACGAGGAGGACGAAGACGATGATGATGTGCTGGAGTCCTTGCCTCCTCCTACAACACGCTCCGAACAGGCCGAAGTGGATAGTGTCACCTCTTCGGAAAGGACTCCGTCCACTGTTTGCAGGGGGCGGGAAGGTTTCCCTGCCTGTCACGGCAGTGTCCCGGAAACCGGAGAAGAGCCGTTGAGGAGAGTGCGCAGAGACAAGCGGAAGCGGAACAGCTGTCGGCGGAAGACGATGTACGTGGATTTTGAGGACATCAACTGGCATCAGTGGATCATTGCGCCGCATGGCTACATGGTTTGTACAGTTACTGTTTTTTTTTAAAGAGAGGGGGTCGGCTCTCTCTCTTTCCTCTCTCTCTCTTCTCTCTCTCTCTCTCTCTCTCTCTCTCTCTTCTCTCTCTCTCTCTCTCTCTCTCTTCTCTCTCTGTCTTCTCTCTGTCTCTTCTCTGTCTCTGTGTTGTTGTTGTTTGTCTCTCTCTTCTCTCTCTCTCTCTCTCTTGACACAAAACTTTTTTTTGGAATTATCTCTTTTATTGTCAAATGTATCTTCCCTGTGGCAGGTTTTCAACGAGTGAGACAGCCAAAGCAAACTCATTTTTCTCTCTGGGTAAGGTACTGTCGATTTCATCTGTCTACTTATTGATAATTCGTTTATTTATTTATTTATTCTTCTTTTTGTGTTTACTAATCTATTTATTTGTTTATTCCAGGCTCACTTACAACTTATTCAGCTTAAATTAATTCGCTTCTGTTATTGATGTTCTATTTGTCTGATAATACTTTTATTACACACACACACACACACACACACACACACACACACACACACACACACACACACACACACACACACACACACACACACACAAAGAGAGAGAGGAGGACATACAAGCAGACAGACAGAGAACACTACGAAAAGGCAAAAAAATATGCTATGATTAGCAAGTAAGAAAGCCAGCTTTTTGTCTCACAGTGATACCAACACACACACACACACCACACACACACACAACCAAAACACAACACAACCACACACACACATACACACACACACACACACATACAAACACACACACACACACACCACACACACACACACACACACACACACACACACACACACACACACAAATAGTCGAGGGACAAGCTCAGTCTTTACTTTCTGCTCCATAACTCTTGTGTGTCAGTGGAGTCGGTCCGTGTCTGAGGCGGCTGCAGAAAGGACCACAGTGGTCAGTCACTGTGCCAAAGCAGCAACAGCCGGCCCTCAAAAAGCATCTCTGTAGTTATGCTGGCATGTGTCAGGGCTGCCATCCGCTTATCTGGGAGGCCAAGCACCACTTGAGTGGGTTTCCCCAAGGAACGTGTTGCATTGTCACTTTTTTTTTATTGCTGCTTATTGTCACTCTCTCATTATTTTTTTCTTCTGGTCCTTCATTTTTGTCAGCTACAGCTCTGAGGTTTACCAAGGGTGAGATTTTTTTTTTGGCGTAGGCGGTCATTTTAATTCACCATCAAGGTAGCCAATTCTGACTTCGGCGACGATGTCTAACACGCATATGTTATGGGGTTTATTTACATTTTTTTTATCATGTTTTGTCTTACCGGCACGCAATGGCCTACTCCTCACGAAAGGTGGAATGAGTTTTTAATGTGTGTACAAGATGTTGTGCGCGTGTTTGCAAGCGGGACCTCAGTGTGTAGAATCATCTGAAGGACTTTGGGGGGAGTGGAGTCAGTACTAGTGTCAATGTTAGCAGAAATATCCGCTGGAATTCCATTATTGTTCTATTCATGGACCTATAGCATCGTCTTGGTGGTGACTGGAACCTGGGTTATCAGATCATGAGCTCAACGTTCTAACCACTAGGCTATCCCACCTCCTGTGGATTCCTTTCCAAGGAACGTGTTGCATTGCATTTATTGCAAGTCATTTTCACTTATTTCATTATGGCTACATAAAACAAGCTTCTACATATTTCCAAACGAGTTTAAACCTACTTCAGAACTAAAGCTGATATTAACCATACTAACTGACCAGCAAGATCACTCCTTAATCGCCGACACTACATTTGTCCATTTGACTGGTTCCCAAAATTTCTGGTATATCATCAACCAGGAACTTCTGAAACATGATGGCTGTTACTTGATTCGGCATTCTATGTGAACATTCAGCGCACTGTTGATCACTGATTTAGAAAAAAAGTTTACTATCGCTGCAGTTCCATCATCATTCCATTACTGAACTATAGCATCGTGTTGGTGGTGGCTGGAACTGGGCTAACAATTCGTGATATCAGCATTTTTCATGTTTAATAATAATAATAATAATAATAATAATAATAATAATAATAATAATAATAATAGTAATATAATATAATAATAATAATATAATATAATAATAACTATAATGGATGTTGATGTGATGATATATAATATAATAATATATAATAATAATAATAATAATAATAATAATAATATAATATAATTATATTAATAATAATATAATAATTAATGATAATAAATATGCATGGAATTTATATAGCGCTGTCTCTTGTAAAACCAAATCAAAGCGCTTGCATTCGACCTATACAGCACACAAGCAATCAATAACAATTTATAGTTTTAGCAAATTCGAATGTACAACGTAATGTTTCTGTTACTGATCTGGGACCTCAATTCTAGCTTAAGGTAAGAAGGAGGGGAGAAACACTTGAGGTGATATCCTTTTCACAGAGTTGTGCAAAGGTATTTTTACCATCTAAACAGGACTGTCCACTCTTGTGCAAGGGGTCACTCCTAACTTTCCATACGTGGTCCTCTTGAACATGTTTCAGCCAGTGTCACATTCATCGCACTCAAAACATGAGCATACGTAAAATCAGGCAGAAGAAGCATTCCTTTGTTAAGCCATCGAGGATCCTTTTGTGCGTGATTCAATTGAAAATTGTTCTGCTATTAACGTTACTTTTCCTTTTCAAAAGAACTGTAGCATGACTTTTTGGAGTTTTTCTTATCAAGTCTGATACGACAGTACCTGCAGTCTACTGGTTCGGAAGGAAATTTAATGAATACTCATAAAGGGTGTGAAATCAACCACACGAAGATATCAAAAGTAGGCTTTAAACTCATCTACTGATATGAGCTCAACTCATTTTATCGCTTGTTTCGTATTCCTGTCTATCCTTTGTCTTTAAAAAGAGATTGTTAAACATTCTGTTTCAGTCAGCAAGACTTACAGTACATCACTTCAGAATCTGTGTCTACAAGCAAAACCTAAAGAAAACACAATACTTTGGCACTCTACTGCCTATGACCAAAACTTAACAGCCAGAATACTTCAGTGCTGTGTGTGTGTCCATTAGCAATATTCATGATGATAAAAAAATAATTAATAAATTGGCACTCCGTGATCAATAACAAAACTGACCACCACCACCACCACCACCACCCCCCTCCAAAAAAAAAATCAATACTTTTGCGCTAGGCTTCCATTAGCCATTAAGACATTTTTGACGACCCTGACATATGAACAGACGTGGTAAGTAAGGCTGAGGCTGCTGCCTCCATCCAGATTGTAGGGCACCACACGTCACGTCTCTGTTGTGTAGCAGAAGCAGGGAGTGAGGGATTTATCGGCGCTGTGCCCTCACCAGTCCTGCCCGCCCAACCGTCAGTCTGGAACGCAGCTGTACCAGAATAGTCTGCGCCTGTCAGGAAAAATGACCGCCGGTCTATTTGTGGGCTACTTAGAGAATGGCCTAATGGAACGAAAGGTCAAGCAAGAGAGTGGGCGGAGAAAGTCGTGTTTGCTGGTGTGGTGGCTGCCTACGTCTGTTGCCAAGAATTCGTGATATAAGCATTTCATCCAATCACCATGGTAGTCGTTTTCTCTACGTAAAAATTATGTTGGGTCACTTTTCCCTTTAAAAATTAATATCCCTGCCTGCACTGACACCAAAGATCTGCTTGTTTGTGTTGGTTTCTTTGTTGTTTTTTTTTTCTTTGTCTGCCTGGGGTTTTTTTTGTTTGTTTGTTTTCCTGTTTCATTGTGTGATATTAGATTTACTTTTCAGTTTTCGTGCCTCGGCTAGAGCTCCGAAGTTTCACCGTGGTGACATCTTTTTTTCAATTGCAACTGTTTATGCCATGCTGCCATTTCTGACTTCGGGGAGAGTGTCTAAACCTGACACCAGTCAGCATGCGGTCTGAAAAATGAAAATGTCATCTGTTCCCACTGGTGTGAAATAGCCTACTCTTCCGAAAGGCAGAACGGGTTTTAACGTATGCGCAATAATTATGTTCTACCTGCGTTTGTACACGGGACTTCGGTTTATAGTCTCATCTTGAAGGACTTTCGGGGTGGTGGAGTCAGTACTGATGTTAACTCCAGGGTAAAAAAAATCCCCTTCAACAGGTTTCTCAAAGGTAACTCGAACCTGGGCCCGATCCCCTTCTTCACCTTCACCTATCCCTCAGTCTCGTAGACCGTTCGCACCACTGAAGATTTTGCAACCAGCTTCCTTCACTCCTCGCGGGCCTACTCCAGGCCAGTCCACTCACTGATATTGTCTTCCATCGTTTTCTTAGTCTGCCTCTTTGTCTCCCTCCTTGTACTGTTCTCTTTAGGACAGTCTTGGCCTGTCCAGATATTTTGTGACGTGCCCGTACCACTTCAGTTTGGGGGTTTTTTTCCTGGGCAGGAGCTATTCATATGACCCGATAGTGTTTTCAGTTCTGGTTTTCCTTTCCTCGTTCGGAATGGGATCTCTGTGTGAGATACCAAGAAGTTTGTTCATCGCAGCCGTCAAATCGCAAGCGCAACTATCCTGATCACTAGGATGGACCATTCAGAGGATGATTGTCTGAGTGTGCATCTAGTATGTTGATGAGATTACACCCCGGGCAGAGATCTTTCACACAGTATCCTGTGCTTTTGTGGCATTGGTAAGTACAACGTGCATCACACATACAGAGGTTCTCTTCACCTCCCAAGATTGTCATGGTAGTGAATCGAATGCCAGTGTCGTTAACGTGATCAAGTGCATAGGGACTGTCTCCTTTTTCGTAGAGGAAGAAGTTGCATAAAGTTTTCACAAGACTGATCGGAGAGGGGGAAACATGTTTAGACGTTCCTCTCCTCTGCTCTATGGGCTGGACTTATCACAGCTTCAAATCACTATGGGAAAACAGTTAACAAAAAAGAAGAAGAAAAGGTACTGCCACATCTTTAATAAGTAAGACTACTACTATCATCTCGAATACCGCATGATCAAGATCAACTAAGGGCAAAGTTAAAGGTAAAGGTTTTCCCATAACCTATGCAGTCTTTGGAGAGCATGATGTCAGAGACCTCAGCTTCTCCAGGGGCCAGCATGTTGAGGGCGCGCCCATCTCCTCTCCCCTGCTGCTTTACTTTTCCGAACCATAAAGAGGACAGGTACCCATTTACAGCTGGGGAGAACTGGGGGAACTGTACTGAAGCCAAGACGCGCAAACGGTCATCCATACACTTGGTAACCACGCTGAATGCTGCTTAACATAACCTTAGCTTGGGCAAAGCAAGTGCTCTGACCACTGAGCTATCCCGTCCCCCATAAGAACAAAACTAGAACCCTAAAAAAAAAAAAAAAGAAAATTTAACACCCTAGAGTACTGTGCCATCACCACCCACATCAGCATGCACACAGGTGTCATGTTTAGGCACCATCCCTCAGGGGAAAAAAAAAAATAATGGGTATCTGCTGCACTTGTGGAGACGCGCTCTCCCGGGGGGAGCAACCCGAATTTCACGCAGAGAAATCTGCTGTGACATAAAATGGTATTAAAAAAAATAATAATAATTTTTTAAAAATTGATGAGTTTTGACACGTTTTCTTCACCTGGTTCCCCTCACAGGCGTTCGAGTGTGTGGGGAAGTGCTACGTTCCTATCGGCGCCCACCTGTCGCCCACCAAACACGCCATCATCCAAACGCTGGTGCATGCTGCTCACCCCAAGAGAGTGTCCCGGGCCTGCTGTGTGCCTACCAAACTGGAGCCCATCTCCATCCTGTACCTGGACGAAAACAACATCATCACCTACAAGTATCACTATGACGACATGGTGGTCGCCGAGTGTGGCTGTCGATGACGTCGTTACTATGACGACAAAAAGGTCGAAAGATTCGTCATCATCTTGTAGTGGAAACGTCATTTTGATGATGATGAGGTTGAATATTCCTATTTTGAGTAAGTCTGGTTATATTTGATACTTGTGGGTTTGGGTTTTGTTGGGGGGGGGGGGGGGGGGGAGTTTTGTTGTTGTTGTTGTTGTTGTTGTTGTTGTTGCCGCTGCTGCTGCTATTGTTGTGTGTAGATCCCACTTTTTTCTGTTTGCATTATTTTCTCTCTTCTTCCCTGCGTACGTTTGTTGTTTGTTTGGGTTGGGTTGTTTTTGTTTTGTTTTGCTTTTAAATTTCGCTTCATTTTGTTTTCACGAATTTACATGAGTTTTTCAGTTGTGTGTGTGTGGTGGTTGTGTGTGTGTGTTGTGTGTGTGTGTGTGTGTGTGTGTGTGTGTGTGTGCTGTGTGTGCGTGTGTGTGTGTGTGTGTGCTGGTGTGTGTGTGTGTGTGCGTGTGTGTGCGTTGGGGTGTGTGTGTGTGTGTGTGTGTGTGTGTGTGTGTGTGTTGTGCTTTTGACTGTCCAGTTTCATCAAAATTCCATCAATGACCTCCTTCCTTTTTCTACAGCTTTAATCATTCTAGAAGCTACTTTTTTCTATTTTCCTTAGCTTTAAAAAAACAAACTATTTGTTTCCCTGCCCAGCTTATGTGCTTAGTACATGTGTTCCTAAGTCATATGCTTTCTTTCTGTATTGGCTTTGCTTCTTGTTTGTCTTTTTGGGAAGGGCGGCTGTTGTTTGGGTTTTTTTTGTTTGTTGGTTGGTTGGTTTTTTGGGTTTGGGGTTTTGGGGGTTTTTCTTTTTTTTTTGGGGGGGGGGGGTGTTGGTGTTTTCTTGAGGGGTGGGGGAGAAAGAGGCTGTTTTCGGCTGAATAGAATGAAGGCATTGTCCTTGTTTTTCCTTTAGTTGCCCCTTGACCTGTTGTTTTGTGTTGTGTGGGTGTGGGGGGGGGGGTGAGAGGGGTTTTTCTGGGAGGGGAGGTGCCGCTGTTGTCATTTTTATCCTCCAGCTGCAGGGTGATTTTCATCTGACAAATCAGCACATTTCCCCTGTTAAAATAGGATGATGTACAGGGGAAGCGGGGACTCGTTTGACTGCAAGCTGGAAACTGTGTTCAAGTCATCAGCTGTGGTGTGACTGTGTCCCCTCAACCTGCACAACAGGTCCGATTTTTTGTTTTTTACCTCGATGATGATACCAGCTCAACCGGACTGACTGATTACATTGCCCATAATGTTGTATGCCTCTCTTTTGTCACAAAACTCTGAATAATGATGACAAGCCGGACTGATCATAATTATTGGCAAAATTGGATGTTTTCTTTCGTCACCAGACTACGGATGTGATGATGTTTTTGTTTGGGGTTTGTTTTCTGGGTTTTTTTGGGGGGGGGTTCTGCGTATGGTTGGTCCTTGTTGGCCATTGTGTATTACTGCCTTGGCTTGCCGAAACTGTGCTGTGCTTTATTGACTCCCAACAATGAAGGGTGACCAGCGAAACGAGAAAGACGTATGTGCGTGACTTTGACCTTCCCCTCTGTGAAGGTCGTGAGGTGGGGCTATATTCAAAGCATTAAAAACTGTGGACATATATCGGCAAGTTGTAAGTATACATGTTTTTTTTTGTAGGCCTGTATGAAAACTGTGAAAACTGTGAAAATATATTGGCGGGTTATTTTTGTGACCATCGAGTTGTAAGTATACATATTTTGTAGGCATATAATATAAAAACTATGTAGGAAAACTGAAAATATATCCACGTTTTTTTGTTTGTGACCATCAAGTTGTAAAATAGGCTACATGTTTTATAGGCCTATATGAAAACTATAAAAACTGTGAAAATTTATTGGCGGTTTTTTATTTGTTTTGTTTTTTTTGTGACCGTCAAGTTGTAAGTACACATGTTTTTGTAGGCCTGAGTAGAAAAACTATAAAAACTGTGAAAATATATTGGCGGTATTTTTTTGTGTTTGTGACCATTAAGTTGTATGTATACATATTTTGTAGACCTACATATAAAAACACTAAAACCTGTCATAATAAATTGGCACTTTTTTCTTCTCTCTGTGAAGGTTGTGAGGTGGGTCTATATTCGATGTTTATGCTGAAGTATAGGTCTATTTTAAGACGATTAAAAACTGAATGTACTGGCAGATTTTTTTCTGTTTGTGACTTTCAATTTTAAATATAAACGTTTTGTAGGTCTGTATAAAAAAAACTTAAACCTGTGAAAATATATTGGCAGGTTTTCTTTTCTGTTTGTGACAATCAATTGTAAGAATACATATTCAGTAAGTCTGTATAAACACACACGCAACACACACACACACACACCACACACACACACACACACACACACACAACCACACACACACACACACACACACACACACACACACACACACACAACACACACACACACACACACACACACACACACACAACACACACTGAAAACTGTGAACATATATTGGTCACCATTTAGTTTTATGACCATCAGTTAGAAGTGTACACGATATTTTTTTTCCCATTTCCAAAAGATGACTTCATAATTACTGGAATTGTGACAGACCGATGTCTATGCTGAAGTATAGGGTTCAATAGTTGGTTTAGAAAGTAAAGTTACACTTCGAAAGGTGGTGATTGTGTTCTAAGTCTGCAGTCACCGTATCTTTCCCCGCAGTTACAAAATCAGGTCAGCAGCAGATGTGTCACAAATCACAGCTAGGGAGAAAGAAAATCCTCAGAGAACAGATTCTGCTGAAAGCTCAAAAAGAAATTTTCAGCATGTGCATTTTAGAAGGTGCTGTTTGTGTGAGTTCGGTTCATGTTAACGCAGTGGTTTTCTCTCTGTGTCTCTGTCTGTCTCTGGCCTGTCTGTCAGTCTCCGTCTCTGTCTGTGTCTGCCTGTCTGTCTGTCTGTCTGTCTCTCTCTCTCTCTCTCTCTCTCTCTCTCTCTCTCTCTCTCTCTCTCTCTCTCTCTCTCTCTCTCTCTCTCTCTCTCTCTCCCCATCAAATTAATAATTACGTCTATAGTTTACACTCACAAGTACATGCCGACAACCCCTCCCTACCCCGCCTCTTTAGTAGTTTTGAGACCTGCTTTGAACACAAGAGGTCGAGGGTTCAAATCCAGTTGAACACCGGAACCCTCCTCCAATTCTAACCCCAGAGAATATGACAGGCCCCAAATGATGGTTCGACAATTCGTCTGTTGAATGGGATTGTAAACAAATATTCTGGTGCACAGCGTGAGTTTACTGTACGTAAAAGAATCTACGAATTCAGGAAAATTGTTCCCTTTCTACAGTTCAATGATTCAGTGCAAGAACCCATTTCAGATACAAATGCGGTTAAAAAAAAAATTAAAAAAGTAATAATAAATTAAACAACAATAAATAACAAAAAAACAAAAGAAAACAAGCAAACAAAAACAAAACAAAGAAATCGAATTTTTAGTTTGTGTTGACACACACACCCAAGACAGTAGGTCCACAACCGAGCTTTGTCATCAAAAATAATATAGTACACTACATTACATTACACTACATTACATACATTACACTACACTACACTACACAGCACTACGCTACACTACTCTGCGCTACACTACCTACACTTCGCTACACTACACTGCGCTACACTACACTGCACTACGCCACACTACACTGTGCTACACAACAATACACTCGCCACGCTACACTACACTACATTACACTATACAACACTACGATACACTACACTACACTACACTACACTACACTACACTACACTACACTACACTACACTACACTACACACGTATACTGCACTACACTGCACTACACTGCACTACCTACACTACACTACACTACACTCACTACACTAACTCACTACACTACACTGCACTGCACACACTGCACTACGCTACACTACACTCCACTACGCTACGATCCACTCCACTCCACTACACTCACTGCATACGCTACGCTACATACACTACACTACATTACATTACACTACACTACGCTACGCTACACTACACTACACTGCACTACACTACATACACTACACTACATACACTACACTACCTACATACACTACACTACATAAACTACCTCTTCCTATCGTATATATCCACCTCCCTTGAGAACTAAACCCCAACAAACAAACAAAACCCATATCCATTCATCTCTGTCCATTATGTCTATATTTGATAACAACAAATTAGAAGCGTAGGAAGATATTATCCATGCTTATATCGTAAATTTTAACGTTCATATTCATACTGCTAAAGATACTTATGGTGTTATCATGGAGATGAAGGGGGGGAAAACACCCTATAGATGATAGCCAGTATGTAGTCACTGCTCATTTGTAGTCAGGATTTATTTGTGCTTCCAGAATAATGTCGTCTTTATGGCGTGTGTGTGGTGTGTGTGTGTGTGTGTGTGTGTGTGTGTGTGTGTGTGTGTGTGTGTGTGGTGTGTTGTGGTGGTGTGGTATGTGGTGCGTATGTGTGTGGTGGTGTGTGTGTGTGTGTTGTGTTGTGTTTCTGTATCTGTGTGTAGGCACGCGATAGTAAAACTGACATGCGTGCGTGCTGGTCGTGCGTGCGTGCGCGTGTAGCCTATGTGTGTGTATGTTTGTCTGTCTGTCTTGTCAGTGTGTAGGCAGGCGGGAGAGAAACTGAACATGTGTACCCTGTATCGGGTGTTGTGTAGCCTACATACATACTTTTTTTTCAAACAAGACTATAATCACAAATGTTCAACCAAAGGAAGGGACGACGACGCCCTTTATATAACGAAACGGAAGTTGCGCACCTTTTCTCCCAGGAAGACTGTTCATTCTGAGAGGAAGACTTCACATTGTATATTTATAACCATCTGGTTTGTTGAAGGTTATCAGTCATCCCCGTGATCGGAATGCGGCTACCTTAATGGTGGTATAAAAAAAGGGAAAAAAACAAGAACAAAGAAATAAACAAACACAAAAACAGTCGCACAACCATAGCCAAGGAAGGAAAACAAAATCATTTCACTTTATTTCTATATCGGAAAATCATTTCTTGTATTTTCTCATCCTGATCATGTTTATTAAAATGTAAAAAAAATAAAAATTAACAAATTAAAAGTTCTAACCGCCGTAGTAATAATAATAATAATACATGGAATTCATATAGCGCTATATCTTGTAAAAACAAATCAAAGCGCTTGCACTCGACCCTCACAACAAACAATCAATGACAATAAATAATTCTAGCAAATTCGAAAGCACACACGCGCGCGCGCGCGCGCACGCGCACACACACACACACGCAACACACACACACACACACACACACACACACACACACACACACCACACACACACACACACACACACACACACATTATAGAGGTTATACATTTTGACAGGGTGAATGGAATTTCAAATGTTGAAGGCAGGGACAAATAGGAGATGAAAACAGAAGACACAAATCTTAGGTTTGAAACAAGTGTGTCTTGAGGTTGGATTTAAAAGTGTCATATGTAGGCTTTTGCCGAAGGGATAGAGGGAGGTCATTCCAGATTGATGGACCAGAAATAGAGAAAGAGCGGCGGCCAACGGTAGATAGGTTGAATCTCGGAATTTTAAGGATAAGGTATCTGCAGCCGAGCGGAGGGAACGAGAAGGTGTGTACACGTGAAGACATTCACAGAGGTAGGAGGGTGCTGTTTTGTGGAGACATTTATAACAGAGAATACTGATCTTGTAGTTAACTCTCTGTGGCACAGGCAGCCAGTGGAGAGATTGCAAGAGAGGAGTAATGTGTTCAGATTTTTTCTTTCTGAGGACCAGTCGAGCTGCAGAGTTTTGTATGCGTTGGAGAGAGTGGATAGATGATGCTGGCAGACCAGCCAAAAGAGAATTGCAATAGTCCAGACGTGAAAGAATAAGAGAAGTGACTAGTTTGGATGTTGCATCAGTGGACAGGTACTTTCGAATTGCATTAATACGCGCGTAGTTGATAGTAGCATGACTGACAGGTCTGGTGATGAATTTTTGCATGGAGAGTGTGTTGTCAATAACGACTCCTAGATACTTTACGGCACTGGATAGAGGGACTGACGTATTGCCGAATTCTATTGAAGTTGTTGTGATAAAAGACAGTTTGTGTTTGGTCCCTACAAGCATGGATTCGGTTTTATCTGCGTTTAATTGTAATTTGTTCTGTATCATCCAGTTTTGGATATCTTGAAGGCAGTATGACATATTTGACGTAGTCTTGGCTAACTCTTCACAGTTTTCTGGGATCTTCATGTTTTGTTGGCAATAGCAAAACATGGCGTTCCTAATGATGACAGCGGCAAGGGAGATGGTTGAACTGAGTTAATAGCCAAACGGTAGTGTATTTTACGAAATATGCGTTTATCTAAATGGATATAAAGTGTGTATTTCATGACCAAAATTTATAGATAATATGTCAATATGTTCAGGAAAAAATTTTAGTTGTAACTTCAAGAGAAAAACTTGTGGAACAATCTTCCAAAAAAAAAAGCATACAAAAAGTCCCATAAATCACTAGTATTTTTTTTCGGGAGAGGGGGTGCTTGTTTCTTTGTTTTGTTTGGGGGGTTGTTGTTTTCTGGTTTGGGGCTTGTTTTTATGCTGTTGTTTGTTGTTGTTGCTGTTGTTGTTTTATTGCTGTTATTGTTTTTGTCTGGCTTTGTGTTGGTTGTGTGACTTGTTTGGGGTTGTTTGTTTTGTTGTTTGGGGTTTTTGGGGGGAGTGCTGCATTTGGTAAAAAATTTAACCTAACTCTAGTTTAAGAAAATGTACTTTTGCTTTGATATTAGATGAATAAATAGCATCCCACTCTTAGTTATAAAAAAGGAAATCACTCCTGTGGCTTATTAAAAACACCAGATGCCATATAGGTATTTGGGAAAACCATGTTACCATGTTCTGTTTATGAAAATGTCAGTACGTTCCTGTTCATAAACTTTATTCACTGTTATTCTGTTTGTAAGACATTGGTTTTGTTCATAAGATTAACTAATGTCACATAGGCCATCTTTAAAGGAAAATATAATGCCCACATTTTGATTGAGAAAAATAATTTCAGCCTTTAAAGGAAAATAATTATATGCCAAGGATCTCTGCTCTCTCCCACCCTCTTCAACATCTTCTTAGAAAGAATAATGGCTGATGCACTGGAAAATCATGAAGGAACAGTCAGCATTGGAGGCAGAACAATCACAAACTTACGTTGTGCCGATGACATCGACGGCCTAGCTGGAGAAGAGCAAGAGTTAGTCAGCCTGGTAAATCACCTTGATAAAGCCTCATCAGCATATGGCATGCAGATCAGAGCAGAGAAAACCCAGCTGATTACAAATAGTGTGAATGGCATCAGCACTGACATACTGACAAGTATTACTGGTAAGAAAATTGAGACTGTCTATAGCATCAAATATATTTTGGAGCTATAGTATCAGATGAAGGACCCAAACCTGACATTCTCTCCAGGATAGCCCAGACCATAGCTGCAATGACCAAACTTAAAGTCCTCTGGACTGATAAGAACATAGCCATCAGCTTCAAGATCAGACTGAGGTGTTCCCTGATCATGTCCATATTTTTGTACGCATGTGAAACATGGACCATAATAGCAGACATTGAAAGAAGGATACAGGCAATGGAGATGAGGTGCTTTCGCAAACTCCTTGGTATCTCATACAGAGATCATATTACTAATTAGGAAGCAAAAACCAGAATTTAAAAAAAAATGCCATCGGACCATATGAAGAGCTCCTAAGTTCAGTGAAAAAATGCAAACTAAAGTGGTACAGGCACGTCACGCGAACATCTGGACTGGCCAAGACTGTCCTATAGGGAACAGTTAAAGGATGGAGACGAAGAGGCAGACAGAGGAAACGATGGGAAGACATCAGAGAGAGGACAGGCCTTGGGTGGAGCGATCTGCTAGGAATATGGAGGGCCGTGAGGAGTGGAGGAAGCGAGTTTCAAAATCATCAGGGGTCCCCCACGGTCCGCAGACTAGGGTATAGGTGAAAGGTGAAAAGGTGATAATGCCCCTATCTCATTTAAGGACAATAATTTCAGCCTGTTCTATGCACACACAAAAATCTGTCCCTGTCTATGAAAACGATACCATCTTATTTTAGTTCTGAAAAAATGCATGTCTCTTTAAAATGAAATAATGATACAGCTGTAAGAAAAAAAATGAAATAATCTTCGATCTGTTTAGAATTATTTTACTATTTTCCTATCATGAAAAATTATTTTATTCTGATCTCTTTACAAAACTTGAAATCACTTTTTCTTGTTGAAAAAAATACACCGCCCTTTTCCTATACATATCTGTCCATCCTTTTTCTGAAGTAGAATGATTTCACACCTTTCCTCTTTGTTGGTCTGCTGTCCCCTAACTCCCTGGGCCATGTGGCTCACTGCTCTAAAATTGCCCGGCCTTTTTCTCGGGCAAGTTGAATCTGGCGAAGCCTATTCCACCCCAGGTACAGGATGCATGCTGGGTATGTTATTGTTTCCGTAACCCACCGAACGTTGGCATGAATTACACTATCTTTATCGTGTATATTTGATCTTCATCCATTTATGCACGAGGGAAATTAAGGCACTGGTAGGTCCCCACTTAAAGCTGAGTCAAGAGATCATAAAAAAATATCTGCTGTTAGTTCATCTGAGGCTGCTGTGGAGATTCAGACCTACAACTTTTTAGACCCACAGGACGGAAGGGAAGTGCTCTATCCACTCAGCTGTAGGGGAATGAAAGCAAACTCCCGCTTTTCTTTTCAGTTCTTTTCTTTCTTTTCTGCAAAGGCTTTCGTTGTAGTTAGACACGGGTCCAAAAAGACCAATTGCTGGATACATTTTTGGAGAACTCCCTGTGTGAATTCAAAGAATTCTGGTTGTACAACATTCTGTAAAAACAGATTTCTTCTACTTGTTATAGATAAAAAGGTTTTGGAGTTTGAAACATTTAGTTTTGGCGGCCATATTGGATTGTTTCCATGGCTACAGTGCAGAAAACATAGGGTTTTTTTAATTTTTCGGCTTTACAAGTGATACCCTTTCAGTATATGACATAACTTCTAACACGGGCTTGTAAACAAAATATCATCAGTTTCAACACTATGGTCCACCTTAAAGACAATTAAATGAACTTATCTTTCCGTGTGAAAAGTAAGCTCATCTGGTTCAATGTCTAGAAAAGTGCAGTAAAATCAAGTTTAGAGAAATGATACCAGCCCCTCTTTATTCAGGAAACATGTTATTGAAATATCACCAAACATCTGTTTTGGAAAATGTTATCATTGTACAGCTATATTTAAGTGACATTATATCACAATATTCTTCCCTAGTGACGCCTGCTTCAATTTTCGTGATTTGGATAGACTTATCACTACTCATATTTTAAAGTAAGTTAGTCCTCTCAAGAAAAAATTATTTCAATGTATTCAGGGCTTAAAAAATATAATTTCTTTGTACCTTTTAAATTCAAACCATATTGCTCATTCCCTCTCAAAGAACACGATTTTAACCCATTCATTCTTAGAAAAATACCATTGTGTACCTCTTTGATTAAGTAAAATTTACATAGCTATATCCCTCTTGTGAAAAAAAATCAGTAATAATGTTTTTATGGTTTCAAAAAGGATATTTATGTATGATACTACTAAAAAAAAAATTATATCATATTGTCCTAAACTAAATGAACACAGTATTTTTGTGTGTGTGGCTGTTATTGTTTCAGCCCTTGAAAATTTTGTTTGTGACAGTGATACTGGGAACAGTAGAGTTAATTTGTCTGATATGAAAAAAAATTTAAACAATTTGGGGACAAAATCTGGATCACATGGTGCTTGTGTTGTGATGGCAGTGAACCGACTGTATTGCACAGCTTAACTATGAGATTGCCAAAACAAGTGCCTTCAAAAACTCTGGACGTTAAAGGCTTTCTGATGTGGAAACCCAAATGACTTCTCTTATGCTTTTTTGTTTAGAAATATGCTTGAAAGGGATGATTTCAGTGTTGTTTTCATTTTAATCAGCACAAAATTTACATCATTGAACCAAATAAAGGAAACTGACGTGACATCTGATGTTTCCCAATGTGTGGTCTCTCCTTGGTTAATACCTCTCTGTCTCTGTGTCTCTGTGTCTCTGTCTCTGTCTGTCTGCCTGTCTGCCTGTCTGTCTGTCTCTCTGTCTCTGTCTCTGTCTCTCTCTCTCTCTCTCTCGGTAGCTTCCCTTGCTAGGAAACCAGCAAGACGCATCTCTCTGCAGCAGTCGCTTAAAATATCCAGTTTTTCACAGTTTCACGTACAGAATGCCTGTCGAAGGACTCCCGTCTACTTTAGAAGCTATACTGAATGCAGCTCTGCAGGAAAACACGCTGTCTTCGTTCAAGATAAACGGCAGAGGTAACCAAACAATTGTGATACTCAGGATGACAACAACAACTGCCAGCCAGCCCCCTGTCACTGAAGATCACAGTGTTGTGTATAGGAGAAAGTCTGTGTCACAGGCGAACAGGGACAGGAGAAGAGCGGAGGAGCATAGAATGCAGCAAGAAAAAAAGGCAAGTCCAATTGATTCATCCCCTTCAAATTTGTTTCTTCCAACCCCACCCAGTTTGCTATATACTGTCAACAACTGCAATGACGGGGTTGGGGCAGACATGTTTGTGTATGGTGACGAATCCCCTCCCTCTGTAACCCACCCCCTGACTGACACAAGGCATGATTGCCCATCCATTGACATGGCACCATGCAACACTGACACACAGACTGTGGCACTTGTATATGGGGCACTGGATGCGACAGAGTGTGTTGAACAGAGTTTGTGTGGGGGTGTTGAAACTGTTGAAACTGTCATGTGCCAAAGTGACACACTCCATGCCGACAAGAGTGGCAACACAGCTGCTTCACACTGTGTAGACAGCACCCAGCACGTGGAGACAGGGGACAGTGGACTTCGTGAATCACGACAGCCAACAGCACAGCCACGAGATTTTGGCAGGGAAATTTTGGCAGCCCTCCAGGAAGGGCAGGAACGTTTGGTACGTGCATTGAGAGGCGAAGAAGAGCCCGTGGTTTTGAATGAAACTGTGGAAAAAGAGCATCTATCTTCTGGTATATCGTGACTGCTGTAATGAAGCAAATGTTTTGCAAAATATTTTCGAAATATTTCTTTCTAATGTGCTTTTTGACTAAATGGTAATGAATTCCATGATAAGGAATCCTTGTCTGGATGATCATATAATTGTATGCCATGGTTTTCTTTTTTTTCGCATTGCAATGGATGTACCTATCTATGCAATTAAATCATTTGAATCATTTGAATCAATCTCTGTGTGTGTGTGTGTGTGTGTGTGTGTGTGTGTGTGTGTGTGTGTGTGTGTGTGTGTGTGTGTGTGTGAAATACAATGTAAATACAGACATGAATTAAAGTACTCAAGCATGAACAAGTACCACAAAATTGGATACATGCAATATATGTTCAATATTATATGCAATGTTCAGTGAGTAAATCACTACCTGTTTTCCGTGTGTTTTGCATGCATTGATATAATATTCTACTGCTGCTACTCCCCGGCCTTTATCTCCGCACCACACACAGGCATACCCAGGCTCGTTAGCTATTATGTCCCATCCTGGGAGCCAGTATTTATGGAGAGCCACCAAGAGGCCACCAGCCTCAAACGTCCCTGCACTTATTATGCTAGGTCACTTGTATGTTCACTGCCGTGTTATGGACCAGCATACAAAGAACAACACATTTTGCCGTCTACATAACATTATGGTCCACGTAAATGAATCTACGGCTTGAAAAGGCGTGACCCTCAATGGGGATGCCGGGCGCCTGACAGCATAAATAGCATCCCCACCTTCTGGAAATTATGTGCTAGAAATTCCCCCTTTACTATACCTCCCTTTGTTGTATCGGCCTCGTTTCTTTTCTTCCTGTTATCTCCTTCTGGTCTATTTTCTGCCTTCTGGGTCCATTCTCCGTCCTTTTTTACCGTCACGACTGATCAAAAAGATCAATCTCTCTCACGCCGAAGTCGGATGTGCGGGGCATGACTTGTCAGGCGCTTAATTAACGGCAGTGCAACGCATTTTCGCTCAGATGACAGGCGATAGTTGCTGTCTGAGCATTGGATGAAGAAGAAGAAGAAGAAGGTGAAAAGACTTATCACAGGCAAATGTATAATACGCTACTCATACAAAAATAAACACACAGACAGAGATAAAGAAATGAAATAAAATAGTTGGGTTGCACTGTAAAGGTTTGTGTAGTTAAGGTATTTCTGAAGACTATTTTGTTTTTTTCTTTTTTTTCTTTTATTTTTGGTTTGAGGTGGGGGTGGTGGAGACGGCGTCTGCTTTGGTTATTTATTTTCTGCTTATTAATTTTGTTTCTGTGAGAATGAGAATTCTTATTGATTTGTTGTGTTTTGTTTTTTTCAAAGAATAAAATGGCAAACTGTGTGTATTGGCTATAATGAATCTAGATAGATTCATCTACATTTTGCATCTCTTTAAAAAAAAAAAAAAAAAAAAAAAAAAAAAAAAGACACTCTGTGTGTGTGTGTGTGTGTGTGTGTGTGTGTGTGTGTGTGTGTGTGTGTGTGTGTGTGTGTGTGTGTGTGTGTGTGACGGTGTTTCTACCACTACAGTAATACTGGGTTTTTTCCCCATTTTCATTGTGCAACAGGTGCTCTCTTCGTCAGGACAAAGACTTACTCGCATGTCACAATATTTTTATTTCAACATATTGTTAACGCTTTGTTGGGGGGTGGGGGGAGGGTTGTTAGTTTGTTTATTTGTTCGTTTGTTTGTTTTATTTTTGTTTTTGTTTTGTTGCTTTTTTGTTTTGATTTTTTGTTTGTTTTTTGTTGTTGGGTTTTTTGTTGGTTTTTGTTGGGGGGGTTGTTGTTATTATTTGTTTTTTTGTTTTTTGTTGGGGTTTTTTTGGGGTGGGTCCTTGGCTAGAGCTCCGAGGTTCACCAATGGTGAGATTTTGCGTAGCCTATGCCACTGTTTTTGACGAGTGTTAAACTTGTTTTCCGATTTCGAGAATTGTTTCGAAACCCGACACCTGTGTGCATGCCGGTTGTTTTTTTTTTGTTGTTTTTTTTTTTTTACTGGATTTGGGTTTTTTGGGTTTGGTTTGGGGCTGTTGACTTTTTGATGGTTGGTTGTTTTTTTGTTGTTTGTTGTTTTTTCTTTTCTTTTTTTTTTGGGGGGGGGGGTCTGGGCTGTTTTTGCACTTTGCTTTTTTTTGTTTTGTTTTGTCATCTGTTCCTATCGCATAAAAATGGCTTACTCTTCCGAAAGGCTGGACGATTTTTTTTAACGTGTGCGCAAGATGTTCTGCAAGCATTCGTTCACACATAGGGCCTGGGTTTAGAGTCTCATCTGAAGGACTTTAAGGGGGGGGGGGGGGAGTGGAGTCAGTACTGATGTTAACCTCCAAAGTAAAAAAAATTCCCCTAAAACGAGCGCCTCCGTGGTGGTTTGATCCTGGGCTGTCATATCACGGGCACAATTTATTTATTTATTTATTTATTTATTTATTTATTTATGTATTCATTACCACTTTATGTCACAGCAGATTTCTCTGCGTAAAATTCGGGCTGCTCTCCCAGGGGAAAGCGCGTCAACACAAGTGCA
>CM060318.1:16236548-16256548 GCA_030674155.1 Stramonita haemastoma
TTAAAAGTATTTATGAAGAGTACAGTTTTAATTCTGAAAAAGAGTTGGCAAGTTCAAGGGAAGTAAAACAGAAGACAAGGGATCTTAATAAAGACTAACAAAAAAAATAATCATAGTAGTAAAAAGATGCACGAAGTAGGTTTGACTTTGAAAGCAAAACAGACAATAAAAAGATGTAGTAAAAAAAAATATTATAAAAAAGAAGAAGAAAAAGAAAAAGGAGGAGGAGAAGAAGAAGAAGAAAGTAGGTTTGACTTTGAAAGCACAAAAAAAGCTATAAAAAGATATAAAAAGAAGAAGAGAGAAAAAAAAGTGGGGAAAACGGTAGTAGAATACGGTGTAGAAGAAAAAAACTGAACGGAGGAAGAGAAACTGAAAACAGGGAGGACAATGGGACGAAACAATGGGAACTAATGGGAATAGAGGTCCAACACTTGCCATCAATATTAATTAATAGCCCATTACCTTGTGGAAGGGAGGGGGGGGGGGTCGTTCCTTGACTAGAGCTTCGAGGTTTACCAATGGTGAGATTTTTTGCGCATGCTACCGCACCCCCCCCCCCCCCCCCCCCCCACCACCACCACCACCAGTTAGGCAGCTGCATTCCGACTTTTAGGATGGTGTCTAAACACGACACCTGTGTACATGCATTTTTCTTGAATTTTTGTTTTTTCCCTGATCCTACCAACACGAAATGACCTACTCTTCTGAAAGGCGGGACGGGTTTTTAACGTGTACGCAAGATGTTCTGCAAGCATTCGCACACAAGGCCTCGGTTTATAGTCTCATCGGAAGGACTGAATTTCAGTTCGATTTTCTCGTCGAAGTGGAAAGAAATGGCAAGGCTGGGAATCGAATCTTAGAGCCTAACGGTTAAGTTGTTAGGCAGGTGAACGTCTTAACCGTTGTGCCACTTTCCTTCTTGTGTTCTTCTGCTGCAGCAGACCCACTGTTGTTAAGTGTGTTTTCCCTATCAGCAGGTATCAGCAGAAAGACCGTATGGCACCACCTGTGCTTCGTTTGCTTTGCCAATCCTGTGAACAGTGTCGCCACCATAACAATGCTATTTGTTATGTTATGCACACAAGAGGGGTTTTCTCCTTGTTAATCATGCCAACAGTGTCGCCAACACTTCGATCTGTAAAGTTTGTTGGGTGGTTGTGTGTTTTTTTTTTAATCTTTTCCCTTTTTTGTTTTGTTTTGTTTGTTTTTTTTGTTTTTTGGGGTTTTTTTGTTTAATGGGGTTTGTTTTTGTTTTTTATTTTTGTTGTGTTTTTTTGCTTTTGTTTGTGGGGTTTTTTTTGGGGGGGGTTCCTCATTTAGAGCTCTGAGGCACACCAATTGTGAGATTTTGTGTATGCGACCGTTTTTGCCCACCACGAAGGTAGCCGCATTCTGACTTCGGGGATGTATGCTGGGTGTGTTTGTGTTTCTGTAATCCACTGAACGCTAACATGAATTACGGAATCTTCCACGTGCATATTTGATCATCTGTATGTGCATGTATATATATATATATATATATATATATATACATGCACATACAGATGATCAAATATGCACGTGGAAGATATATATATATATATACACGAAGGTAATTAAGGCACTTGCAGGTCTGCACTTAAAAGTTGGCCCGAGAGATCGTAAATCCCCACCCTTGGTCCACCATACGCCACCGGGATTCAAACCCCCGACTTCGTGGACCTATGGGATTGAAGTCGAACGGCCTTAACCACTAGGCTATAGGCGTTTATCATGGTTAGTTCTTCAGTTTAACGTCCTTCCACAAAATAGTGTTATCAGACAGTGTGTGTGTGTGTGTGTGTGTGTGTGCGCGCGCGCGCGCGCGCGCGCGTGTGTGTGTGTGCCAAAAAAGAAGTGTGTTCTTTTTCTTTTTTTCTTTATTCTTTTATATCGAGGATAATGGAATAAGCACTCTTGTGCTTTTTTACACCCAGTCCCCGTGCGTATGCAGTTTTGTAAATGTCATCTGTTCCCACCGGCACACGATGGTCTACTCTTACGAAAAGCAGAACAGGATTTAACGTGTGCGCAAGATGTTCTCTGTGTGTGTGTGTGTGTGTGTGTGTGTGTGTGTGTGTTAGTTTAACTGCAGCTTGTGCAGAGAGGAATAGCAGTGGATTGGTGGTCTAGAGGTAACGCACCAGCCTTGAAAGCGAGAAGCCTGGGTTCGATACCCGTTTATTCCCTAAACGTACCCCCCGTCCACTAGACCGTGGTGGTTGGCCTGGGTGCTAGTCTTTCTTCTGTGCTTTCAGCACAAGTAAAAGAACCCACGGGTTTAAGTTTTGAATGTTTTTATATATGGTTAATGAATGCGTTTGATGTTTTGTATGTTTCTACACATGGTTAAATTATGTATGCGTTTGATGTTTTGTTGTTGTTTTTATACATGGTTGATGTGTACGTTTCATGGTTTGTTGTTGTTTTTATACATGGTTAATGCATGCGCTTGATGTTTTCATACACCTAGTTAATGCATGCGTTTTATGTTTTCTTTTTTTTCTTTTTTACACATGGTAAATAGATAGAATGCATGCGTTTTATGTTTTGTATTTTTTACACGTAGTTAATAGAATGCATGCGTTTGATGTTTTGTATTTTTTACACATGGTTAATATAGAATGCATGCGTTTAACTTTTTTTTTTTTTTTTACACATGGTTAATGCATGCCTTGATGTTTTGTTTTTTTTACACATGGCTAATTGTATGCGTTTGATGTTATGTTGTTGTTTTTTTACACATGGCTAATGTATGCGTTTGATGTTATGTATGCTTAAACACATGGTTACTGATGTGTTTGATGTTTTGTTGTTGTTTTTATACATGGTTGATGTGTACGTGTATATTTGATGTTTTGTATTTTTATACACTTGGTTAATGTATGCGTTTGTTATTTTGCACGTTTTTACACATGGTAAATGTATGCGTTTGTTGGGGTTTTTCCTTTGTTTTTTGTTGTTTTTCACATGGTTAGTGCAAGCGTTTGTTGTTGTTTTTTGTTGTTGTTTTTACACATGGTTAATTGATGTTTTATATGATTTTACACATGGTTAATGCATGCATTTGATGTTTTGTTATTTTTACACATGGTTAATGTATGCCTCGATATTTTGTGAGCACTTGCACATGGTTATCTTATGTGTTTGTTGTTCTGTATGTGTTTGTACATCGTCATGTTTATGCACGATGTGGATGTTTTCTTTGCATTTGCATGTGGTTAATGTATGCATTATATATATGTGTGTGTGTGTGTGTGTGTGTGTGTGTGTGTGTGTGTGTGTGTGTGTGTGTGTGTGTGTGTGTGTGTGTGTGTGTGTACGTGCGTGCGTGCGTGCGTGCGTATGTGTGTGCACGGACATAGTTAAAGCATGCATTTGATTTTTGTGTGTGCAATCGCACACGGTAAATGCATGCACCTGATGCTTTGTGTGCGTTTGCACATGGGAGCACGGTAATATTATAACCACATCTGAAAGACTTTTGAATGGGGGAAAGGAACACAAGTCTGTGCCAATGTTTACTCCAGGGCAAAAATTGACCTGAACAAGATACTTCAGGGAAGAATTGAACCCCCTCCCTCTGTTTCCGTCATATCACAAGTCCAACCACTATACTATGTTGACCCCCCCCCCCCCCCCCCCCCCACCTCTCCCCCCGACTCCCTAAGTATTACTCATACTGGTATCTATTGAAGGTCCCCAAAAAGTTGCTACAATCGATAGCTGCAGGTTGGGTTGTTTTGGGGGTGGGTTTTTTTTTTCCATTTGTTTAATAGCATTCGATCCGCAATCACAAAGAAAAGTCTGTTAACATGACAAAGTTGGGGGGGGGGGGGGGGATCTCATGCAGTCATGGAAACAAAATCTAATAACTGAGAACAAGATTTTCTTGTTTGTACATTCGTTCGTTCCTCGGCTAGCAGCCTCGAGGTTTACATAGGGTGGGATTTTTGCGAATGTGATGGTTCCCCCCCCCCTCCCCCTCCCCCACCTTTAAGGTAGCCGCATTCCGACTTGGTGGGATGCACAAAGATATTATTTGGGGGTTGGTTTGGGAGTTTTCTGAGTATCACAATGTTTTAATGTTTTAAACAAACAGGCAGGAGAAGACTCTTAACGAATTTTTTAATAGATCACCACCACCACCCTCCCCTGTTCCTCGGCTTGAACGGGGATGGGATAGCCGCCTAGTGGTCAGAACATTGCGCTGGCAATATGACGACCCAAGTTCGATTCCCGTTGGAGGGGATTTTCCCCTGGAGTTAACATCAGTGCTGACTCCACTCTCCCCAAAAGTCTTTCATGAGACTGTAAACCGAGGCCCCGTGTGCAAACGCATGCAGAACATCTTGCGCACAGGTTAAATCCTGTTCCGCTTTTCGTAAGAGTAAGCCATTGTGTGCGGGTGGGAACAGATGACAATATTTACACAACTGCATACACACGGGGACTGGATGAAAAAAGCACATGAGTGCTTACCCCATTATCCTTGATATAAAATAAAATGTAAAAAATAAAATAAACTCTGAGGTTTACGCATGGGATTGTTTTTGCCCACCATTAAGGTAACCATAATCTGACTTCCCAAGAAATAGGTTAATGAGTCTCTAAAGAAATATATTTCTAAAAAATTACGCTTCAAAAAAAACACCTTGTTGATATTGGAAAGAAAAATGTGAAGTTTATTGATGGCAATAGAATAGTTTTGAACATAACCTGATAAGGCAATGACCACATAATAATAAACACATAATTATCATAAGCACTCTAGTATCACTTTTCAACTGAAAATTATAAAATACTGATAAGTTATGATTTCCACAAACAAGTTTACTGTTATTCTTTTTTTTTCCTTTTAAACCAACCAACACCTGACACACTTCTTGTACGTATACACACATTACAGCTGTACAACAGATAAAATGAAATGCAAACCTTCAACAAGCAACCAACAACAACACATAACACACACACACACACACACACACACACACACACACACACACACACACACACACACACACATACACACACACACACACACACACACACACACAATCCAATGTAACATCTTGGAGCAACTTCTTTAACAAATGCAAACAACAACCAAATATTGTTCAGTTCCAACATAATATTTCTTAATGAATGAAAGTGAAGAGATTATGTATCATAAGTCATCTAGAAATATTTCTGAATCAATTGCGTAATCAAAGCATTACATCACAACTCATTTCAAGTTTTTCTCCCACAAAAAAAGTACAAAACAAAACTGTTTGTTAAAGTTAGATATCAGAACCTTTCTACCACCAAAGAAAATTGTTTCTGATACCATAACCCCAATAGATGTACTATAAAAACTGTTGAGCTAATGCCTCTTTTCTCAAATTCCCTTCAGAAAAAAATAAACTGCAAGTATACAAGTCACCTGCACATATTGAAATAGCTCTGCACTTCAATAAACACTCGTAAGACTGACATGGATTCTGAAATAAAAATGCAAGTTTATAAGATACACATGTATAACATTCCACACATTCTATTAGCTAATACAAAGCAGTATTTCTCACAAGCACATCAGAAAACAACAACAATGAACATCTGCACAGCACACATTTCCATGCTTTCTGCTCAAAATGCGGTTAAAGTTAGATCACATGATTCCATCACTCTTCCACTTTTTCAAATATCCTATTGCCAATACATGAGCAAACACACACACACACACACACACACACACACACACACACACACACACACACACACACACACACACACACACTTTTATCAGAATAAATGACCTGACAGCAAGCTGCAGTGATAATATTACACAGTATCCAGTCCCCTCTATTAATCAATGAGTTATAATAATAAATGATATTGATAATGAAATATTCAGTCGAGCTGTTCATAGATACACAAAAAGACCAAAAAAAAGCTACACACATAACATGTAGCAAGAAAATACTGAACTGTTAACATGGATGAGAAGCGAACTGTTTCATGGAGAGCTGCTAGGATTCATCAGATACACACTCTGATTCTAATATTTTGTGACTGGGGACACTGTCTATACAGCATCAGTATGTCACCAGATTTTCAAATTGAACCATGACGATTTCCTTAATGAAGATAAAAAATTAAAAAACCACACCAGAAAACCTTACAATATTTACTCAGGCCACCCTGAGTATCAGATTTTAAAGGGCACATCACAGTCAGTTTGACTAGATCAGATTGATACACTGACTACATGATAAAGAGGAACTGCATGAAAACTGTCATACTGCCTGTGATGAAGAAGACCACAAAATATACAGCTGCAGTGTGGAGCTTTGCTAAATCAAATCCTTAGGTCCTGATGGATGAAAGAGAGACCTTATGACAAACGCCAATGCAGAATTGAAGATTTTTCACACACACAACTATAATTATCTGCTTTGATGGCTAAATGATCAAATAATTATCTTCTACTGTTCTAGTTTTATCTGCCTAAACCTAAGTGGTCTTTTAACCTCTTGCCTAACTAAGACTATGCTTCCATTCACACTGACTATGCTTCCATTCACAGCTTCAATTTCTTTTTCTTTTTTTTTTTTTGGGGGGGGTTTTTTTTTTTTATTCCTCAGCTGCAGCTCTGAGGTTCTCCATCAGTGAGATTGTTTGCATATTTTCCCCCACCATTTAGGTAGCCGCATCCTGACTTAGGGAATGTCTAAACACAACACCTGTGTGCATGTGTTTTTGTCATTTTTGTCATCCATTCCTACTGACACACACTGGCCTTTTTCTTCTGAAAGGTGAAACTGGTTTTTTTTAACATGTGTACAAGATGTTCTGCATGCATTCACACATGGTACCTCAGTTTATATTCTCAGCCAAAGGACTTTTGACATTTAGTTCGATTTTCTGGTAAAAGTGGAAAGGACAAGGCTAAAAATTGAACCCCAAAAACTTCCAATTTCTAATTCAGGCTGAACACTAGTTTCTTCACAGGCAGTAGTCATTCTTTTTCAATTCATGAAATTATGGTATTGAAAACCTCAATGAATGTAGAGACGATTGCCTCTTGTTTCTGCTTCTTAAATTTGGGTGGCAACATTTCTGGTGAACATCTACAGTACTGTTTAGCCGCCACTGTAGCCTAGTGGTTAGGGCGTTGGACTAGTAATCTAAAGGTTGCGGGTTCGATCCCAGCTTTCGGCTATGGCGTTGTGCCCTTGGAAAAGGCACTTTACGGCTATTTTCTCACCCCACCCAGGTGTAAAAAGGGTACCAAACTTGTGTTGGGGGTTAACCCTACGATAGACTGGCGTCCTATCCAGGGGGAAGTCTATGACTCTCAGTCGCTTAACGCCACAGAAACCGGGATAAGCACCGGCCTGATGAGCCTTAGGCTCGAGACAGACTTTAACTTAACTCTACAGTACTGTAACGGATAGCCTAGTGGTCAGAACATTGCGCTGGCAATTTGAAGACCCGGGTTCGAGTCCGGTCGAGGAAATTTTTCTCCTGGAGTTAACATCAGTGCCGACTCCACTCTCCCCAAAAGTCCTTCGGATGAGACTTTAAACCGAGGCCCCGTGTGCGAACGCACGCAGAACATCTTGCGCACACGTTAAATCCTGTTCCACTTTTCGTAAGAGTAGGCCATCGTGTGCCGGTGAGAACAGATGACAATATTTACAAAACTGCATACACACGGGGACCGGATGAAAAAAAGCACATGATTGCTTATTCTGTTATCCTCGATATAAAAGAAAAAATGAATGAATGAATAACGTAGAGACTGGAAATTCCAGGTGTCCTCATCTATATCTTCCAATTGGCCTACTCTGCTAAAATGGAATGTTTTAGTTGTATGAGCAGCTTTGGTGAAGTGGTTAGTTCAGAGTAACCATCAGTTAGGAATATGGGGTTCTATCCTCGGTAGCTTGTTTATTTGGGGAAAGGGGGGGGGGGGGATTTTTCTGGCTCAACCCAACTCTGACCTAGTACACAGCATACTTGTAATGGGATTTATTAATGCAAAGACTGGACCACACAGGCAAGTACCATCCACTTTACCTTCCTAAATCTGAATGCCAGTTTTTCTTTTCTTTTCTTTTTCTACAACCTAAAGATTTTCATCACTTGTGAAATTTTTGCACATGCAAGCATTTTTAAACCGGCATTTACAGTAACCATATTCAGTCTTGGGCGACACTGTCTGTTGCTACAATGACCTAACCAATGCTGCATGTGTTTTACTTTATTGGGGAAAGAGGAGGTGTCAGAGACACCAGTTTCTCTAGGAACCAGCATTTTGAGGGCAGCATCTCCTCTCCCTCGCTGGAATAAGTTACCTTCACTGTTGCTAAAGAGGGTAGCTACCCATTTACAGCAGGGTGAACTGGGAGGCTGCACAAAAGCCAAGGTACACAAATGGTCACCTATTCAAGAGGTAACCACCAATGTGTTTGACAGTCCCTAAATTGGGAATCTCCACAGAGACATTTTTTATATTTTTATTTAATGCTTTTTATATCAAGGATAATAGAATAAGTACTCATGTGCTTTTTTTCATCCAGTCCCCGTGTGTATGCAGTTTTGTAAATATTGTCATCTGTTCCCACCAGCACACAATGGCCTACTCTTACGAAAAGTGGAACAGGATTTAACGTGTGCACAAGATATTCTGCGTGCGTTCGCACACGGGGCCTCGGTTTACAGTCTCATCCGAAAGACTTTTGGAGAGAGTGGAGTCAGCACTGATGTTAACTCCAGGGGAAAAATCCCCTCCACCGGGAATCGAACTCAGGTTGTCAAATTGCAAGTGCAATGTTCTGACTACTAGGCTATCCCATCCCGAATAAATACAATCACAACAACAGCATGTGTTTGCTTCTCTTGGTCCTGCTACACTCCACACACCAGAGTTGCAATAAAAGGAAACATTGAGGAACAGCCCCACCACACAGTCTCTGAGTGATGTAACTACCTGGATCATCACTGACACCAGTTTTCAGATCCAGACCCTTCATGTTCTCTCTCCTCATGGTCACCTCTGTTTCTCTTCATCTCTGTCTCTCTTCATCTCTGTCTCTCTTCATCTCTGTCTCTCTTCATCTCTGTCTCTCTTCATCTCTGTCTCTCTTCATCTTCATCTCTGTCTCTCATCATCTCTGTGTCTCATCATCTCTGTCTCTCTTCATCTGTCTCTGTTTCTCTTCATCTCTGTTTCCCTTCATCTCTGTTTCTCTTAATCTCCATCTCTCTTAATCTCTGTCTCTCTTCATCTCTGTCTCTCTTTGTCTCTGTCTCTCGTCTGTTTCTCTTCATCTCTGTCTCTGTTTCTCTTCATCTCTGTCTCTGTTTCTCTTCATCTCTGTCTCTCTTCATCTCTGTCTCTTTTCATCTTCATCTCTGTCTCTTTTCATCTTCATCTCTGTCTCTCTTCATCTCTGTCTCTCTTCGTCTCTGTCTCTCTTCATCTCTGTCTCTGTTTCTCTTATCTCTGTCTCTGTTTCTCTTCATCTCTGTGCCACTGCTATGGCTTTGTCACAACAGGGGGCGGCTTCAAGGCATGCAGACCCATGGGGGACTGATTATAGGTGGGGAGACTAGATGATAGTCACCCCACTGAAATGAGCAACCTACTCAGTCTGAGTCTGGCTCATCACATTGAGCTGTTAATAAACACTGACCTAGGAGCACACTGAAGTTGGCGCTGACAAATTGCATCTCAATGCCTTTGAAAATTTACAGTCATCATGATGTCTTTTACAAAGTACTTTTATTTTTTTAATTACCAGTAACTTTTTAATAAATTATTTTTAGTGCATACTAGTGAGTGTTGAATAAAAGACAAAACCATGGTTTTGTGTTGGTTTTTTTTATATAAAATGTAATGCAAAGTAGTACTGCTGCTAAAAAACAAAATTCTATTAAAAAAAATATATAAAAAAAGATGAATCAATAATGTATGTTGAAAGAAAAAAAATCAACCACAATGAAAGTCAGAGAACACTGACAGCCAAAGACAGAACTGAGGATATGTTGCTCTCGTTTACACTGGCTATGATTATGAGGAAAGCACAGCATCAGCAAAGAAACATTTTAATTAAACCTAGTTGTCTGAGAACTGAAACAGTCACACACAAAAACTAACCAGCAACAGAGCAAAAACCCCACATCTATACCTCAGTTTCACATGGTACAAATAACATACAAAACCAAGGGACTGTTTATCACTCCACAAACTGACGCCTATACACTGGCGTTTTTTAACGACAACAAATTAGCAGAAGTCAGTTATCCTTAACATTCACTCATCAACAATAAAACCCAAACTGTGTTGAAACACTCTTCCTCCCCAAAAAGGTTTATGGTTACCAGTGGGAGTGTTTTTGTTTGTGTTTTTTTTTTTCTTTTTAATGAAGACAATGTTGTGGCACTTGCAAAGCCAATTTCAAGGCGGTAAATTGATAGATATGATGCCCTTGGTACATGGCAGCAACATGACAATGTCAGCCTTCCATCAACTACTAACAGCACAGCACACCTCGACTCAATGAACACTTTTACCTATAATATAGCCTCACAACACTCACAATGCACTCACAGTTCATCACTCCAGGTCATAACATAAACAAATAAATGCCCACATATACATCTACTGAGAATATCAATTTCACAATTTCATGTTCAACTGATTCTTCTACCCCCACCCCCACCCCAAAATATGCAAATGCCATGACAAATAAAATAAATCCCCACGTGCATCTATTGAGAATATTAATTGCACAATTTTACGCTCAAGTGATGCTTCAATGATATAAATGATAAAACAAATGAGAAATTCCCTTCACAGACTTGACATTAGTCTACTCCTCATGACATGCTCAGTCACATATATCTGAACTGTGTCCACTGTTAATTACAGTCTGTAGTACAATTAAGTGTGTTTCATACAACTTTAAAAATTCATTTTCCATACTCAGTTTTTCTTGTGGTCCTTTTAACCTGCTGTCAGTTACATCTCAAGTCTTTGCACTTGGTTTAAACAAATAATTATTCAAGGTGGGGAGGCGGGGGGGGGGGGGGGGGGGGGGGGGTATTGTACACAAATCCATTAGGAGCAGCCATTGTACTTGCAACCAGCTTTAAAAAATATCAAATAAAATCGGATGTGCCCTTTGAAGATTTCAAATAGGACTTTTTGTAAGTTTTATTGATTGTCATTAACTCCTTTACTTCTGAAACATTTTGCTACAGTATATGCTGGCAAATATGAAACGGAATAAGCATTGTATACTGATGCATGTTGTACACATGCATCAATACAGCATTGCTGGGAGAAAGGATATGTCCTGCTGTATGCTGTGCATACTGCAATATCAACACACTCAAGAAATGAAAAGCAAAATACATGAATTTGTAAATGAATGTTATACACTCATAACTGATTCACCATAAGTCCTCTCACTGAAAGTTTAGGGAGAGGTCCAATGTCTTTGGAGTATAATTAATGGGAGATGGACACACCAAGTCCCTACAGAGAATAACCATTACACTATCAATTCAGTCTGACAGCAAGTTCTTTCTTAAACACAGCTGCTTCAATCTTCACAGTTGAAGATCTATGATTTCTTTGGTAGCACAATCAGATAGAACTGAGGATCCCTAAACAGTAATGATTTTGTTACATTTGTTCTGCCTTTAACTTGTTTATGGAAAACCTAAATCAAAGGAGTGCCTGACAAAATAATACAAATTTGATGCTATTCAGGGTCAAGACAAACTGGCAATAATTATATTGATCGGCCAAATTGGCTTGAGAGGACTTTTTAAAATTTTTAACTTATTGATTCTAGAAGGCAACACAGATCTGAGATTGGAGCTGACAGCTGTTAATGATGACTTCAGGACTCTACAAGTACAAGCACTGTTTCCTGTTGATCAAAAGGAGAGAATGAAATACCACATATCGCTAATAATCATGTAACAGACCAGAGGTAATCATCTATATTAGCTCCCATCTCTGCTATAACCCCTCCAGTCAGTATACAAGGTGATGGTACAGTCCCTAAACCAGATAGCTCTGCTGGGACTCGTTAACAGAATCCAACCAAACTAAAAAAACAACCTCCCAGCTATGGAGCATGCTCAGAACAGTAGGGAATGTGGCCTCTGTAAAGAGGATGTATAAGTTCTACAGCTCACCAGGAAGGCAAAGTGTATGTGGGGAGAGGGAGGTCACAACTACCATCCAAGGAAACAGTGTCTTGCACACTTCTCTGGTGCGTCCCATTTTGGTCATGCGGCTCTTACCCCTCCTCCTTTCAGAGAGGGGGAAATCAGGACCATTACATCACAAATACATACATATATATGCACATTTTTAAAATATGACATCAAGATATGTTTCATTTCTTGTCTTTAAAAAAACTTGGCAACTTCACACAAGTGACAAAATCTAAAAACAATAAGCAAGAAAAAATAGTTTACATTCATCCCAAGAAACAAAAAAAAAACCCAGACAAGGGCAACAATTTTAAGTCAATAAATAAATAAATGATGTTCGCATTACCCGTCAGCTAGCAAAAAAGACACCATGTTTGAGGAGCTACATTTGTCTTAGAACTAACTACCAACCGTTAACTAAGTAAGAGCGCTAAGTATAACACTGATTTTGGACTCCGTGACAAGACTACAAACACTCAGTTGAGACAGGAGTATCGCCTACTTTACTGACAAAAATCTGCCAGTGTTGCTTTCATTACCTGGCCAGCACTGCGTATACATGTCTGTATAGATCTATCTTCTCTCCACACCAGAGTCATTATGGAAATAAGCAGAGTACAATTCTTGTCGCATGATTTCAAATCTAGCTGGCTCTCTATAGTATCATCATCCTGCGCAATCTCACTGATCACCATGTTATGAAGAAAATATTTTCGATTTTGTGGCTCTATCAACCCTGGTCTTATACACTTTACTTCAGTTTTAGTTTCTCCTTTACCCCATGCTTGTGGTGAGTTCTAGACCCCCCAAAATTGCAGATTATATCATTAAGGGCCATCTGAGGACATGGTGATAAGTGAACACTCATGAACAGATGTCTCACACAGTCTGACTCTCAACTAAACTATCGTTATTTATTTATTATCAGAAGGGAGCTAAGTAGATGACGTCTTGTGTATCATACATACAATGTGATATAAGAACAGGCAACGCTTACCACCACCCAGACAACTTGGCAGAACTGCAAGGCCTCTTCTGGTGGGTAGACTCTTGCTGTATCACACATAGTGAGTGCCAGCTGATAGGTTTTCTGAGGACGCAACAGGATGGCTCTACATCTACACGTGTGTGGCTCTGTGTGGTAAGACTGGTACAATGTTCTACAAGCAGTGTGAGATTAGTAGCACTTGGGAACATCCTAAAGGATGGGGATTTCATTATCATTTCACGACGTTTACAGCCTCACCAATCGTGAAGGCCATATATACCAAAGCTGTCACCTCAGAAGATAAGCAAGCAATTAAAACCAGCTTAGAAACCAAACAATATGGAAGGTAATTCAAAAAAGACAGGGATAATAACAGAAACCATCCCAACCCTGCAGTGATAGACGGAAATTCATCCCTATTTCTGTATGTCCCTTTAGTTTTTAGTTTTACAATGTTTTGGGTTGTTTTTTTTTACAAAAACGTTAGCTGCAAATGGCCTGCACAAGCAAAGGAAATACTTCAAAGTAAACTGACATCTACAATGATCTATAATCATCTTTTCATTTCAAAAATCTCTACACAGCATCTGAAACAAACTGAAATTTTACTACAATACAAAAGATAATAAAAAAAAAAAAAAAAGTTTTTAAAGTACATTGATACCAAGCTTTTATTTATCATTAAATTTGTCCGCTCATTTTTCTTTTCTTTCATTTTGAAATAAATGCTTACACAATTTATTTTAAAAGTGACACAGAATCAAAACACCAAGACAATAGTGAATACATTGCAAAATATGTGGGGGGAAGTCCAAATCTGTGTTTTAAACAAAATGGAAAAGGAATGGGGAAGAGGATGTGAAAATTCTACAGAATAGAAAATAATTTCCTTGTTTCTGACCCCTTTGTCTAAGTAAGCCCATATCATGCTCACATCAGTAACAACTGTTATTAAATTATTGAATAGCGTTGCAGTGAAATCAGCACAATATTTGTAAATTTATAAAATTAAAAACTGTTGTTATATGTGAACACACTAACACACACACACACACATACAACACAAAGCGCATGCACGTCCACAAATGCATGCACACACTGTCACAGGCACACACACACACACTCAAAACTGTGTCAAACACACACACACACACACACACACAAACACACTAACACACACACACACACACACACACACACACACACTCAACACTGTCTCAAACACACACACACACACACACACACACACACACACACACACACACACACACACACACACACACACAGATTCTTTGCTGAGCACATTCACCTATACTGGCTACAGATCTAAAAACAAACATACAAACGCACCATCTTTGTAAGTTATGAAAGCAAATTAAAAACAACAACAATGAAACAGCAAGATGTAATCACAAATAAAAGACTCTACTTCCTTAAACTTCATGATAAAAAAAGAAAGAAAAAAGTCATGCCTGTTAATCCCTAACAAAGTAACATCTAAAATTATCTAAAAGCTCACATCAGTACATAATCTTTACTTATTTGTTAGGGTTTTTTATTTTTCATTCTTACAGCAAATAATCAAAAAAATAAATAAAAAATTTACGCCTACACATTGCTATCTCACCTGGATTTTGTTTTTGGTTCAATTGATAAAACAAGCTCTATAATTCATAAATATTTTCAAGTTTAATATTGCATACACAGCTGTCATGGCATGATAAAGCCTGTTCAATCAAAACCACTTTTAAATATATCATACATCGCTTGATGACTAATCTAATGCAGATCATTAACCACTCACAATCACAATTTGTAATCAACCATCTACTTCAAAGCAGCAAGGAATTGACAATTGCACCGTATATATATAATATGTATATATGCACACAAACCATTCAGCTGACAAGATTGGTTATAATATACATATAATGGAAACAGTCACCACATCACACACACATTACTCATGTGTCAAACATCTGATGGTGGGACAGGGGGAGGAGGAAGGGGGGAGGGACACTGACAAGACCTCTGAAGAGACAGGACAAGATGTCGTAATCACTGTGATGAGATGAACTTGAGCAGAGCGGACATGGGGGGGAGGGAGGGGTGGGGAGCTGCGTCACCATGATTCATTTCACTAAAATTAATCTGTTTTTACATTTTGATTCTGTCGGTCATTCTCAAACTCTACAAAGTCATCTAGGAGGCTGGGCCAGGCCTCATTGTCATCGTAAGAGCTGAGGTCTTCGCCCACCTGCTCCGTGAAGTTGAGGAACATGTCCCACGTGTCCTTTGGAATGCCGCGTAAGCTCATGTGCTTCTCCAGAAACTCCAGCCAGCGGTCTAACACAGTCGGGGGGTTCTGGGAAAACACCAGGCGCCACAGAATCACCGCCATCTCCAGAGGCAGCGTGCGCTGACCTGAGTCCGAGTCCAAACCAAACTTGTAAGTCCAGCGGTAGAAGTCTTTGAACTGGGGGCGCGATTGTACTTCCGCTTTCAGTTCCACAAACCGGGACTGAAGGCCTTTGATGGAGTCCACCAGCATGGCCTTGCAGCCTGAGATGAACTCCTCCCTGCTGAAGCGGCACATCTTGGAGGCCTGGCACTTCCAGGCGATGACCAGCACGATGAACTCGTCCGGCTGCACCCCCAGGTCGGCGCAGAAGCGCTCGATGCCCTCCTCCAACATGGCGTCCTCCTCCTCGTCGCGGTAGCTGTCAAACAGGGCCGCCATCTTGCTCTCCGACACCTCCCCCCTGCCTGTCAATGCACTGTTGACACTGCCCATGGTGGAGGTCAAGCGCCGACTCTCGCCGTTCGTCTGCCGTTTGATGGGGGGCAGTTTGGAGTAAGGGGTGAACATCTTTTTCTCAGTGGGCGTTCCTCCAGACCCCAGCAGGTTGTCTGTAGGGCCTGGGGAGGACTGGGACACAAGCGGCTGCAGCTGGAGTTTGGTGGATTCCCGGGAGTCCTGAGCGAGAGAGGTGTAGGGGCGAGCCACCGGGCGGGTGTGCAGTGGGTGGCTGGCTGTGGGGTGCGAGCTACCGGGCGGCACCGGCTTCTCACAGCATGAAAGGCACTTCCCCATGGACACCTCCACCCTCAGGCCACCGGCATCCTGCGTCCTGCCTGCACACACACACACCCAGCCACACAGCATGAGACCAGACCTGTTCACAGCACTACTGCATCATCACCTGAGGTTTAACAGAAAGGTCTGACTGGCTATAAAACTGTGATGCAGTCACTTTTTTCTGATTAGTACTAATTTAAGTAACCCAAAAGTAGTTGTAAGTAGTTTCTAATCAACAGTTAAACTCAGGTTGAAAAGTGCTTTATGTACAAAGTATACAGTTGTCGGTATGTATCGATCTGTCTGTCTGTCTATCTATCTATCTATCCATCCCTTGGTCTGGCGACCATGGGGACACCCCCCCCCCCCCCCCCCACACTTCACAACCAGTTCCATCCATTTCTCTCTCTGTTCTGCCTGTGTTCTAGGCGTGTCCGTTCGCTGATATTGTCCTCCCAACTCTTCCTTGGTCTGCCTCTTTTCTTCCTCCTTGGACAGTGCCTTGCAGAATTGTCTTTGCAAGTCTTTTTGATCTTGTGACATAACGTACTGATCAGTAATTAAAATAATTATACAATTAATGAATTATGTTCAACTGCATAATTCAATGGCAGCAAAATAGTCTTATGATGTACAATCTACTATTGTCATTACCCACCAGGCACTGGTTACTAACTCTAACAAGTCTAAAAGCCCTGTATCCCTCCTATTTAGTAATTCTTACTAATTTAGCTCTAACCAGACTGAATAAGAAAGGAAATGGCAAGTTAAAATTTCTGACTAAAATATCTACCTATACTTCTCTCTGCAGAGTCTGTGGTTATTTTTATCAGCTATCAACCCACATCTCAACAATACTGTAGAGTTTAATTTTCAAAACAGCAAAAATGTATGGACTACCACAACTGAATCAAGTTGAAACACGCACAGCACGCACACACGCACACTTTAAGATTATGCAGCTACCATGACAACAATGACAACAACAACAACCACCACCACCTCAATTCCTCACACCTCAAAAACACTTCAAATACACCAATACCAGAGTGCATACAAAAGATTGCAGACAGTTTGGGGGGGAAAAAACCCAACACCAATGAATCAAAAAATTGCAAAAACAGAGAAAAAAGACGAGATGCCAACAAAGAAACATGACAGAAAATCCACTTGTCAGTAAATCAATGCAGTAAGCAAACAGAAATCTTACACCAGAAAGAATGGTAAAGTTCCCTTCCTAACTTGAAATGCAGCTAACCCCACAACCCCTGCTCAATAGCACTGCTCCTGTTGTAAGGTCACACTATTTACTGCCATCTCACTTTCATCTCTATTCAGATAGGTTAAGCCAATCATTTACACAATGTGTACTCACGCACGCACGCACGCACGCACGCGCACACACACACACACACACACACAACACACACACACACACACACACACTACAACACACACACACACACACACACACACACACCTCATCTCTCTCTCTCTCTCTCTCTCTCTCTCTCTCTCTTCTCTCTCTCTCTCTCTCTCTCTCTCTCTTTTCAGCTGTTTTCAGTGGTTTGCTTTGTTTTTATCATTTAAGCTTACACACACACACACACACACACACACACACACCACACACACACACACACACACACACACACACCACAACACACACACTAGTAACCTACACCTTAATAAAAACTTGCAAGAAAAAAAAAGGTTCCTTTTTGGTTACTTTAATTTCTCATTTCCTGTTGTTTACAGCCCTACCGACCACAAAAGCCATATCAGGGCTGTCACCTCATTCCCTTTCAGTGGCTCCAATATTAACATTCACTTCAAGTTCAAAACCAACACCAGGGGACAGGGTAGCCTAGTGGTTAGAGCGTTGCCTTTGTGATCTGATGGCCCGGGATCAATCCACCACTGAAGCACCCATTCAAGTACTTTTGTCTTCTGGAGTTACCATCAGAGCCAACGCCATTCCCCTGAAAGCCCTTTGGATGAGATTAACCATTATAAACCGGTCTCATGAACAAACGCACACAGATCATTTTGCCCACACATAAAAACGTTCAGTCTTTCACTGAGTTTCAGCAGTCTAGGCCATTTAAGCCAGTGGGAATGGATGACAAAATCTACAGAAACTGCATGCACACTGGTGTCATGTTTGGACATCATCCCTGAAGCCGCAATGCAGCTACCTTAATGGTGGGTAAATAAATAGTCGCATACACAAAATCTTACCACTGGTGAACCTCGAAGCTCCTGGTAGGAACAAACAAACAAACAAAAAAAATCAAACAAAAACCCAACTCCTAATTCTTTCAAATATCCATCATCATCAACATGAACACACACACACACACACACACACACACACACACACACACACACACACACACACATACACACACACACACTATTTATGACAAAGTGCCACAATCATTTCATTTCCTAAGGCTAGCAAAACCAGACTGTGCTGAGGACACCAGCCATTTTATCATCCCCAGGCAACAACAAAAAAAATCTTATTTTAAGATAGCAAAATATCAAAAATACATTTTTAAAAAGCCATTATATATATATGGGCAGATACAGTAACTTGAGAAAGAATAAATATATCCCGTGCCAACCCAGTGTTTACAGTATCACTACCTCGCCACCAGAATAAACCAATATTACAGTATACACTACAGGCAAAATGTCATTCAATTCTGATAACAAAAAATATTCTGGAACTTGTTTTTAAAAAAAAAAAAAAAGGCAGGAGAATGAACAGGGGGGTGGGAGGGGGGGGGGACAGTTCAACAATGGTGAAATTTTCCATGTGAGTCATGACTGTTTTTGCCCACCATGAAAGAAGCCGCATTCTGAATTCGGGGATGGGTTCCTTAAGTCCTTGTACAGACAGTCACAAAGCAAGCTACAATTTTGTTTGGCTTTGCTTTGGGCAAGCTTGTTGGACTGGACTTTTATAACTAAGGGTTTCACTTAGATTTTAGAAAAAACTAAGAACAAAAAATGGCCATGTGGCCAATACTTCTGTTAATAAAAAAGAAATGTCACTGTAATGGCTAAAATGATTCCAAAATGGTGTCACTAGTCAATGAAAGTGACCATAACATAACACTGACAAATTTGTATACTCCAGCCCAACAGTTAAAACCATTTGAATTCAATCCAGTGGGTTCATGAAATCATGGGTTCAAATCTTGGTAGTGGCATCTGGTACAATCCAAATCAATGACTTTCTCAGTTTATGGATCCAACCACTCATATAGCATCATAGCCATTTTTCATGAGGTCAGTAAAGGAAAGAAACTAAACAAAGGTTCCACACACATGCATCCACGCATCCCCCCACCCCCAACACACACACAGTCACACAATAACACAGTCACATGCTTGCACACACACACACACACAATGACACAGTCACACACACACACACACACACACACACACACACACACACACACACACACACACACACACACACACACACACAACACACACATACACAGTAACACACACATGCACACACATGCAAATTTAGGTATTCCCCCCCCCCCCCTCCCCCAACACAACAGGGAGTTTGGTTACCTTCTACAGTTCTAGAGCTCGAGGCTCACCAATGGTGAAATTTTGGGTACATATCATTATATGCAACAATTTCTGCCCACGATAAAG
>CM060318.1:16259048-16264048 GCA_030674155.1 Stramonita haemastoma
GGTTAACATACTGACACACTATCCTTTTCCATCTTGCAGCTCACACAGATGGTTCAAACCTGTTTATACAATCGGTCAGTGTGAACAGGATGATCTGTCATGCAAAATGTTTTTATGATGAGTAGAATAAAACATTAAAAGTCACTGCATGGCCCGTGGCTTAAATCCCGTTCACAGGCAACTAGACACATGTGCACTCAACATGGCCATAACTTGGCGTAAGCTTCAAATTGAGAGTTGATTGGCTGGAAGATCTATGTGAGGTGCCCATTTAATTTTATGATAGAGCAGGAAAGACCTGGTCAGGTTGATCCTAACGCCTCAAGCTGCTTTGTTAAGATTCATGAATGTTTTGGCAGACAGACAATCTGCTTGGGATCTGTTTCTCTCCCTCACCATCCCACTTGTGCGATTCATAAGGTTAATCTGTCAGCTCCCAAACAGTGAAACACTCAGGTACCTTACCTGGGCCTCTATTCTGACTTGAGTTGGTACATGTATCTAGATCTAATCACTTTATCAGTGAGTGAGTAAGCATGTTCTCTGGCATGCTTAGTTGGTCAGCAACATCATGTCTTACGCTGGACATAAAATTCACATCTCACACCCCAACAGTTTCTGCGATCCTCTCCTACCAAATCATCATATCTAGGCTTATCTTTTTAGTTCAGTGCCTTCAAGAAGAGAACCCATAGGCCTAGTCATTTTGCAAAACCTTAGCTAACTGAAGGGTATGAGTGACAAATCTATTTTTAATATTTGGCAAAATATTCATTAATTTATGAAACAAACAAACAAAAAACAGCTGATACAAATCACAAAACATAGGAGAATAAAGCTTTCCTGAAACTTGATAGAATTTTACTGAATCAGTGAATGAATCATATAGTACCCTGGCTATAGCTAGTAAGGCACACATGACTTCTTGACATAATTTAAGGAATATTATGGCATTATACTGGACATGCATGTAAATAAGGCAATGGTGGACATCCCTGGTGCATTTATTCATTTAAACATCCTTAGGCTATGATGAACCATGCAATGAATGATTCATCATGCTACCACATAAATTAATAATATTCTCACTGCCCACAACCAGCTTGCCCTATGATGAAGTTATGAGCATTGCTCGAACATAATTTACTGCAAATGCAATGGCTTTCGTGCCACACTTCTATATTATGATCCTAAGGCTTCACAGACGTGATGGCTGCCCTCAATCATGGACACAACATTCGGATAGCCTACCTTGGACGTTGTTACTACCCGGCCACAAAACCGGGTCAGTCTTTTTTTTTCGACATGCCACCGTGGTATTTGCAACCCTTCTGTCAAACTTAATAGTGTCCTTGTCAAACTCAGCACCTTTAGAGCTTGTTCCCTGATATTTATATTACCTGATCCTGCGTTTAGTAAGGACTCAGCAAGCAAAGGCCAATGACCGACCAACCGAGTCGGTATCTGAGTGCAAGACCGAAAGATGAAATTTTCATCGACTAGCAAGCCGACAGCAGAACAATAAAAGTCCAAACCTTACCCTTTATGGGAGCTACAAGTCGATCCTGAGACTGCAGTATGCATCACTACAGGCTCAGCAGGATTCCCATCTTTGTTCGCCAGTCAACGATGTTGAGAACAAGGCAGTGCTTCGGTGCTGACAGACAAAAATTGATACCAAGAAGAAATCACCATTCGGGTTTCGCAGTGGCTTCCTGTTTGTGCGTGACGTCATGTAATGAGCAGAGCTAAATCACAAGAAGAGCCGCGTAACACGGCAGTGAAATTGCAGGACAAAGAGAGACATTTTTCGGCCATTGTAAATAAAGGTTGTATCTTATTTTGCACATTTTAAGCAAAAATGTCATGTCTCTCCATTTAGCTAGCTGGTAGCATGACTCGATTGTTTGTCAGAAGCTACTCTCTATGCATATCATTGTTGTGGTTGAAGTGCCTGTGAGCAACCTACAGCCTTTCCCCGTAAAGCATGCACTTGGCTCGGTTTGGTTTGTTTTTGTTTGCTTGTTTTTAATTCAGTACAATAACCATACCTGAATGAAGGACTGAATCGATTATCTTTTTGTTCTTGGGTTTGTTTTTGTTTGGTTGGGGGTTGGGTTGTTTTTTTTATTCCCTTTAGGCAGCAAACTTAAAGGCATTTACCTGTGCCAGCCGTGGAATTAAATTAATATTTTGCTAAGCCTAGGGCATACCCACTTCTCTTGCTTTTTTTTTAAAGTCGCTTGTGCGACAAAAGTGAGCATTCGTTGTCATCTTGATTGAGTTATTGTTCGTTGGTGTTGTCTGTGCGTCTCAGAGAGGGAGGTGTGCGGTATGATTAAAAGACTCTGATATTCTCTAGATCTAAATAATATCTCACATAGTTTGCCAGTAGGAATATTCTACAACTACGAATTGAGCTTTGCCCTCCCATGGGTTCCTGTTCAGTTACAACGACAACAGTAGAGAGTTATACATAAGAGGCTGAATACATAATGGGAGATAACCTCTTTCCAGAATTTATAAAGGTGTATTACCTCTCTTTGACCAATATTGTTTTATCATTTGACGTTTAGCTTGATACTCATTCAGTTTTTCTTAGTTTTCAGTTTCTAATATTCAAGTTATTGACATATTCAGGATCAGTGTCAATATGTCCCACTGTTATGCAGTTTTGAATATGGCCTAATTACATATTTTTTCTTTGAAATTGAAATACAGTAAACAGAAGTTCCACACAAAAAACTTTTAAGATCCTTAGCAAATTATAGGGTACTGACTGAAACGAAAACTTAAATTTTGATCCACTTATAAGATGACACAAAATGTAATGGATGTATATATATTATATATAAGAGAGAGAGAGAGAGGAGAGAGAGAAGAGAGAGAGAGAGAGAGAGAGAGAGAGAGAGAGAGAGAGAGAGAGAACTCGAACTCGAACTCGAACTCGAAATTTTTTAATGAGGGTAATTGGGTAAGCCAGAGGCTTCTTTACACCAGGCCCTCATGGGGACAAAATGAATAAAATATGAATAAATCAATGAATTAATAACAAATAAATGTAACATTTAAGAAAATCAGTCAGTCATATTACAAATCAATTATTGATAAATCAGAAAATCAATGAAGTACCACATAAGTGAACCAATCAAGTTACTAAACAACAATCAAACACGAAAAACTACCCTCTCTAACACCCCCTACCCTAAACAAACAGTTCTTCCAAAAGTCAAGATAAGAGAGAGAGAGAGAGAGAGAGAGAGAATTGGGGGGGGGGGGGGGGGGGGTCCCGACTGGGTCCCGACTGGGTCCCGACTCACTCATGCCCCTGCACTGAATTTTTCTTATGAGACTACTAGGCCTAAACCCAAGGTTCTCTGTGCAAACCAGTAATGCATAACATCTTGAGCACATCTTGTTTTTTCCTTGAGTTGGCTGGGGAGGGAGGGGAGGGGGGTCGTTCCTCAGCTAAGGCTCCAAAGGACACCCACCGAAGGTGAGATTTTGCTCACGGGCCGTGTTTACCCACTCTAAAGGTTACGTAGCTGCATTCCAACTTTGGGTTGATGTCTGGATAAGACACCTGTGTAGCCTACATGTAGTTTGTTTCATTTTGTCATCTGTTCCTACCGACACGAAACAGCCTACTCTTCCAAAAGGCGGAATAGGTTTTTAAGAAGTGTGCAAGATTTTTCTGCTTGCATGTGCACTCAGGGCCTTATTTTATAGTCTCATACCGGTGTTGGTTGGTGTTTTTTTTTGTAAGGGGACGGTACTGATGTTAACTCCAGGGCAGAACTCCCTAAAACTTAGCTTGATGCCAGGCCATCAGATGACAGGCGAGAGCGTTGTGCTCTAACCACTAGGCTACCCCCACCCCCCACCCCTCGCCCCCACTCCACGAATTTAAAAAAAAGTGAATGGGGAAAAGATTAGAGTTTTAGAAGGATCAGGAAGCAACACACATAGTTCGTCAGTGCTTTATCTTTCAGACGTATGTTCACAGAGGCAGACAATCCGTTTGGGATCTGTTTGGCCCTGCTGTCCCGTCCCGGCCTCAGCTCAGGAACCCTAGTCTGTCGCCCCCTTTTAATTCTGTCAGGTTCCATTGGCCCGTAACTCTGGGCACGACAGTATCAGGTAGTAGATCTATGAGGTAGAGGAGACTGGGAAAAGATACGAGTCTGCTGTTGTATAGGGCGTTCACTACCGGTATATTCACTGCCGGTATATTCACCTTGAGAAGTGCCGTTATCTTCTTTAAGTGGTTCTGATAGGACTTCCATGCGTTGTATTGTCCGTGGAAGACGGTTCCACCAAGACTTTGGCTGTTCAAAAATCATTCACCGACTTAAGATGAGACTATAATCCGAGGCCCCGTGTGTGAACGCACGCAGAACATCTTGCGCACGCGTTAAATCCTGTTCCGCTTTTCGTAAGAGTAGGCCATCGTGTGCCGGTGGGAACAGATGACATTTACAAAACTGCGTATACACTGGATGTAAAAGAAAAAAAAGCACAAGAGTGCTTATCCCATTACCCTTGATATAAAATGTAAAAAATAGATTAATAAAAAAGTCGCTTAATCAAGTCTAGATTGACATGCAGACACTGATACAACGAAAACCAATAATAACAAAAATAATAATAATTAATAAATAAATAATAAATAGTAAAATAAGGCATAGACTGATCCATACCAGTGAACAAAGAAACAAAAGCCGGGGTGTGTGGCACCAGCAAGGTTCTTTATTTGAACAGGGATTTTCGACAGAGAAGGCCTACCTCAACTAATGACACTTGACATGCAGTATCACATTCATAATAAATCCTTTTCAAATTCCAGCTTCCAAGATTGAAGAACTGAATGCATGAATGAAAAATGAATGGCTCGAGGACAAAGATCTACTGAGTCCATTGTTTGTCATTCCACGGCAGTCGTCTTTGAATTCTTTTTTTTTTTTTTTTATTCGAGAAAGGGGATGAGCACTTGCTGTGCT
>CM060318.1:16269048-16271548 GCA_030674155.1 Stramonita haemastoma
TGTTCTTCCTGAATATGCAAGGCTTGATTTATAGAGATTATTATGGGGCCTGGGCAGAAACAGTCTATGGGTAGGCCTGTAATATATTGACAGCAAAATTTTCCACAATTCTCTTTGGGGCTTTTCCGTTTAATATATTGAACATACATAGGTACTTGTTGAACTGTAGTCTGTCTTTAAGTGGAAGAATATCTAGTTCTTTGTAGTTGGTGGTGGTCAGTGTATTAGGATTCAATCGATTAGTTTAACAGCTCTTTTATGTAGGCGGCTTATATGCTTTAGGTTTGTTTCACTGGCACTGTCCCATAAGGTAGAAACATAATTTATAAGAGATAGAATATGTGCATGAAAGAATAGTTTTCGTGACTGTAGATTTAGAAAATTTTTGATTTTCCTAAGTTGATATAATCTTACTGAGATTCTTTTTCCTAATGCAGCTATGTGATCTGACCAAGACAAATCGTTGTCAATTACTGCACCTAGTACTTTGTGTGAGACTACTTCTTCGATTTGTTGTCCATGGATATATATAGGCGCGAATGGAGAACGCAATTTCTGTCTTTTTTGCCGAGTAGTTATAAACATACATTTTGTTTTATTAGAATTAAGAGACATGTGATTGAGTTCTGTCCATTCGATAAGTTTATTGATATCTGCCTGCATATCATTCACAAGCTGGTTTGGATCATTGTTGTTACATTGAATTGATGTATCATCAGCAAACATTTGACATGAACAATGGATATGCAGAGGTAGGTCGTTAATATAAATGGAGAAAAGAAGTGGTCCTAGTATTGATCCCTGAGGTATTCCATATTTCACGGGTAATAAGGTTGATCTCCTAGGCCCAACTTCAACAAGTTGATGACGATTAGTGAGAAATGAGTCTAAAAATGATAATGCTTGGTTAGAAATTTTATAGCATTTTAATGTTTTGATAAGGAGAGAGTGGCTAATCACGTCAAAGGCTTTAGCAAAGTCTAGAAAAAGGACTCCTGTGATTTCATTATTATTGATATTCAAAAGACAATGCTCAATGAGTTGTATTAAGGCTGTATGGCAAGAATGGTTTTCACGAAAACCTGACTGGTTTTCATTAATTAGATCATGTTTAAAATGAGAATGTAAGTGAAACTGTATATGTTTTTCTAATGGTTTAGATAGGACTGACAGTATGGATATTGGTCTGTAGTTTGATGGATTGGTTCGGTCTCCTGATTTGTGTAAGGGTATTACTTTTGCTCGTTTAAACTTCATTGGGAAGTAATTCTTGTCAATACACAAGTTAAATATGTAGGTTAGGGTGTCAGTTTATAGCATATGCACTGATTTTTAATATTTGACTATCAATTTTGTCTAGGTCTTTTGATCTTGACTGTTTCAATTTGAGTATACTATTAAGCACTTCTGTTACTGTTATTGGGGGTATAACAAAATCAGATGAAATGCTCTTTGATGAACAGAATTGCTTTAATTCAATCAGCTCATTTGTTTCTGTTTTATCATTAGATATTATAGAGTCAGCAATGTTTGCAAAGTGAGAATTCAGGTTTTCTGCTGATATTTCTTTTATGACTTTTTGGGAGTTATGTCTTGAGTTATTAGTTAAGGTATTAATGGCTTTCCAAATCGCTTTGGATTTTGGGCTGAAGATAGCAAATCTTGAAAGTATTTTGTTTTGGCTTTGCGCTTCATTGAATTGACTTTGTTTCTTTGCTTTTTATATTCATCTCTTTGCTTCGATTTTAATAAATAGTCTCTTAGATTCATTTCGTTTTCAATTTCTTTTGTTAACCATGGAGGTTTCATGAAATATTTTATTCTTTTCTTAATAAATGGAGCGTGCTTATCATAGGTAGCTATGAATGTCTCTATCCAATAGTTAACAGCATCATCTGGATTTGTAATCTGATAAACATAGTCTAAGTTTGAATTAAGAATATCATTAATGAAGGCATCTTTATCAAAGTGTCTAAAGGAGCGGTAGGATATCTCCTTGTGTCCTGATTTGGGTATCTTTATTCCTTTTTTTCCGCCATGTAAAGCAAATGGAAGAGTGATCGCTACAACCTGTCTGCACTGAGCATGTTTCTGCTATGTTGGTCTTTGAAGTAGTGTAAATGTGATCAATGAGGGTGCTAGTGTTATTAGTAATTCGAGTTGGAACGATCAATTATTTGCTCTAAACCATACATGGCATAATTGATGTTCCATTTTGATCCAGGGATTGTCAGATCTATGTTGAAATCTCCCATAAGAAAGATTTCTTTGGACTCTAGAATTGCGGCATCCATCATTGAGTTGAATTTATCATACCAGTCAATTGAAGTGTTAGTTGTAGTAGTGGTTGTGGTAGTAGTGGTGGTGGTGGTGGTGTTAGTTGTAGTAGTAGTAGTAGTAGTAGTAGTAGTAGTAGTAGTAGTAGTAGTAGTAGTAGTAGTAGTGTGGTGGTGGTGGTGGTGGTGGTGGTGGTGGTATGTAGAAGTGGCGGTGGTGGTGG
>CM060318.1:16286548-16289048 GCA_030674155.1 Stramonita haemastoma
CACAACACATACACAACACACACACACACACACACACACACACACACACACACACACACACACACACACACACACACCACACACACACTTTCTTCTTAGTCTAATATCTCTTTTATGTGAACAACAGACGTAAAATTGAAGACCAACACTTTCTTCTTTTTTTTCTACGTTTCTCTCCGGTGGTAGTGTCTGGTCTTCTCCTGTGCTTGGAACTCTTCAGGAAGTCTGCCTGCTAGGGTGCCCCAGCCCACACATTCCGTCTTCAGAGTAGTTCAGCTTTTATACAGGATGCATGCTGGGTATGCTCCTGTTTCTGTAACCCGCCGAATGCTGATATAGATTACAGGATCGATTATGAACGTGCGTATTTCAAACTTAATTTCAATAGATCTTCTGCGTGTGTGTTGTGTGTGTGTGTGTGTGTGTGTGTGTGTGTGTGTGTGTGTGTGTGTGTGTGTGTGTGTGTGTGTGGTGTGTGTGTGTGTGTGTGGTGTGTGTGTGTGTGTGGTGTTGTGTATGTGTGTGTGTGTGTGTGTGTGTGTGTGTGTGTGTGTGTGTGTGTGTGTGTGTGTGTGTGTGTGTGTGTGTAACAGTTCTTATATTCGAAGGAACTTAAAGCGCTGGCAGGTCTGCATTTGAAGTTGACCTGGGAAAATCGTAAAAATCCCCCACCCTTAATTCACCAGACGCTTCTACTGAGATTCGAACCCACGACTGCTTGGACTCACGAGATTGAAGTCAAATGATCTTAACCACTCGGCTTCAGCATCCGTAATCGACCGTACATGATTCGAACCAATCAAAGAAAGAAAGAAAAACACGACAAAGAAAAAAGAAATAATATAGGAATAAATCAAGGAAGGGGGTGGGGGGGGAGGGGGGGGGGGCAAAAATGGGAACAGAAAAGAAGGAAGAAGGATTGGTAGAATAAGATAAGTAAGCAGAGAAGGAAGAACGAAAATCAGGAAGAAACTAAAACAAAATGAATAAGAAGAATTACCCCCCCCCCCCCCCCCCCCCCCCCCCCCCCCCCCCCCCCCCCCCCCCCCCCCCCCCCCCCCTCTTCACACCTTGCCCCGTAAATCAACAAACGAACAAATCCGGCAGCGCAGTTCTTACAAGTTGCGTAGTTACTTGGCAACAGCAAAACTGCTTGATCATGGTAAAAAACTATAAAGAGAAAATTTAAATGACGCATAGGGGAACCCCCTTCGTTCTAAAAATAGATTTTTATACAAAAAAAAGAAGAAACGAAATGAATCCGATTATGCAAATGTTACAACTGGTTTCAGCCAGCATGAATGACAGATTAGATCTATTTTTGGCCCTGACCCTCATTGACATTGACAGTCAAAACTGGGGCAAAGCCACAGCGGGGAAAGATTGAGAAAAAAAGAGTGAGACAGACAGACAGGCAGACAGACAGGCAGACAGACAGACAGCAGACAGACAGACAAACTGGGAATCAGAAAGAGTCACACACAGGTAGTCCAACAGTGCAGACAGTTCAACATAGAGAAACGGATGTACAGGAGCATACGTACCGACAGAGACAGAACAGAGAGAAACTATTCAACTCAGAGACAGACCTCTCTCTCTCTCCCTCTCTCTCTCTCTTTCTCTCTCCTCTCTCTCTCTCCCCTCTCCTCTCTCTCTCTCTCTCTCTCTCTCTCTCTCTGTGCCCCACTTTCCCTTTATCCCCCTCCGGATATAGGTATGAGCATACATACGTCGTGCATACGTGCGCGTTCGTGGTGGGTGTGTGTGGGGGGGGGGGGGGGGCACGCCTACATGCGTGCACGCGTACGTGCGTGCATGCCTACGTGCATGGCTGCGTGCATGCATGCATGAATATGCCCACAATTACTGCCGCAAGCTACTGACGTCTATGACCAGACTACACACACACACACACACACACACACACACACACACACACACACACACACACACACACACACACACACACACACACACACACACACACACACCTCTTTCATAACTATAACCTAGATATTGACCCGTTGGTTCGGGTCTTTTCCAAACGGGAATCTCCCAAAGGGAAAGCCCCGCAACATGACAAGTCAGCACAATAGCTTCAGCTCTGACATGAGTTATATTTAGAAGCCGGATCTACAGCTGTTTTTTTTGTGTTATTTTTGTTGTTTTAAAGAAGAGGGGGGGGGGGGAGACTTTTTCTAGGTGAGTGACGTCAGCGTTGCCAAGCATCCCGCGCCGACATGTGTGCATACACAGAGAAATCGGGCCAAACCTGCTGTTTAGTACAATGTAACGTCTTTGTGTACAGGTGTAACTCTGTGTGTGTGTGTGTGTGTGTGTGTGTGTGTGTGTGTGTTGTGTGTGTGTGTGTGTGTGTGTGTGTGTGTGTGTGTGCGTGTGTGTGTGTGTGTGTGTGTGTGTGTGTGTGTGTGTGTGTGTGTGTGTGTGTGTGTGTGTGGTGAATGACTGCAGCATATACCCATACTCCTCATACCCTGTC
>CM060318.1:16296548-16299048 GCA_030674155.1 Stramonita haemastoma
TATATATATATATATATATATATATATATATATATTCCGTTCCTCGGCTAGAGCACAGAGGTTCACCAATGGTAAGATTTTGCATACTATGTGACCGTTTATACCCACCATGAAGGTAGCTGCATTCCGACTTGAGGATATGTATACTGGATATGTTCATGTTTCCATAACCCACCAAACACTGCCATGAATGATGAGATCTTTAACGTGCATATTTCACCTTTCTGCATGTGTATATACACAAAGTGAATAACAGCACAAGAAGGTCTACAGTTGGAAATTGACCTGGGGGGGGGTAAAAGTCCCCCCCCCCCCACCATTAATTCACCAGAGGCTGCTGAGATTCGAACCCATGACTTTATGGACCCATGGGATTGGAGCTGAACGGTCTTAACCACTATAGCATCCATCAGGTAGTCTGTTGTAATTTTGGAGAAGCTCAAAGAAGTCAAAATCATGTGTGCAGGATTGGAAGAAGAATTATCTTTTTATTCCTTCTTCCCTTTCTTTTTCTCTCTCTCTTCTTTGTACACAGAGAGAGAGAGAGAGAGAGGAGGAGGAGAGAGAGAGAGAGAGAAGAGAGAGAGAGAGAAATTGTTTGCAAGTGTTATGTAAATATTTGATGGTAGGATTTTTGTTCCATTGTTTGCTGCTTGTTTATTTGGTTGGTTGATTGGGTTTTGGTGTGCTTTTTCTATAACTTTTCTAAAGCCTCATATCAGTAAGTGTGAACAGACTTTAAATTGAACTACTACTACAACAACATATATACAACAACAACAACAACAACACACGCACACACACAACACCACACAAACACAACAACACACACACACACACACACACACACACACATAATACACAACACACACAAACACAACAACAACACACAACCACAACAGCAAAGACAACAACACACACACAACAACAACACACACACACACAACCACAATCACAACACACACACACACCACACACACACACACACACACACACACACACACACACACACACACCCAGCACACATTTTTTGCTTTAAGATATTTATTTTCTCCATAATACATTTATATACAGCAAGCACATGCAACCATTGTTTGCCTTCCAATAAGCTTAACATCAACAAAAAAACCTTATGAAAAAAGAATGTACAGAACAAAGAGAATATGGAAAAGTGCTTATACCTTACTTGTTACATGTTTTTTGATATATGTGTAACAACCAAAATAAACAGACACCATGTGCTAAAAAAAACACTTCAATCTTGTGTTCCAGAAAAACTTAACACACCAAAATACACACATCAATTCAATAACTGGGTTACTCCATGTAAAACACCCAACCAGAACATGCGCAAAAAGCTTTGCTCCTTTCCTACACAGTAATTCTCTGACAAATGCAGCTACAATGGGCAAAAATGGCATCAAACCCAAAACTTCATCCTTTTTTTTTCAACCTCAGAGCTCCAGCTGAGCAACAGCCCCCCCCCCCCCCCCCCCCCCCCCCCCCCCCCCCCCCCCCCCCCTCTAAAACTCTTTGATAAAAATGATTGGCAACAACACAAATAAAATTTGAAACGATGGAAACACAGTCTGTATCTTTTTTTCTTTTAAATCAAATTTGAAAAGTATTGCCAAAACAATGGAGTTTAGGATCAAAGTCTAACTTTCTTAGTATAAAAATTACTATCCAACTTTTTTTTAAAGTTAAAAAAAAAAAAAAGAGGGAAAAAAGTGCATAGGTCAGAGGGGGGAGGGGGGTAGTAAATCAATTCATGTGTTTGAAACAATAACACGCAACAAAAAAGTATCTAGTAACATATTTTTTTTTAGTCAAGTCCTACTTTAGACATTGCATAATTATCTTTGCACAGAAAATCACCACAACCAACAAAAAAAAAAAGCAAATCAAAACAACAACAAAAATATGTACACAGAGATACATAGATATATACAGAAAAACAAAACAAAGACAGGTTAGCTCAACCTGTTAGGCTATTTGCCAACTCTAATCCTGTCACCCAACATTCCAGTGCTCTCCCTTTACCAACAACCAAGTCCACATGTTTCTATAAGCTTCCACAGCCTTTGATTTTGCATGCTACATACAATGTTCTCTGACTTGCTGCATGTAAACAGTAAAAACAAAAAATTTGAAAAATAAAATAAATCCCCCCCCCCCCCTCCCCCCCCCGTTTCATTTTAATACTCTCAAAGTAAGATTTTTTTTCTTAATAAAAAAACAACCAGATCTCACCATGCCATTTTACTGATATACTACTGTAACAAATCACCACACACTTTAGAAAACTTGAAAAAAAAAAAAAAAAAAGCATAATGTTAACATTGTTTTGAACTTTGATTTGTAAATCCTGCAACCCATTGTTTGTCAGATATTCACTTTGGAGGAAATTACTAATAAAAATTTTTAAAAAAAGAAAAAAAAAAAGAAAAAAAGATCCCTAAATCAATCATTCTGGTTAAGGCAGGAATATAGAACCAAC
>CM060318.1:16304048-16314048 GCA_030674155.1 Stramonita haemastoma
GGGGGTGTTAGTTCTTCAGCTAGAGCTCTGATGTTCACCAATGATGAGATTTTTGCGTAATATGAAACTGGTTTTTGCCACCATTAAACTAAAGTAGCTGCATTCCAACTTCAGGGATGGTGTCTAAGCATGATACCAACGTGAAAGCGCTTTTGAAATAATTTATGTTTTTGTCGTCCATTCTTACTGGCATAAATGGCCTATTCTTCCGAGAGCCAGAACAGTTTTTAACATGTGTGTAAGATGTTTTGTGTGTGATGGCACACTTGGCTTCTGTTTACAGTTTCATCCAAAAGACTTCCAGGAGAGTGGAGCCTGTACTGACAGTTTAAAACTCAAAGCGGACAATCCCCTTCAATGGGCAGTCTCATGATGGCTCAAACCGGGGCATCAAATCATGAGCACAACACTCTAACCACTAGGCTATCCTGTCCACCCCTCCTCACTTCATTGGGGGGGCGGATAGCCTAGTGGTCAGAACATTGCGCTGGCAATTTGACGACCCGGGTTCGAATCCGGTCGAGGAAATTTTCTTCCTGGAGTTAACATCAGTGCTGACTCCACTCTCCCCAAAAGTCCTTCGGATGAGACTTTAAACCGAGGCCCCGTGTGCGAACGCACGCAGAACATCTTGCGCACACGTTAAATCCTGTTCCGCTTTTCGTAAGAGTAGGCCATCGTGTGCCGGTGGGAACAGATGACAATATTTACAAAACTGCATACGCACGGGGACCGGATGAAAAAAAGCACATGATTGCTTATTCTGTTATCCTCGATATAAAAGAATAAATAAAAATAAATAAATAAATTGTATATATCAGCTGCTGATAAATTGACAAATTGCCAATATGCAGGAATAAAATTCTGCCAGACCTTCTCCCTTGTTTTAATGTTTCCTCTGAAGGACTTACACGCAAGTGGAATTAGTACTGATGTTAACTCCATGGGAAAAAATCCTCTTGAACAGGCAGTCACAGTCACCACACACATTGCGAGCTCAACGCTCTGACCACTAGGCTAGTATCCATCCTCACCCCCAACCCCCCATTCCTGCCGTATTCTATCTCACTCCCCCCCACAAAGTCTGTAAAATACTCACTTGGCGAATGAGGCAGAGCCATGGCAAAAGAGGCATTCTGGCCATCTGGGGAGACAGGGGTGGAGAACTTCACAGCGTGGAACAGCTGTAACCTGGTCGCCCGGGAGACTGGATGTGGCCTGTGTCCCACTCCTCTCCCGCCCTCGGCCTGACTTGTGCCTCAGAATGAGCCCCACCTCCCTCCTCCTGGACCCCAGTGCAGGAGCTGCCCTCCTCAGTGCCCGAGTGGCCATCACAGATTCAGCCACAGCCTGACTGCCGCTCGCGTCCCCCTCGTCCAGAAGGTTGAGAGTGGTCAGTTCTATGTTGTCCACAACGGTTGGGGGCCTTCGATTCTTCAGGTCATTTTGATTCCTTCGGCGCCTGAGGATGAACAGCCCCAGTCCCCTGTGCCAATCAGCAGGATGGCCACTACAGGAATGGCCACTTGAGCTTCCAGAGGCAAAGAGGGGCTGTCTGAAGTCTTCCCCTTTTCGTCTTGTTCTGGGGTGTTGGTTTGGGCGGCCATCTGAGACGCAGGGCATAAGCTGTAAAAGAAGGAAAGATCATAGAACATTTTGAAAAAAGAAAGAAAAAGTGAACAAAGAAACAAACGAAATTCTGTTTTTTAGAGTGTAACAAAAATGAGTACAAACGAGACTTTTTGTTCTTAATCTAGCCATCATGAGAAGGATGTTGTTAGTTAGATAGTTTATAATATAAAATACAACATATAAAATTTTGTAAAGTTAAATTGTAAATTTAATGTTATGACAATGGAGAGGCAAGCTTGACATAAAATTAAAAAGCTTTGTGCACAAAGGCCATGCCAGAGTAGACTGTGCATGCAAACTTGTGTCTGCACATATGCAGGCTGTAACTTACATACACTATACATTTTACAGTCACACACACACACACCACACACACACACACACACACATCCACACACACACCACACACACACACACACACACACACACACACACACACACACACACACACACACACTCACACACTAAACGCACATAAATGTGCACGTGCGCACCACACCACACACACACACACAGATTGATTTTTTTCAAAAGTAAAAGTCTAAACTACAGCAGCGAAAAACAATTGGTCAATAGCAAATTCTGAAACTAATTCACTGTCACGTCCTACAGAAGTACAGACATGAAACAGTGGTACACAAAAGGCCAAAGTACATCCAACATGTCCATGATTTTTATACAATGTATACCGGCATCACTCATTCACTGTCCAATTAACAAAAATACCTACATAATTTCACACACACACACACACACACAACACACACACACACACACACACACACACACACACACACCAGAATGATTTTTCAATTTTTTGTATGTGCCACATTTCATGGTTTCCCTCTCTTCCCTCTGCCTAACTTCCTCTATCTGTGTTCACACATACAAATATATAATACTTATCACTTAACTTCTTAAGTGAGTGATGTCTAAATCATTAACTTTGGATCTGTTATGAGTTAATAGTATAAAGTCTACAATAATACTCAATTCTGCCTGTCGATGTCACTTTCTTCTGAAAGTAATAATATTTACTGTAATAGATGTCATACTCAATGATACTCATAGTCAAAGTTGTTGTTGTAATTATTTAAGGTTTTTATGATCCATTGAGCTGAAAAGGCCAGGCCTGTGAATGGTATGGGCATCAGCTAGCTGGCAGAGCAGCAAACAGGATCAATCAGAACTGCTGTCACATGACAGATGATCTAGGTATGGTCGATAACACACTAGTTATGAACATAAACACACTCTGTAGCACTTAGGTGTCATTATGATGACTGATTTCATAATATCTAATAACAATCCTATTGACTATGACTAGTATATGGTAAGATGGTTCAACACACTGTGCACAGTCAGTGGAAAATAATCCCTGAGAAAACGGAATTACAGCATGTGCATTATATACATGAGTATGGTCTATACTAGTGTACTACTAATACACTCAGTTAAAAGTAACAACAGCAACACTCTGCAGAGGTGTTATGATGTGACAGTGGTTTCATTCTGAAATTGACAAAGACCCCAATGATGGATCAACACAAGGTGGACAATGAATCCCCAGAAAACGGTATAGATACATGATATGCATTTTATGTTGCATTGTGAATGTAGTATGTCCTCTAGGACTTTTCTTTTGTATCCACCCCCCTCCCCCACCTCCACCCCCACCCACACATTCCCTTTACAGGTTTGGTTTCTGGTGTATGGCGCTACCTGTGCATGATTGAGTGTGGCACTTGGCTAACTAGGCTAGTATAGTATGACTACAAAAGCGGAAAGGACCCATGGAAGCTGAGGCAGTAGCCTAATAAGCCTGTAGTGGAACTGACGCAATCTCAGTTCTTATGAAGTCAGCCAGTGTCGGTCTTCTTGGTTTGCTCATTTTTCTTCTTCTTCTTTGTTTGCATGCTTGTTTGTTTGACTTTTTTTCCAAAAGCAAGATTTTCTTGTGCGTTTTTTCTTGTTTGTTTATAAAGTTAAATTCTGATGCGTGCGTAAAAAAATCCTTGGATTGTTACAAGGTGTCAGACCTTGTAGAACACGAGTAACAAAATGGCTGACACCAGAAGGGGGATTCCCCTACAAAATGGCCTAGCTGCAGACATAATTACAATACCAAAGTCGATGTAGGCCGCCCTACTCACGCTTGCAATTTTCCCAGCACTGCTCCTCTGTACCCCTGACAGTTGCAGCATCGCAGATATCGCTGCAGTGTTCACAAAGCTCTGTGCCGTGGTCGTAGTAATAAAACTCGTTGCACGTCTTCTGCCCAACCTGCCTCATAGCTGCTAGTATGCCAATGGTCGTAGGCCTGGCAGATTCTGCCCCACAGGAACTAAAAAAGATGCAGCAAATAACTGCGATTGCAAAACAAACTGTGCTTTTCAACATTATGACGATGATTTTTCTTTGTTTTACCTGAATAAAACCAAGCTCTCTTTTTTTTTCCTTCGTAGCACTTTGCTAAACGAACACGAAAAAGTTGCCAACCACCTTGTTGCATTGCATCAACAATAATTGTGAAATCAATGGAGCACACTCTCGCCAACCCTAGGGTCCCTATCGCGGAATCTCGCTGGCTTTTGCTTAGCCAATGAAAGCGTTTTGGAATGACGTAGCCTAAAGGTAAAAGGTGAAATGATGAAAGGGAAATTCCCGATAGACTCTGCCACTTTCGTGGTTGGCAACAGGCTGCTCTAGTACGAACACGGGGGGGGGGGGGGGTTTAAATAAATCACTTTAACAGATTAGGGCTGATCATAAATTATACATTAGCATAAGCAGAAATTTGCCAAACACCTCACGGGGTCGCTTATGTCACAGATTTCTTCGTATTCGTTTTTGCAATTAATTTGTCTATCTGGTATATGTAACCCCACTTGGTTACATATGAATGACGTCTCAAAATGTAGTCGACCTCAAATAAGGGGTCCATGATTCAGATGGTTCTGTAATCAGTTTGCATTCAGAATGTTAAGTTGTGATTTGTATCCAAATGGTGCAACTCCAGACTGCAAAATGTTTATGGCTGGAAACTCCCCCCCCCCCCCCCCTCTCTCTCTCTCTTCTCTCTCTCTCTCTCTGCCTCTTGTGTGTGTGAGTGTGTGTGAGTGAGAGAGAGAGGGAGGGGGGAAGAGGGGGGAGGGAGGAAGATGTGTGTGTGAATGTGTTTGTGTGTGTAGGTGGGGGTGGAGAGGGAGAGAGAGAGAGGAGAGGAGGAGAGAGTGAGAGGATGAGGGAGGAGAGAGAGAGAGAGAGAGAGAGGAGAGAGAGAATGAGAGAGAGATTGTAGAGGGTAAAGAAGAGAGAGAGAGAGGATGAGAAGAGAGAGAGAGAGAGAGAGAGAGAGAGAGAGAGAGAGAGAGAGAGAGAGAGAGAGGAGAGAGAGAGAGAGAGAGTAGAGAGAGAGAGAGAGAGAGAGGAGAGAGAGAGAGAGAGAGAGATTTGATTTGATTGATTTGATTTATTCTTTTATATCGAGGATAATGGGATAAGCACTCTTGTGCTTTTTTACATCCAGTCCCCGTGTGTATGCAGTTTTGTAAATGTCATCTGTTCCCACCGGCACACGATGGCCTACTCTTACGAAAAGTGGAACAGGATTTAACGTGTGCCCAAGATGTTCTGCGTGGGTTCGCACACGGGGCCTCGGTTTAAAGTCTCATCCTAAGGACTTAGTCTCAATCCGGGAGAAGAAGAGAGAGAGAGAGAGAGAGAGAGAGAGAGAGAGAGAGAGGAGAGAGAGAAGAGAGAGAGAGGAGAGAGAGAGAGAGAGAGGAGGAGAGGAGAGGAGAGAGAGAGTAGCTGTAGGCCTACCCTACATGTCACTTGGATTACTACCTGGGGAACGGAATAGCATAATGGTCGCAATGCGCTGGCAATTTGACGACCAGCATTCCACTCCGTTGGAGTGGATTTTTTCCCCTGGAGTTAACAGCAGTGCTGACTCCACTCTCCCCCAGTGTCATCAAGATGAGGCTGTAAACCGAGGCCCCGTGTTTTGAACGCACGCAGAACATCTTGCGCACACGTTAAATCCTGTTCCGCTTTTCGTAAGAGAAAGTATTGTGCACCGGTGGGAACAGATGACAATATTAACAAAACTGCATACACACGGTAACTGGATGAAAAAAAAGCACATGAGTGTTTATTCCATTATCCTCTATATAAAAGAATAAAGAAAGATTATCACGAATCTATCAGACGTTAGTGTTGTAAAGTTGGACAAGCCATGAAGAAAGAGAGAAGAAGAGACATTGTAACCTAGTTTCCTTAATGCCGACCAGTTTGCAGTAAGAAGTTGATTTTTGGATTTGTAAAGTTTTGTGGGAATTCCCCCCTTGACAATTCCAATTGTAAGTGATAACCAAAGCTGATGAATCAAAGATCTGAGTCTATCCTGTAACCATGTTATGCAATCCATACCATGATGACTATTTGGGCTCGAATTTATTAAGTTCTCAATATATGACATTTTGTCTGTTGTGCCCAAGCCCCCCCCCCCCCCCCTCCCACTGTTCCCTTGGGAATGGGCATCTTGCTTACCCCAATAAACTCCCGTGTCCTCAGGGACAGGTTCCTGGGTGCCTTAAGCTGCGAGTCAGGCCTGGGAGGTTCCTGCCTCGTGCCCGTCCCCAGCAAGCATCCCTTCCCCTTCCATTCCACTCCTTTCGCCTTTTCCCTGCACCTGTCTCCTTTCCCTTTGACCCTTTCCCTTCTCCCCACTGACAGTCCACCTTTGTTCTGCCTGAGGACTTCAGCAGGCGGGGGAGCTACTCTTCGGTGTCCCTGTGTGGAGACTGGGAGGGAGGGGAGGGGAAAAACATGACTTTGAACTTTGCTGCATAACTGTTGGGAAAGTTGGGAGGGGGGGGGGGTATCAGATAATTATATAGATTTAGAGTGTGTGTTTGAAAGTAGGTTTTGTGTGTTCGATTTTATCATGAGAGATGTGAACAGTAAAGTTTGGAACTTTTCTCTTCTGCGTTTGTTGTTGTCGGGAAGACTAGAGGGGGAATGGGCGGCGGGGGTTATGCGCACTCCCTTAAGGAGCGTGACACAGATAAAAAAAAAATCTCTTGCCTTTGCAAACTTCTAAACAGAAAAGAGCACAGTTTTAAACGTACGGAAACATAATTATGCTCGACACGGAAATAGGAAATGTGCTTCATCATCGAGAATATGACCGCGCATTGGGGGATGGGAGCTGTGTGGACGTCTCAGGTTTAAACCATCTTTTGTTTGCATTAAACCAAGTGTTTGTAATTGAAATCTGGCATGACGTAGTCGGTGCCATTGGTCAGTGTTTTTTCACAGATATTTTTCAGCCTGAAAGTCACACTTAAACGGGAAAACCCAGTAATGTTTATCTCTACTTCCCGTTTCTGAGCGCCACTCTTTTTTTTTTAAATGAAAAGGTGAGTCTGTCTTTACACTGACAAATTAACTGATGCTCGTTACTTACTTCCTGAGACATCTACATGATTCCAAAACCATGTTCGGATAAAACCAATTCCATTTCTATTACTATCATGTCAAAAATGACATAGATTGCTCACATAACGTGACCGTGGGAGTTTCAGTAGTTTTAGTCAGTACTTAATGCACTTAACAGACGTTTTGATGTATTAAGGATGTCTTCCCGTTTCTCCATTTACTACAGTATTTAACGAATGGAGAGAGAGAATAAGATGAGAAATCTTATTTGAAGGTAAGAGAGTAGAGAGTAGAGCATTAGATACTTTTTCATCGGCTTGAGAGAGAGACAGAGAAGGACAGACAGAGACGAGAAGACAGACAGAGAGTGTGAGTGTGGGAGTGATTGTGTGGTGCGCATGTGAGGTGAGTAGAGACGTGCGCAGCAGACGCGTTCAGTGTGTGTGATGTGTATGCATGCGTGCGTGTGTGCGCGCGCGTGGTGCGTGTTTGTGTGTGTGTGTGTGCGCGCGCGTGCGCGCGTGTGTGGTGTGTGGTGTGTGTGTGTGTGTGGGTGTGTGTGTGTGTGTGTGTGTGTGTGTGTGTGTGTGTGTGTGTGTGTGCAGACAGCAACTGTTAGTCTATCATTTGAGCAAAAATGCCTGCGTTGCCGTCAAGCGCGGACAAGTCAGACCCAGGGCATCCGTCTGCGACGTGGGAAAGATTCGTCATCTTTAAAGTCTTCGGGGAAAAAAAGAGGGGGCAGAAAAATGGACCAAGAAGACAGAAAAAAAACACAAGAAGGAGGTGACAGGAAGAAAAAGAAATATGGCAAAAACAAAGAAGCGATAGAAAAATCGGCCGGAATTCCCAGACAGAATTCCAGAAGGAGGTGCTGCTTATAGTGGATCGTGGTTTAGAGGTAACGACGCCTAGAAGCCAGAAAGTCTGGATCGGAAGTGTCGGGTTGATCCGGTGGTTGATCCCTTTCCCCCGACCCCATCCCCCCCCCCCACCCACATCCATTAGAACTGAGTGGGGATTTGGGTGCAGCATCCGGATAGAGAAACCGAGTCTTTTATCATCATGTTAGATAACGCACATGCCTAGAAACCAGAAGATCATCGGCAAGCGGTTTTGTCCCTGCAAATTTGTGCCCGGACCCACACCCCGACCCCGCACTCCATCCATTAGACCTGAGTGGGGTTGGGTGTGTCCTGGTGAGATGATAACGATCGTGTTACACATCGTGTATTTAGCACTGTAAAAAATCACGCACAAGACTTGCCTGGCAATCTGGGAAACAATACAAAATATATCAATACAATACAATACAATACAATACAATAATACAATAAATACAATAACAATACAATACAATACAATAGTACAGTACAGTCCAGTACAGTACAGTACAATACAATACAATACAATGCAATACAATACAATATGATACAATACAGTGCAATACAATAAATACAAAACAATACAATACAAAACAATACGATATCCCCACAGGAAAAGGTTTTCAATTCAATTCCTAATAACAAAACTATGACAGACATAATGCGTAGACGCAATGTAAAACAGTATAGGCCTAAAGAAAAAAATTAAAAAGCAAGCTGATTACATGGGTACAGAGCGCGTGCGGGTTAGCACGTATTCGTCCATGTCCATGTAAGTATAGCCTACATACATGTGCCTTGTGCATGTGTTGTTGTGTGTGTGTGTGTGTGTTGCATGGGTGATATAATCTGTGAATGGGAAAGGCCTGGCTTTCCTTGCTAGGTGTGCAGGTAGGCCTATCATTATCAAGATTCAAGATCGTGACGGGAGTTGTTTGTCGACAGTGCTTTCCTTTTGACAGACAGTCACGATTTTTGGCAAGCTTATCGTAAGGGATAAATTTGAAACCTTAGCAGTGTTTTGCAGAGATATCATCTGCTTTTTTTGTTTGTTTTACTTATGCTCTCTCTCTCTCTCTCTCTCTCTCTCTCTCTCTCTCTCTCTCTCTCTCTCTCTCTCTCTCTCTCTCTCTCTCGGTTGGTCACGAGACGTGAAGCGGACAGGGCGTACATTTTCTGTGAGCTACAGTAAAACTCATAATTCATACAAAAATGCCAGTTACTGGACTTCCAGCGGCTGTGGAGAGGACCTTAGGCGCCCTGCTGACTGACAATGCAGTTTCCAGCTGGAAAGTGGCAGGAGAGGGGGACAGTGTGGTTTTTGTCTTGCGACTTAAACCAGTGGACACAGCAGTGTCAACCAACATGGCGGATCCAACAGTGAATCGCAGCACACAAGTACAATACTATAGGAAAAAATCCTACTCCCAAACCCGCAGGGATCTAGAACGCTCTCGAAAGCATAAAGAGAAGCAGGCAAGTGCTGTGTGTGAAAGTGACTGTGTCTTCAGTGCCTCGAGTCCACCTGACAGTAGTGTAGAACAGCAGAATGCAGCATGCGCAGATACGCATAGAGTAGACCTACCAACAACACACACACAGGACATCAACACAAAAACATCAGTTAAGTTGCTGTCATCGGTTGATTTAGAACCTCCCTGTATGTCTGATTGTAGTGACTGTGCTGATATGTGTGTTTTGCAGCCTGAGGTGAATGATGATAATATTGTTGGTGCATTCGACAAAGGAAATGTCAAACAGTATGTGGCTACTCTAATTGATAGATCCGTACAGAAAAGGCTGAGAGACAGACAAAGAAATACACACTTTAGGAAATCTGTCCTACATCATTCAGATGGTGAAGATATAGTGACCTGTGAGTCAGATGACATAGTGATCCAGTACGCATGCCAACCAGACACTGAGCCAGTATGTGTGTACTGGTTTGTGAAACAGCAAGACAAAAAATGTTAAATGAGGAACGTGTCAAACTCGCCAGTTTGCGGAATGGGAAGCGAATCCAGAACACACTACACACG
>CM060318.1:16316548-16321548 GCA_030674155.1 Stramonita haemastoma
GGTTCAATTCTTGATTCAGCAAATGAAATTCAAACTCAGAGCTTGCCCAACTCAATTCCAGACACATTCAGATTTCAAGAAGTGTCCTAATTCAAGTCAAAGTTTGAGAAAGCATTCTATGTATCCGCTATGAAAATAGAAACATAACAACAAAGTTGTGCAGCGTGAAGTTTTACAGGTTTTACCCGTCTCGGTGATTAGTTTGTGCAATACTGATATGTTTGAATGGGACAGCTTAAATCTTTATTGCTGTCGTCGCCGTCTTTTTGTGTTGATGTTCAAATAAATCGTAAGTTCAAGAAGTGCCCAAATTCAAGTCAAACTTTGAGAAAGCATTCTATGTATCCGCTATGAAAATAGAAACATAACAACAAAGTTGTGCAGCGTGACGTTTTATAGGTTTTACCAGTCTCAGTGATTAGATTGTGCAATAGTGATATATTTCAATGGGACAGCTTAAATCATTATTGCTGTCGTCGCCGTCTTTTTTGCGTTGTTGTTCAAACAAATCGTAAGAAACATATCAGTCAGTCAAGTTCACATTACATAAAGGAATGCATGCGTGATAATTATGTAGAATCAAAAGCAAAAGACCAAAACCAAATTATAAAAGACAAAGTTCTTAAAACACACCATTAGTCTTGTAGACTGCCAGACAGAGAGACAAACGAAGTACCGTACGAATAACTGAAGGAAAGGTCCGATAGATAGACAATGAGTCAAACAGGTGTACAGATACAGACAGCAGGAGAGGCAGACAGACAGACATTGACGCAAGAGATCAACAAAGAAGGGGAGGACAAATTTGTGTCATAATTATTACATACTAGGATACAGAAAGGACAGGGTGGAGGTGAGGAACAAAACGTAAACACATTTTGGAAAGTGTAACACATGACTTGCCGGCCCATCCCATATCAGGCTAATCGTCTGTCACAGCCACGTCGATTAGAGACGACGATATGACTATATATGGTCATCAAGGAGTCATTCGTGGCGCAATCGTGGTGCAACACCTACTCGACCCTACATCTCACTACTTCACCAATTCTTCTCTCTTATCCTGCCCTCCCTATTTCATAAACGTGTGTACTTGCTTCTACGCCCACACATTTTCTTTCCTTTCAGCCACCCTGACAATACTCTAGGAGCTATGAACGGCCACTCCTTCTGCTGTCTTCGGTGTGTGTGTGTGTGGTGTGTGTGTGTGTGTGTGTGTGTGTGTGTGTGTGTGTGTGTGTGTGTGTGTGTGTGTGTGTGTTTGTTTGTTTTAATTTACTTATTCTTTTATATCGATGATAATGAAATCAGCACTCATCTGCTTTTTTTTTTACACCAACATTCGTGTGTATGCAGGTTTGTCAATTTTTGTCATCTGTTCCTACCGGCACACATTGGTCTACTCTTTCGAAAAGCGGAACAGGATTTAACGTGTGGGCAAGATGTTCTCTGAGTGTTCGCACACGGGCCTAGGTTATAGTCTTATCCGAGAGTGGAGTATGCACTGGTGTTAACTCCCTGGGAAAAATCCCCTTGAGTGGTGTTTGAACCCGGGTCGTCAGATTGCATGCCCAATGTTCTAGCCACTAGGCTATCCCGTCCCGGGTGTGTGTGTGTGTGTGTGTGTGTGTGTGTGTGTGTGTGTGTGTGTGTGTGTGTGTGTGTGTGTGTGTACGTGTGTGTGTGTGTGTGTGTGTGTGTGTGTGTGTGTGAGTGTGAGTGTGAGTGTGAGTGTGTGTGTGTGTGTGAGTATGTGTGTGTGTGTGTGTGTGTGTGTGTGTGTGTGTGTGTGTGTGTGTGTGTGTGTGTGTGTGTGAGTGTGTGTGTGTGAGTGTGTGTGTGAGTGTGTGTGTGTGTGTGTACGTGTGTATGTGTGTGTGTACGTGTGTGTGTGTGTGTGTGTGTGTGTGTGCGTCTCTCTCTCTCTCTCTCTCTCTCTCTCTCTCTCTCTCTCTCTCTCTCTCTCTCTCTCTCTCTCTCTCTCTCTCTCTCTTGTCCGTCCGTCTGTCTGTCTGTCTGTCCTCCTATGTTGCCAGAGATATTTAGCAACACTAATCAGAGCCTTGTCCTCTTACCCGAACCTTTTTTTTCTTTCTTTTGGTTGGAATCACGTGCGGATCTATGATTCAGACACCTCATAGCTAGATGGGCAACATATGTTGCTGACAATACAGACAGTACAGTTGTAACGTTATCTGTCCTTCATCAGGGTTGGTTGTCGAGTCAGTCCCAGTGGCTATAGAGGGGCGTCAGAAAAAGAAAGGAAAAATGGTTTTGATGTCCAAGCATTTAAAAAAGTGCAACTCTGTCTGTCTGTCTGTCTGTCTGTCTGTCTGTCTGTCTGTCTGTCTGTCTGTCTGTCTGTCTGTCTGTCTCTCTCTCTCTCTCTCTCTCTCTCTCTCTCTCTCTCTCTCTCTCTCTGAAGGGGACTGACTATGTCAATCCTGTACTAGAGTGAAGGGGTGTGTGTGTGTGTATGTGTGTGTGTGTGTTTGTGTGTGTGTGTGTGTGTGCTTGTGTGTGTTTGTGTGTGTGTGTCTGTCTGTCTGTCTTTCTGCCTGTCTATGTCTGTCCTTCTGTCTATGTGTTTGTGTAACTCGCTCTGTCTCTCTGTGCCTGTCTCTGCCTCTGTCCGTATGTCGGTCTGTCTCTATCTCTGTCTCTATGAGCCTCTGTCTCTGCCTGTCTGCCTCTCTCTCTCTCTCTCTCTGTCTCTCTCTGTCTCTCTCTGTCTCTCTGTCTCTGTCTCTGTCTCTGTCTCTGTCTCTCTCTCTCTCTCTCTCTCTCTCTCTCTCTCTCTCTCTCTCTGTCTCTGTAGGGGACTGACTATGTCAATCCTGTGCTAGAGTGAAGGTGCTTTTGGGGGTGAGAGGGTCGGGGGGTGTTTGTTTTTTGGTTTTCTTTGTTTTTTGTTTGTTTGTGTTGGCGGAACAGGACAACGCCCAAGCTTCACACCGTAGGTAATACTAATAGCAGAGCTATCAGAACCGTGGGCCTGTCTACAGAACTGTACAGAGTAGTTGCTGCAGGATGTGTGTGTGTGTGTGTGTGTGTGTGTGTGTGTGTGTGTGTGTGTGTGTGTGTGTGTGTGTGTGTGTGTGTGTGTGTGTGTGTGTGTACAGAGTAGTTGCTACAGAATGTGTGTGTGTGTGTGTGTGTGTGTGTGTGTGTGTGTGTGTCTGTCTGTCTGTCTGTCTTTGTCTCTGTCCTTCTGTCTCTATGCGTTTCTGTATTTCGCTCTGTCTCTCTATCTCTGTCTGCCTGTGTCTGTCTCTGTCTCTCTGTCCGTCTGTCTGTCGCTGTCTCTATGAGCCTCTCTGTCTTAATAGGCTATATAGCTAAACGAGCCACTAGCAATCAAATAAGCCATGCCTGTAACACTGTGTCGCCGAGAGGCAGAGGATCGGGTGGCAGAGGATTGGGTGGGTACCTTCTTTTTGTTGGACTCTCCCGTGTTGATTTGTTCGGGGAGGTGGGAGAGGAGGGGGGGGGGGGGGGCAGAGGCGGGCGTCAATTGTTGAGGTGTGTGGCCACATTGAAAGCAGCCTTGAGCTTCCTGACTGCAAAGGTGAGGCAGACGTAACTATGTAATTGCCCTTCATGGGTTATTAAAGTTATTTGTTGATTTTGACTTCACTTGACTTGACTTTCTTGTTCAACATTGGCAGTGTCCCTGTTGTGATTATTTCACCTCAAAATGACGATCAACGAGTAGGATCAGAGTGTTGTTGGCGTTGGGCTTTCCCTACCTTAACAACAACAACAGCAACAGCTTGGGAATCATCCAGAATAAAATATTATACACTCGTGTCTGGCTTATCTCCTCTGGGAATCATCGTGAGACACACTGCACACTGGATGAGAAGTTTTACGTGTGTGGCTGTTTTCGAGTACCTCGCCATAATCATAGGCAGTTGCATTCCGACTTCAGACGATGTGTCATTCATTCCTCTGTGAGTGGACAACACACGTTGTTATTCTAAGAGCTTTGTCATTGTTGAAGGCAACATGATCCTAACATTTCAAAGCGTAACGCAACACGTTTAAAAATACACGCCTAGGTTATAATATTAATGGTCTGGTAGTTTCTGCAACAAATTTTTACACAAAAGAAAGCACAGGTTTAAAAAAAAAAATGTACCCACAAGAGCCACACATAAAGAAAACGGGAGAAGTTTCCAATCACTGAAGGGTTGTGTTATTCGTACCATCGTCAGCTCTAGGAAAAAACCACACCCAATTTTGTTGATATATACGTGCTACTAGTTTGTATTATAAGAATAATAGTTATCTTAAACTCCTCGCCGGGTAGGACTCAAAACAAGCCTCTTCCTCCTTCTGTTGTATTGTTGATCACTTGCCTTGTATGTTTCTTCTCCTTCTTCTTTGTCGTCGAACGCTCAGACAGCACAGCAGTGGTGTCTGTCATATGCGTGAAAATGTGTTGCGCTGCCGCTAAGCGTCTGACAAGTCAGGCCCAGCACATCCAGACTTCAGCATAGGCGAGAATTGTAATCTTTTAAATCTTTCTGGAAAAAAAGGCAGAGGAAGGGACGAAGAAAGCAGAAAAGATACGAGAAGGAGGTGAAAAGGAGAAATGGAACAAGGTAGAAAAAAACAAAGAGAGGGATAGAAAAGAGGGAATTCCTAACACAGAATTTCCAGAAGGTGGGGATGCTATTTACACTGACATACCTCCAGCATCTACACGGGGAAGTGTTGTATGTTTAAACCTCCCCAAAATCTTCTCCTTCAACCCACGCCCACCCAGACTCAAACCCACGTGCCCTGCACTGGTGGTAAATCATGGGTGCAAGGCCAGGTTTATTTCTGAATTCCCTTTTTGTTGATGCATTGGGTACTTTTCACCTGTTGTGCTTGACAAGTCAGCAAGAACGTGAGGCTTGATTCCAAACATAGCATTCATTAGGCTACATTTCATTTTATTTCTAGCCCAGTAGAGCCCAGTACATTTCATTTTATTTCTAGCCCAGTACAGC
>CM060318.1:16326548-16331548 GCA_030674155.1 Stramonita haemastoma
GAGAGAAATGTGTCGCTGTTTCGGGCTCTTCCTCTCGACAGCTTGTTATGACACACCGAGCCCCCTCACTGATGTGAGGTCTCCCTGTCAGGTTGCCTTGTCAGCCTTCTTGTCAACCTCAGGCTTCATGCCAGCTGGTGTCCTCTCTCTTCAACCAGTATCCAGTGACTGGCTTTCTGACAGTTTATCTGCAGTTCTTTTGTCACGGTGTTTTCTTGTTCTCACTGACACATGAAGAAGATCAAGTGAACTACTTTTTGGAATATTCTGTACTTCAAGTCAGGGAAAGCATTTTAAAGGCCATCACATTCTAGGTGTCACAGTGCTGTTCTGTCAGAGAGCTGCTTGGTTGTGGAGGCTGGTTGATACAGTCCCCATATCGGATGGTTGGTTGTGGAGGCTGGTTGATACAGTCCCCATATCGGATGACTCCGCTCCTCCCCATGGGATGCGGAAGGAACCTGTCAGTGTAAACAGCATTTTCTCCTTCTGGAAATTCTATGCTAGCAATTCGCCCCTTTTTTTATCCTTCTCCTTTGTTTCTACTTCATTCTTTTTCGCTCCTGTCACCTTCTAATTGTTTATTTTCTGCCTCCTTTGTCCATTCTCCTGCCTTTTTTTCCAGAAAGACTGAAAAGATAATTCTCCCCAACCCGAAGTTGGATGTGCTGGGCCTGACTTGTCAGGCGCTTAACGGCAGCGCAACGCATTTTCGTTCTTATGACAGACATCAATAGTTGCTGTCGGAGCGTTGGACGAAGAGGAAGAAGGACAATTTCGCTGGGACTCTAGTATACTGCACTAACAAACTGTAGGCAAATTTTGACCATTGCAATGGTTTAATTATGTGACAGCTGCTGCATGGTCTTTGTTCAAGTCTTAGCAGATGATACATGTTTGTAATGTATGCTGGAGTTTTTTTCGTGTTTCCGTAACCCACCCAAAACTGACATGAATTATGGGTTCTTTAACGTGCATAGTTAACCTTCAGCATGTGTAGGCCTATATACACGAAAGGACTGAAGGCACTGGCGTGTATACACTTGAAATTTGACCTGGGGAATCGTAAAAATCCCCACCCTTAATTCACCAGACACTGGCGAGATTCGAACCCAGGACTTCATCATGGGCCCTCGGGACTGAAGTCAAACTCGGCTACGGCGTCTGTCGTCCTGTGCGGTATGTTTCGAACGTGATGAAACTGAAACCTAACGTCTCTCTATCTGACTGTCTGCACAGTCTCTCTCTCTCTTCTCTCTCTCTCTCTCTCTCTCTCTCTCTCTCTCTCTCTCTCTCTCTCTCTCTCTCTCTCTCCTCTCTCTCTCTCTCTCCCCAAAGGGGTGAGGAAGAGACGGGGGGGGGGGGGGGGGGGGGGGGGGATAGCCGGTAGTCAGAATGATGCGCTCGTGATCTGCTGACCCGGGTTGAATCTCGTTCAAGAGGATTTTTCCTCTGGAATTAACATCAGTGCCAACTCCACTCCTCCCAAAAGTCCTTAAAATGAGACTATAAACCGAGGTCGCGTTTGCGAACGCACGCAGAACATCTTGCGCACACGTTAAAACTCGTTCCACTTTTCAAAAAGTGTGGTCCATTGCGTGCCTGTGGGAACGAATGAAAACATTGACAGAACTGCATACACACAGGGACTGGATGTAAAAAAAAATAAAAAAGCACATGAATGCTTCTTCCATTATCCTCGAAATAAAAGAATAAAAATATAAGATAAAAAGATGTTAGATGTCCCTCCACACAACCAACCAACCAACCAACCACAGCGGCAACCCCATCGTAGGGAAAGAAGTTGAAAAGTGTTGTTGCTTGTTGTTGTTTTGTTGTTGTTGATGTTGGTTGTTTTGTTGTTGGCTTTGTTGTTGAGTTGTTTTTGTTGTTGTTGTTTTGTTGTTTTTGTGGGGTTGGTTTTGTTTTGTTTTAATGGGGTTTTGTGTTGTTGTTATGTGTTTTTTTTGTGGGGGGCACTATTGGTTGAAGGACCCAACACTGAATAAGTCACTAAATTTAGATCACGCACGTCTGCTAAGAAGGGCTTTGTTACGTCAAGTTGTAAAGCAGGATGCCAGTGGTGACCTAGAGAGCTGAGTAATAATAATAAGGAAAATCAAACCAGCCACACCTACAACACCCAATTCAGTATCCCCCCCCCCCCCCCCCTGCTCGCAGCCGATATCACCTGTCTCATCTGTTTTTCTTTACGTCAATTCACAACATTTGATACTAATCCTCTGACAGCCACTCCTCACATTATCTATTTCTCCAAGTGGTGGGGAGGAGGGGGGGGGATTAGGGAAATGGGATGATGGTAGTTTCGATTTTGTCCCAGCCCAGTATCGAGGGGTGAAAGTGAGGGGGGGGCAGGGCAGAGAGGGGGGGGGGGGGGGCTACTTGTTAGTGCGTCAGCTCTCGGTCCTGAAAGTTACTTGAAGGAGCGGCTGCGCGAATGTCCTTGTTTTTTGAAAAGCAGAGCGGTTATTAACGTGTGTGCAAACTGTTTTGCGTGCGTCTCCACACGGGGCTTCAGGTTCGTAATCTCATGGGAAGGACTTCAGGGCTTTTCCGGGGAGAGGAACCAGTACTCATAAGAGTGAGTTTCATCTCAACTTGTTGCTTCATAAATTCATCATTTTGGGGGTGGCCCGAGGTGCTGAGGTGGGAGAGCTTGCGGGAGCGTGGGACCTCCGACTTCCTGGTTCGCGGCTGCAAGTCCTGATATCAGCTTCTGCTGGAAAGGACTATAATTCTACAGAAACAAAAAAGAGCCAGTACTGATGTTAATTAACTCCAGGGGGAAATTCCCTTGAAAGGGTGTCTCGGAGGCTGCTCGAACCCCCGCCGACAAATCGCAAAGGGAACGCTCTAACCACTAGGCTATCCCGCCCCCCCGCCCCGCTACGCCCGCCCCCCTCCACACACACACACACACACACACACACACACACACACACACACACACACACACACACACTTCCCCGGAGTTGATTTAAGTACTGAATCCACTCTATCCCCCCAAGGTCCTAGGAATGAAACTATGAACTCGATTGGAGGCTTTAGCCGAGTGGTTTAAGACCGCTCGACTTCAATCCCATGGGTCCATGAAGTCGTGGTTCGAATCTCGATGGCGTCTGGTAAATTAATGATGGGGATTTCTACCATCTCCTGAGTCAAGTTCAAGTGCAGACCTGCCAGTGCCTTAATTCACTTGGTGTGTATGCACATGCAGAAAATCAAATACGTACGTTGAAAATCCTGTAATGCATGTCAACATTCGGTGGGTTACGGACACACAAACATATCCAGTGCACATCTCCGAGGTCGGAATATGGTTACCGTCATGGCAGGCAAAATCGGTTGTATCAGCAAAATCCCACTATTGTTAACCCTCTAAGCTCTAGCCCAGGAACGAAATAAAAATCTAGATATATTACCACCTGACTCTTTCAAAGAGACATAACAATGATCTTTACTCTGTTTTAGTTTCGTATCACTTCGGATATTTCTGGGGTTTATTTTTGCAGGTTTGTTTTTTTCACTTGTTTGTGAAGATGTGCGCTACGTGTTTTATATACATTCACAAACAGGACCATCTGGGCTCATAAGTCCAAAAAATGAATACTCACTCACTCACACACGCACCACCACACACACACACACACACACAACACACACACACACACACACACACACACACACACACACACACACACACAACACACACACACACACACACACACTACACACACACACTACACACACACACACCACATACACACACTACACACACACACACAACTACAACACACACACACACACACAACACACAACACACACACACACACACACACACACACACACACACACACACACACAAACACACACACACACACACCAAACACAGACACACACACACTACACACCACACACACACACCACAACACACACACACACACACACACACACACACACACACCCCACACACACACACACACACACACACACACACACACACCACACACAACACACACACACACAACACTTCCTGGACCACAATGTAGTGTGTTTTTAGTGTGTGTGTAGTGTGTGTGTGCATGTGTGTGTGTGTGTGTGTGTGAGTGTGTGTGTGTGTGTGGTGTGTGTGTGTGTGTGTGTGTGTGTGTGTGTGTGTGTGTGTGTGTGTGTGTGTGTGTAGTGTGTGTGTGTGTGTGTGTGTGTGTGTGTGTGTTGTGTGTTGTGTGTGTGTGTGTGTGTGTGTGTCGTGCGTGCGTGCGTGAAAACGCCCAGGACCACCCGCTGTCGCCCCTCTATCCAACTATTCACAAGCATTTCTTCATTGCATAGCGTTACTCCCTCATCCCCTTCCCATCTCCTCTCCCGCCTCCTCCTTCCACTCCTCCCACCCCCCCTCCCTCCCTCCCCTATTCCTTCAGTCTCTACCAGCAGTGACTAATATCACCTCATCATAATGCACACCTCACCACCGCACACCCCCGTCCCACCACCACTGTACCCAACCACCCCCCCCCCCCCCAACACACACACTACCACCACCACCCCTATCCCACCATGCACCCCCTCCCCCCACCACCACCACAACACCACAACCACCACTACCACCACCTAACCCCCCCCCCCCCCCCCCCCACACACCACACACAACACACACACACACACCCACCACACACCCACCACACCACACACACCACCACCACCACCACCACCACACATACCAACAACAACCAAAACGAAAAAAAAAAGATTATAGTTATTGCCCGTGTTTTTGTCCTTACGTCATGTTGTTGGTTGCGAAGGGAAATACTGTTGTAAATGGTTACAGAGACTATGACGTATATGCCTACTGCACTGTCACATGCCTGTGAGTCACTCACATGTTTGTTATGCTGTTGGTGTTTTGTTTTTGTTATTTTCTCCGATAAGTGAAAAGTACAACGAGGGAGCCAAGTTTGAAGTCGCCGCCGGGGCTGCTG
>CM060318.1:16339048-16341319 GCA_030674155.1 Stramonita haemastoma
GAGGAAAAATCCTCTTGAACGAGATTCGAACCTGGGTCAGCAGATCACGAGAGCAGTTCTTTGACCACCAGACTATCCCTTCCCCCAGAGAGTGAGTGAATGTGTGTGTAACGTGCTCACTTGCGCGAGCGCGTGTGTGTGCTTGTATGCGCGCGCGCCCGTGTGTGTGTGTGTGCGTGTGTGTGTGTGTGTGTGTGTGTGTGGTGTGTGTGTGTGTTGTGTGTGTGGAGAGAGAGAGAGAGAGAGAGAGAGAGAGAGAGAGAGAGAGAGAGAGAGAGAGAGAAGACAGACAGACAGACAGACAGGACAGACAGAGAGAGAGAGAGAGAGAGAGAGAGAGAGAGAGAGAGAGAGAGAGAGAGAGGAGAGAGAGAGAGAGAGAGAGAGAGAGAGAGAGAGAGAGAGAGAGAGGGGGGGCTCACATTAACGAAATGCGAGAAAACGAAATCTGATCCAATAGTTTATTATTTCCATAAGTACAGAAATTCATCAGGGTTAAAAATTATATTTATATAAAATCAATAAACATAGAAACCTCTTTCACACAGCAAGTAATACAAGTTCAATATTTATAATCACACACACACACACACACACACACACACACACACACACACACACAACACACACACACACACACACACACACGAGAGAGAGAGAGAGAGAGAGAGAGAGAGAGAGAGAGGAGAGAGAGAGAGAGAGAGAGAGAGAGAGAGAGAGAGAGAGAGAGAGAGGAGAGAGAGAGAGAGAGACCCACGTGGATGACAAATGATTTTTTTTAATCCATCCACACACACACACACACACACACACACACACACACACACACACACACACACACACACACACACACACACACACACACACAAGCTAAGTGGTCAGAGCACTCGCTTTCCCCAAGTCAAGTTAAGCAGTGTTGAGTGGGGTTACCAGTTGGATGGGTGACCGTTTGCGCGCCTTGGCTTCAGTACAGTCCTCCCCCCTCCCCCCACCCCAGTTCACCCAGCTGTAAATGGGTACTACCTGCCCTCTTTAGGGTCAGGGAAGGTAAAGCAGCGAGGGAGAGGAGATGGGCACCGCCCTCAACATGCTGGCCCCTGGAGAAGCTGAGGTCTCTGATGCCTCACTCCCTTAAGACCACATAGGTTATGGTGGGACATGTAAAAGCAGGAGAAAAAGTTATCAATGATATCAAGTCACACGCATTAATAATATACAAACATCAATAAAAATCATCTGTTTAAGGTACGTTAGTAAAAGTAGCAAAACAATTCAAAGGAATCCTGATTAAAAAACAACACACAAAAAAACAAACAACCCACACCAAGTATTCACTCAAGTTGTAAAACCGAAAATACAAGGTGATATGCAAAATGTCTCCCCCCCCCCCCCCCCCCCCCCCCCCCCCCCCCCTAATTTTTTTTTTCTTTTTCCCGGGCTGCACCGAAAAATACATACAATAAAAAAAACAAAATTGCATGTTTTTCTTTCTTTTTTTTTTTTCCTAATGTTTTTTTTTTTTTTTATTATATCACCTTTTTTTATTTTCTATTTTTAAAAGTACAGAAAAACCGCATCTTATGTACTAGCAATGTCAACATGTAAAAAAAATAACAATGGTTAAAAATAATAACGATCATAATCAAGCTGCCACACCATGCCATCCATCCCTTACCAACCACCTTCTACAACCTCCCAGTTCTTCCAAAAATCATGTGAACCTTTTTTCCACTCTTTTTGAAAATAATTATTTGCAAAAAAGAACTTTCTTCTTCTTCTCTTTCTTGTTCTTGTTCTTCCCTTCTTTTTCTTCTTGTCTCTTTCTTCTTCTTTGCAATTCTTTTTTCTTCTTCTTCTTCTTCTTCTTTTTCTTCTTCTTCTTCTTCTTTTTCTGCATTCCTTTTACGGGGGGGGGTGGCATGCCAAAATCCCCCCTTGCTTGTGACCTACAGGAGGGCTAATCCCCCACAGGCCTGGGGGCCACACATTCCGCCCTTTAGAGCCAGCACTCAGACCAAAGGAAAAAAGTCCCCCAAAAGAAAATAAGCAACGTTGTTGTTATCATTTTTTGTCGTTTTGGTCGTTTTCTTTGGGGCAGGGGGGGAGGGGAGCTAGGGGAATGTTTGTTTTTACTCCCCCCCCCCCCCCCAATTTTTTTAGCCCCAAAGATACTCCATAAGTAGAAAAGCAAAAACAACAAAACAGAGGGAAAAAAAAAAATAAAATGTACCAAAAAAGGGGGGGGGGGGAGAAAGAAAAAAAAAAAAGGGG
>CM060318.1:16341419-16346419 GCA_030674155.1 Stramonita haemastoma
TTTTTTTTTTTTTTTCGTTCCCTTTGGCAATTTCGGGGTTTTCACTAATGGTGAAAGTCTGCGTTGCGACCGTTTTCACCACCAAAAAGGTAGCCGCTTTCCGACTTCGGAATGAAACACACGTTTTAACTTTTTTCCCTCTGAAGTCAGAGTAGGGCTGCTTATAGGGCGGGGTACTTGAAAACAGCCCTACACGCAAACTCTCATTCATTTGTGCAATTTGCAATCTCACAGTGATTCCCAGGTGGGATGAGTGAGTCAGAGTGCACATTCGGGTGACCCCCAGAGTTTAAGCTGGGGAAAACAACAACAACAACTTTTTTTTGTATTCCAGTATCCCACGCCTGAAAAAAGTCACCCGAGAATGACATTGAGGGGCAAGGCGTAACTGATACTAGTGCCATGAAAAAAACAAAACAAAACTGGCAAACAAGACCATTGTCTCTGTTTTGTTTTTGTTTTTGTTTTCTTTTTTGCTTTGCTTTTGATTTTTCGTGGGGTTTTGTTTTTGGTTTGGTTGGTTTTGTTTTGTTTTGTTTGGGGTTTTTTGTTTATTGTTTTGGTTGTTGTTTTTGTTTGTTTGCTTGCTGTTGTTTGTTTTGTTTTTGCTTTTCTTTGTTGTTGATTTTTTTTGGGGGGTGGGGTTTTTTTCGGGCGGGGAGGGGTCCTTTGTGTAAATGGAGTACTTTCGAATTACAACGGAAAATCCGATGAGTTTCCATGGTAACAATAATGCTGGTATATAATACTTGCAAGGAGTAATATCGAGGCCCATCAATAAAGACGTGGAGATGACGCAGTATAAGCAGAACCCATACATTTCTTATACCAAAGACGACAGCGCCACTCCGCACGAAGTTTCCACACCAGAGACAGTAATTCTGGCAACCCTGACAACTAGTCTAGGACACCCACCACTTAAGGACACAACATATGCCACCAGCAAACCGAAGTATGAGAACACAGGGGCAAAAATACAAGTTATGTATGTATGTATGTATGTATGTATGTATGTATGTATGTATGTCTGTCTGTCTGTCTGTCTGTCTGTCTGTCTGTCTGTCTGTCTGTCTGTATGTATGTGTGTACATTGCAGGAGAAAAGCGGAACGGCCGGGGCCAGGAGTCATGAAAGGTCAGCAGCTTACTGTGGCAGTGGGCGGCGCATTCCTGGGTGGTGCCCTTGAGGTCACTGTGGTCACAGAGCTCAGAGCAGGGGGCGCAGGCTTTGACGATATCGTCAAAGTACTGGCGTACGTGCAGGTCACAGCCACCAGGTAGTCTGCACACACAGAGAGAGACATGCACGGTCTCAACACAGACAGAAAGACATGCAACATGACCTGAACGCAGACCGAAAGTTTACACATGACCTGAACGCAGACCCAAAGGCTACACATGACCTGAACGCAGACCGAAAGGCTTACACATGATCTGAACGCAGACCGAAAGGTTTACACATGATATGAACACGGAACACATGATCTGAATGAACACCTGTAGATATAAAGACACATGATCTGAATGAACACCTGTACATATAAAGACACATGATCTGAATGAACACCTGTAGATATAAAGACACATGATCTGAATGAACACAGATATAAAGACACATAATCTGAACACAGACATATGATCTGAACACTGACACAAAGCATACAGACGATCTGAACACAGACACAAAGGCATAGAGATATATTCGAATATCGACAGAAAGACATACAGACGATCTGAACACAGACATACAGATGATTTGAACACAGACACAAAGGCATAAAGATATCATCTGAATATCGACAGAAAGACATACAGACGATCTGAACACAGACATACAGATGATTTGAACACAGACACAAAGGCATAAAGATATCATCTGAATATCGACAGAAAGACATAGCCTACATACGATCTGATCACAGACAGAAAGACATACAAATAAGCTGAACACAGAAAGACATACCAATAAAATCACACACACCACACACACACACACACACACACACACACACACACACCACACACACACACACACACACACACACACACACAAATCGCATGTTTAAGAGCTACCTAAACATCCACTCGTACATGTACCCGTTGCGTTCATATGTCAATAGCCTAGGTCAGTATAAATCGTCCCGAAAGAGCGCAGTGTGTGTGTGTATGTGTGCGTGTGTGTGTGTGTGTGTGTGTGTGTGTGTGTGTGTGTGTGTGGTGTGTGTGTGTGTGAGTGTGTGTGTGTGTGTGTGTGTGTGTGTGTGTGTGTGTGTGTGTGTGTGTGTGTGTGTGTGTGCGTGTGTGTGTGTATGTGTGTGTGTTGACGGGAAGAGACACAGAGAAAGACACAGACAGACATACACACAGATAGACATACACACAGACAGACACGCAAACAGAACAAACGACTGAAATGCATTGTCCGCCAAGCTGTTCAGTCATTATGCGCGGCGAGGCGACGAATCGACACACGACTTGCGCAACCCACGTCAGGAGAGACACAGTGTCATAAGAGAGAGAGAGAGAGAGAGAGAGAGAGAGAGAGAGAGAGAGAGAGAGAGAGAGAGAGAGAGAGAGAGAGAGAAGAGAGAGAGAGAGAGAGAGAGACAGAGACAGAGACAGAGACAGAGAGACAGAGACAGAGAGACAGAGACAGAGAACAGAGACAGAGAGACAGAGAGACAGAGACAGACAAGAGACAGACAGACAGACAGACAGAGCCAGACAAGAGACAGACAGACAGACACAGACAGAGACAGACAAGAGACAGACAGACAGACAGACAAGAACAGACAGACAGACAAGAAACACCTCTCAACAAATGTCTATTGTCATTAAAGCTACATAGTTGAAAAAAAACGAGAAGCCGGAACAAATTTGATACACATCACTGTCATAGAAACCCCGCGTCAACTGCCTAAACATTTGTTAATGACTTGACACATTCATAATTATATACGACATAAAAGCCACCCCCCTCCTCCTCCTCCGAAAACAACACAACAACAAAACAGAAAACAACAACAACGAAGAATCGAAGAGAGAGAGAGAGAGAGAGAGAGAAGAGAGAGAGAGAGAGAGAGAGAGAGAGAGAGAGAGAAGAGAGAGAGAGAGAGAGAGAAGAGAGAGAGAGAGAGAGAGAGAGAGAGAGAGATTGATTGATTGATTGATTGAATTTTAGTTTCAGAAGTGAAGGAGTAAGCATGACAATTGCTTTTTTACATCCAGCCTTCTATAATGATACAAACTAGTGAAAGCAAACTAATAACAAGAAAATGGGAAAAAACACACAAAAAACATAGCATAATTCTGTTTGTAACAACCAATTATGTAACTTAAATACTTCATAGCTGGAGAGAGAGAGAGAGAGAGAGAGAGAGAGAGAGAGAGAGAGAGAGAGAGAGAGAGAGAGAGAGAGAGAGAGAGAGAGAGAGGGGGGGGGTTTATATATTGTTCGATGATAGATGGTCCTCGATACATTTTCTTGAAAGAATAATGGCTTTTTAAATTTTTGAGAGGTTCTGGTAATGAATTCCATAGGGTACCTCCTGAATAATGTAGGCTTGATTTGAACAAATCTATTCGAGGCTTTGACAATGCAAGTTTGTGAGTATGTCGTTTACTATTAATTGGAATAAATCATAATGGTAGCAGGTACTATATGTGATATAATTCTATGCATTAGAATACAGAAGAGAGAGAGAGAGAGAGAGAGAGAGGAGAGAGAGAGAGAGAGAGAGAGAGAGAGAGAGAGAGAGAGAGAGAGAGAAGAGAGAGAGAGAGAGAGAGAGAGTCATACAGACACACGAAGACAGTTGGAGACAGATAAACAAGGACAGACAGAGATAAACCTAAAGAACACGGGCAGGCACACACACACACACACACACCACACACACACACACACACAACACACACACACACACACACACACACACACACACACAACCACAGACAGACAGAGAGAGCAGAGACGTAAGAGCAAACGAACAGTTAAAACTGAAATCCCTGCCAAAACAGGGGCAGGCAGGCAGGCAGTCACGAGCTGGCTGTGTGCTGTAAACAACCAACACTGTTGCTACTCAACAAAAACACACCCAGCCTATCCCTTGACTCATGTCATGCCATAGTGGCGTGCACTGCTTCCCTTTTCCTCACACAGACACAGACACAGACACACAGACACACACACACACACACATGGTTAGCTGAACTTATTTTGTTTCACTACTCTTTGTCATATATATATATATATATACATATATATATGTACATATGCATATTATTATATATATATATATATATATATATCATATATATATATATATACATATATAAATAACACTATTCTTCCTACTCCTATCACTAAATATCATAATAACAATAATCCCTGAAGTCAGAATGTGGCTACCTTACTGCTAGGCAAAAACAGTCGCACCTGCAACAATCTCAGTCTTGTAGTTGAATATTATTGTGGACATGATTTTTGTTCCTAGATAGATGGCTCCATGAAAAAAAAAAGCAAATCAATGCTTATTCAGTGTACCATCTGGAAATAGCAATCGACTTTGACTTTGACTCATCATAGCTGACCCTCAGGAGCTCTAGGCCTAGCCCAGGAACGAACTAAAATTCTTAAAAACCAACAACTAAAGTTGACCTGTGAGATGGTAAAAATCCCCTACCCTTAGTTCACCACACTCGCTGCCGAGATTCGAACCCACGACTTACTGGATCTACGGGGTTGAAGTCAAGCGGTCTTAACCACTGGACTGTATCGTCTGTCACTGTGGGTTCAGTATTGATTGTGTTGTGAATGGCATCAGATACGACGATTGCCGGTGTGTGAGGCAAAGGGCTTAGACTCTCGCCCCTTATTGGGCTAATCATCGATCCTCGTTAGAAGTTGAGTGGTGTGTCGGGCGCCAGGTTCCAACACAAATAGGCTGTGGTGTGTGGTGTGTGTGTGTGTGTGTGTGTGTGTGTGTGTGTGTGTGTGTG
>CM060318.1:16351419-16383919 GCA_030674155.1 Stramonita haemastoma
TACTGTATTCTATTGTATTGTATTGTATTCTATTGTATTGTATTCTATTGTATTGTATTCTATTGTATTGTATTCTGTTGTGTTGTATATCACTTTAAAGTCACAGAAGATTGCCCTGCCTGAAATTTGGGCTGCTCTCCCCCAGGGAGAGCACATCACCACAAGAGCAGCGCCACCCATTTTTTTCTTTTCCTGTTTGCATGTGTTGCACAGGTGACCTCGGTTTAACGTTTAACGTTTCATCCGAAAGAACAGACCATCACCACAAAAGATGCAACGAAGGAGGGGGGGGGGGGGGGGGGGGGGGATTTCGGGCATAAACTGTGATTGAACCGCCACACACTTTGAACCCGGACTTGTTTCCTAGGTAGGAAGATGTGTGTGCTGTACATCCAGACCACCATTCCACAGGATTCCACAGGTGGAGAGTCTGTCATGTTTGACTCATCGTTTTGTTGACAACTGCTACGACCCTGAACGATCGAAAACAAGAACCTCTCAGCTGACTTTGGGGGGGGGGGGGGGGGGGGAAGAAAGAAAGAAAAAAAAAAGATCGCATACATTGTTTGCGACGAGGCAAGACATGACTAGGAAGTGCGCAGTAAGCCCTGTTTAGGCTGAACAAACGGTCCTGACTGACTTGCGCTATAGGCCTGTGTGCTGAGCTAATCGGAATGTGGACTGGAAGGAGTGGCTTGTCAACCGTAGCTCTCTCTCTCTCTCTCTCTCTCTCTCTCTCTCTCTCTCTCTCTCTCTCTCTCTCTCTCTCTCTCTCTCTCTCTCTCTCTCTCTCTCTCTCTCTCGCTCTGCTCTGTCTGTGTGTCTGTCTGTGTGTCTGTCTCAAATCTATCTCTTGTCTCACTTTCTATCTCTGTCTCTGTCTCTCTGTGTCTTTGTCTGTCTCTATCTCTGTCTCTCTCTGCTCTGCGCTGCTCTGTCGCAATCTATCTCTTCTGTCTGTCTGGACTGGATGGATGTTAAAAGAAAAAAGCACATGGGTGTTTATTCATTATCCTCGAAATAAAACAATTTGCTTTGCTTTGCTTTGCTTTGCTTTGCTTTGCTTTGCTTTGCTTTGCTTTGCTCTCTCTCTCTCTCTCTCTCTCTCTCTCTCTCTCTCTCTCTCTCTCTCTCTCTCTCTTGGTAACAGACGGTTCTCGTTATATATCAATTTAATTTTTGTTATTACTGTTATTAGGGTTCTCTCTCTCTCTCTTTCTCTTCACTCATACTCCTTCCCCCCCCTCCCCCCGCCCCACACACACTTACGAAGACTATCTCTTAATTATCTTGTCTCACTGTTATTCTACTGTTAAGCTACTGTTATTCTGAAGTGAGGAAGCAGGGGGGGGGGGGGGGGAGGGGGGGAGGAGGGCAGGGCACCAGATGGGGGAGAAGGATTGACACTGAAAGCATCAGACCACTTTGTTGGTGACGTCACAGCCATCATTGATTCTTACTTCTCATTTTCGTTTCTGAATGAATGACTTTTTATAATATTACCTTAATATTGTATCTCTGTGTTCATTCTTGCCTGTTGTTTGATACTTGGTATGATTCCTTACTTTTGGTATTTGGATCATTATAATTGTTGTGTAGTTGAGGCTATTTTTTATCTTGATGTTATCCCTGAAAAGGGCGGGGACTGGATGTAAAAAAGCACACGAGTGCTTATCTATTATCCTCGAATAAAAGAATTTTTGCCTTGCCTTGCCTTACCTTGCCTTGCCTTCTCTCTCTCTCTCTCTCTCTCTCTCTCTCTCTCTCTCTCTCTCTCTCTCTCTCTCTCTCTCTCTCCTCTTCATACTCCTTCCCCCCACACACACTTACGAAGACTTAATTAATGAAAAGGACATTGACACGGTCAATGACAAAAACGGTCCCTGAATCGGGAATTTCCGCTGGAAAGTCGATATTATCACAGCAGCAATAAAGAGCAATCACTTTATTCTTCCATAATGTTCTTCAGCGGCCTTTTCAAAAACTGCACAGTGAACAACAGTTGAGTGAAGCCTATGAGACTACCAGAAACTGTGTGGGACTGATAATGATATGGTGCTAACATTAGTCAGTTCCCCCCCCCCCTCTCTCTCTCTCTCTCTCTCTCTCTCTCTCTCTCTCTCTCTCTCTCTCTCTCTCTCAAATCAAGGGGAACGAATAGCCTAGTGGTCAGAACGTTGCGCTGGCAATTTGACGACCCCGGTTCGAGTCCGGTCGGGGAGATTTTTATCTTGGAGTTAACATCAGTGCTGACTCCACTCTCCCCAAAAGTCCTTCGGATGAGACTTTAAACCGAGGCCCGTGTGCGAACGCACGCAGAACATCTTCCGCACACGTGTTCCGCTTTTCGTAAGAGTAGGCCATCGTGTGCCGGTGGGAACAGATGACATTTACAAAACTGCATACACACGGGGACTTGATGTAAAAAAGCACAAGAGTGCTTATTCCATTATCCTCGATATGAAAGAATAAATCAAATCAAATCTCTCTCTCTGTGATAGTCCCTAATCTGGGTAAGGGCTGGATGAAAAAAAGTGTGTGAATAGCGTATTTGAAACCCTTGAAAATAAAAATTCTCTCTCTCTCTCTCTCTCTCTCTCTCTCTCTCTCTCTCTCTCTCTCTCTCTCTCTCTCTCTCTCTTAAACTGGCCAACATTTGTAAAAAGCACATATATAAAAAACAGTTTGGTGTGTGTGTGTGTGTGTGTGTGTGTGTGTGTGTGTGTGTGTGTGTGTGTGTGTGTGTGTGTGTTGTTTTTGTCTTTTTTTTTGGAGGGTGTGTGTGTGTGTGTGTGGGGGGGGGGGGATGCTTTTCTTTTTTTTTTCTTCTTTGAGGGTTGGGGTGGGGTGGTGGATGATGGGGGAGGGGGTTGTGGTGGTGGACGTCTGCGCCACATAAAAAAAAAAACACGACACAAAGACAGACACTGACTTACCAGGACACTGAGACTTGCATTCCTCCCCCGTCCTCTTCACCTCCATGTGTTCACAGATTTCCCGACATGGGCCGCAGTTGTCCATATGCGGGTCATAATACTCGAACAAGCTGCACCCCCTTGTTTACAGTCAACTTTGGCCACGATGAAAACGCCAAGAATCACGGCAGCGATGAGGAAAGTACGTGGAGTTGCCATTTTCTCGCTGAGCAAGTTGGGCAGATTCTGGTTGACAAAACAATCAGGAGCTTCTGTTTACTGAAAGTGCAAACAATGCCACTGAAGTGTTCGTCTGTGTGGAAGGCAGTCAGCGATCTGAATGAAATTGCTTTGAACAGACAGCAGAAACAGCAGAGTATTACAATACTTTTCATTGGCTGACTTCTTTTTCTTTTTGTAAGGCTAGTTAGTTTTCATTGGCTAGTGTAGAGTTTTTTTTTTTTGTTTTTTTTGGTCGGCGAAGCATGTGACTATGACGGCCGGTTCATTTGGTTCTGGGCAGTTCTGACGTTGTAAACTTATGTTCTGTTTTTTTCCCCCCTTGAATGGGATATCGTCGTTTTAAGGGGCGATAGACAAAATCAAACTTCAGGTAAATATAAAATGAAACCATGATCATAGACAGCATTTTTCAGATCAGTTGGAATGTTCTAGCAAAATGGCAGGAAAACCCAAATTTATTTTTAGACAGTCTGGCTATATTTTCTTATTTTAAAAGGTCATTTCGAGAAGTATTGAATAAAATCTAAAAGAAACACATGGAACTATTTTTTAAAACTGTTTTTCGTAATGACAATTATTACCTATTAAGTTTTTTTCTCTCTTTTTTTTTTTTGGTGGGGGGGGGGGGGGGGGGGGGGGTAGCCGAAAGGCAGCATCATAGGGGGAAAATCCAATTCTATCTTTTGACACAGCCTGCGTTGTTTCCAAATACAATAGGCCTACCTTTTAATCGAAAACTAAAATCAATCCGGTGTGTGTGTGTGTGTGTGTGTGTGTGTGTGTGTGTGTGTGTGTGTGTGTGTGTGTGTGTGTGTGTGTGTGTGTGTGCCCGCGCGCGTGCCAGCATGCATCCATGTAGGCCTATGTGTGTTCGTGTGTGTATGTTCATATTCTATCTATCTGTCCATCTATCTATCCACCTATCTATCTAATTTCGTTGTTGTTGTCATTGTTGTTGTTGTCAGTGATGTGTTGTTATGCATAGTGTTCCAGCAGACAGTGCCAATTTCGGCGATTTAAATTCTTGTCTAAAATGAAGGATTTGCTTCAAGGCGCTCCTAGTGTCTCTATTTATCGGAAATATCCGATCTGACGTGAAGTCCAAAGATCAACTTTGGCGTACTTGTTTTATTATTATTATTATTATTATTATTTTAATTCTTTTATATCGAGGATAATGGGATAAGCACTCATATGCTTTTCTTTCATCCAGTCCCCGTGTTGTTCTGCACTGTGTTTACATTGATGTTGTTTGTGAATAATATTGTCACTATGAGCATTCATATGTAGGACTTTGAAACAGCATCAGTATAAGTGCAAGTCAAAAGCTGAGCGTTGAACCATAGTTGTAGTTTCTGATGAGAAAAAGCCTTCAAGGGGTTCAGTGTTGTGGTTGAAGTGGTAAGCCTGAAGGAGGCAGAGGCACCCAGGTAAAGAAGGTTTCAGTTTCAGTCATGCAAAAATAAAAGTAATACTATAAATTATCGTGCAATCACACACACACACACACAGGGGGACGGGATAGCCAAGTGGTCAGGGGGATGGGATAGCCAAGTGGTCAGAACATTGCGCTCGCAATTTAACGACCCAGGTTCGATTCCCGTTCGAGGAGATTTTTCTCCTGGAGTGGCTGATATGAACAGTAACAAAGACGAGGTGGATTCTTATACAAAGCCACTGTCTTCAAGCCAGTAGTGCTGATGATGCCATCTATTCCCATCAGTGCTGACTCCACTCTCCCCCAAAGTCATTCGGATGAGACTATAAACCAAGGCCCCGTGTGTGAACGCACGCAGAACATCTTGCGCACACGTTAAATCCTGTTCCACTTTTCATAAGAGTAGGCCATCTTGAGCCGGTGGGAACAGATGACATTTACAAAACTGCATACACACGGGGACTGGATGTAAAAAAGCACAAGAGTGCTTATCCCATTATCCTCGATATAAAAGAATAAAATAAATAAATAAAACACACACACGTGCACACACACACACACTACAACCACTACAGCCAACACAACCACCACCACACCATGATCCGAATAAGTCACTGTTTATTATGATTGTTGCAACATAAAACTGCAATAAAAAGTCAGATTTTAACAATATAACAAGACCCAAAAAATGCACGCACACACCAATGACAGAAGATGGATCCAGTTGATGACCTACACACACATGTATTTCGCCATCATGACCATGATTCTTCAAACAGTATCAGAAAGAACCAAGTAGTTTGTCGTAGGGATGAAAACTGTGGACAGGCTAATCATACCATAATGACTCACAGCCAGTACACTGTAGGGGAAGGAAAGAACAAAAAAAGAGAAGAAAGAAAGATATAGAGGCAACTGATACTGCTGCTCAAACATACATAGATTATTGTGGGTAGTTGAAGTACTAGGCCTGTTTCCAGTGCTACATGAAACACAGTCTCCTCGCTTTTCAATCAACACTCTCTAGGCCTGTTTTCAAACTGTGTACAAGGAAAACAATCAATGATCAACAAACAACCCCTTCCTCCCCCCCCCCCCCCAAAAAAAAAAAAAAAAGTTGCAATTTCAATGAACTGGAGAGTTAAAGGCATTCATGAAATAAGTGAGTGAATAAAACATATCAGCAATGATTTATGTAAGTACCTAGATACATGGATGACAGGAGCTTTGGGATAAGGAGTGAACCATCAATGAATGAGAACAAGAATGTTTGTTGCTTAATTATCAGATGGACACAGTTTCAATCCAGCATTGCACGCATCACCCATTCTGATTCTGCACAAACACATCTAAGACATGTTCAGGACCAACAAAAGAAAAGAAAGAAACTTTTTCATAAGTTTGCTGAACATGCACATGTCTCTTTTGTAAGTTTGAGGCTGTTTCTGTTCTGCTCATTTACTCCTTTCATCATTTCCGTCACCTGACTAGGGGAATAGATGGCATCATCAGCACTACTGGCTTGAAGACAGTGGCTTGGTATAAGAATCCACCTCATCTTTGTTACTGTTCATATCAATAGAAACCATGAGATTTAGATAAATTGTAAAAACATAACTTTGTCTCCATGTCATATCAGTTCGAAACATCATCTCTTACATCAAGATATACACCAGACAAACAGTAAGAATGGTGTGAAAATGATGATGATAACAATGACACAAAGAAACACAAGTGTGACATGCATGCTGTCTCAAAGATTTAAAGAAAATAAACTTGACATATGATAAAAAGAACAGAGAGAAATAAACCACACTCATATTAGCTTTTATGACATTCATTCATCATTAACGAAGGCCTTTATCACATGTAAGATAAACGTAGGCAACAAGGATGCTAATATTATTTCTGCATTTATAAACATGAGGAAAAAAAAGATACTTTTTTTTTTGTCAAACATGTCAGCAGTACACAGTGTGTGTGTGTGTGTGTGTGTGTGTGTGTGTGTGTGTGTGTGTGTGTGTGTGTGTGTGTGTGTGTGTGTGTGTGTGTGTTATGAGACACATCCAGGAGTCAGCTGTGTGCATGTTCTGTATCTGGTTTTCTGTAAATATGAGGCAGTTTTGCAGATGTAAAATCTTTGATTGTTTGTGTGTTTTAAACACAAGTGATTCAATTTTGGCAAAAAAAAGGCCCGTAACATCTTGGAATTTTATGATAAATATTTTTATGTCTACACGAAAAAAAAAAAACAAAAGACTTCTTCATGCCTTGCCAGTGGATTATGTACTGAGTTATAGATTGCAGATCCCCCCCCCCCCCTCCCCAACCCCCTTGACTTTAGCCCAGGCCTTTAAATTCACACAAAAAAGTATATTTTAATGCCAGTGTGAACAAAGGAATCAGATTGTGTGTGTAAAGATAAAGTGAGTAAAGCTATGACATCTCACAAGGAGGGTAAAACTTTGATCACCACATGGTTATTTTTCTGTGAGTCAGGGTTACAGTGTTCATGAAGATTGAAAGAAAAATATTCAACCATCAACATTTTTCCTTTTAATACCAGGAGAAGCAAAGATGAAAATTAATATGGGACAAGTTCTGATTTCCTCCATATTCCATCAACACATATTATCTACATTGACTGACAGTGCCTGATCAGTTCAAATATTGGAGTTGAGGCACTGATGCAAAGAGATGAATTCTAATTCATTGTGATTGCTTTAATCAAAGAGTAAAATGAAAAAGTGTATATGTGCCAGGAAAACTGAAAAAGTGTAATTGTGATGAAAATGAAATGGTAAACTGTATACACATAACCAATTTTAACAGACTTTTCATTCTTCAATAGAAGACCATCAGAAATAGGGGGGGAAAACACCAGGCTGAAATTTAAAGAATCATTCACAATACACGGAATTGATTTCAACTTACTATATTAAGAAATATTTTTAAATGCTTCTGTAATTAAAAAAAAAAAAAAATCTTTTTTTTCTTTTTCTGAGATTGGAGAAGCCAGGTTTGGGGACAGGTGTCAACAAAGGAGAAACCTGCTGACCTTGGCTGTTGTTGTTTTTGGGTTGCCCCTAAAAGCTAAGCTAGAGCTCAGAGGTTCACCACAGATCAAATTTTGTGTATGCAACCAGTTTTTGCCCATCATGAAGGTAGCCATAATCTGACTTTGGGGATGGTGTCTAAACACGACACCAGTGTGCATGCGTTTTTTAAATTTTGTCAGCCATTCCTACGCTGCCAGCATACAGTGGACTATTTTCTTCCAAAAGGCAGAACTGGTTTAAATGTATATGCATGATGCTCTGTGTGCGTTCATACACAGACTTCGATTTATAGTCTCATCTTATAGGGCTGATTAAAAATATATATTATGCAGAGAAAGATGGCAGAAGCCAGAATTAGAAAGCTTAATCTGGAATGTGTGTGTGTGTGTGTGTGTGTGTGTGTGTGTGTGTGTGTGTGCGCGTGCGTGCCTGCGTGCTGTGCGTGCATGCATGAAAACCACAACATCTCATCCACACAGTGATTTTCATTTACAGATCAGGGGTCGCACCCTACATTTCTTTTTCTTGTATCCCCTAAAAAAATTACTTTAAAAATCAAAGGAATTCTGAAATATTATGTTGAAATACTTGTACTTTATCAGTGTACATTGTTGTTTTTACTCTGTGTGTGTGAGTGTGTGTGAATGCACGTGTGTGTGTGTATTGCATGTGTGCGATGCGTGTTTGTGTGACATGCATGTAGAAACAAGCTTTAGTGGTTTGTGGCGCCATAAAAACATAATGATGAACACACTGTCCTACATGAATTGATACCCATCATCATCACAAAAAATGATGTATTCACCACACTTATGCAGGAAGCCAGAGGTCCATGCCTCATTCTATTTCAAAGCCCGAGTTGGTGTTTTGTTTTTTTCTTTATTCCTGTCTGTCTTTAAGAGATGGTCAGGGTGTCAGTCTTTCAGATGATTGATATACACACACACACACACACACACACACACACACACACACACACACACACACACACACACACATGTATATATTCTTTAACTCCTGTGCACTGCACACATCAATCTCACATTGCCCATTAAAGAACCCACGGCAGCAAGACAGTTGGTCACTGGCTAGATTCTGGAGGGAAGCCTCTTTCTCACAGGTATCTATGAGAGTAGAAGCAGACAGGCAGTAGAACACCCCCCTCACACACACACTCCTACTGCTGCACTATGCACTTTTCAGGGAGGGGACCAAAACATCATACAAACAATATGTTGTGACAATAGTGACATAATTTAGGTTTGATACAATACAATACAATACAATGTGATGCAATATAATTACAAGACAACACAGTACAATACAATACATCATTATATAAGACAGTGCGATACAGCACAGCACACTACATTTCAATACAGAGTGACACGGTACAAAACAATGAAATACAAAACAACACAATGCAACCCATTAATAACGATGGTGATGTAAACATGATAACAAACAACACATGCAGCCTATCTTCTTTCAGCCTCCCTTTAAACATGATAACAGCATCTCCATGGCTCAAAACCTTTCCTGTTCCAAACAGCCATACATGGCTGCACTGGCTCTCCTCCTCTCACTAATGTTGTCTTCTAGAACAAACACAGCCTAAGCTTGCTTGCAGGTTCCTGCTTGTGGGAGAACAAAGATTCTCCATCTTAAAAAAAAAAAAAGGAGGAATGTTGTACTTCATCAAATAGAAACGAAAGAGAATGGAAAAAAAAAGAATGAAGAAGAAGAACTAGAGGACAATGAAAAAGAAAAGGATGAAGAAGAAGAAGAAGAAGAAGAAGAAGAAGAAGAGAAGAAGAAGAAGAAGAAGAAGAAGAAGAAGAAGAAGAAGAAGAAGATACAGCAACAACAACAACAAAAACAAGAAGAAGAAGTAGAAGAAGAAGAAAGAAAAAAAAGAAGAAAATAATAATGATAAGAAGAACAAGAAACACAAAAGATGAAGAAGAAGGAGAAAAAGAAGAAGAAAAAGCAAAACACCTACGAAGAACAACAAGAAGTTATAGAAGAGCACAAAGAAGAAGAAAGAATGAAAGAGCGAGAGAAGAAGGAGGATGTTGGCTAAAATGTCCACATCTGAGGGCCAATGCCACTTCTTGTCTGTGGCGTCAGTGTGTATGTATGTGTGCGTGTGTGGTGACAAACAAGGCAAGTGTAAAGGCAAGACAAAGCACTGCAGTGTCCGACATATGATGTTAGTGGCTCATGATTTATCCCCAGGAGACAAATCATACCATACTCCACACAGAATTTCTGACTATCTTCTGCCAGCAAACATGACAGTTATCATGAAAAGAGATGAAATGAGAAAGTTAACATATATGTTAAGTAGGTATGAAGTGAGTGAGTGAGTGAGTGTAGTATGTGTGATGAGTTGGTGTGTTTTTGTGTGTGTGTGTGTGTGTGTGTGTGTGTGGGGTGGGTGTGGTGGTGTGGGTGGGTGTGGGTGAAAGGAAGGGAAGAGGGATGTGGAAGATAAAACAAGTAACAAAATTTCACAGAAGGGGGGCAAAAAACCCTAACCTAAAACTCTGAGGAACCAAAAAAACAAAAAGAAAAGCCTTTAGCACGCCTTTGACTTGCACATTTTCAACCATTGCCAATTTCTTTCTTACAAAATGTACACCTGTCTGATGAATATTTCAGTCGGTTTGAAATGTGCTATCCTTTCTGCTTCTAGAATTCTCCTGTGCGATAATGCCTAATCTGCTTATGTGTTCATATCTGATTGGGAATTACATAAAAGATAAAAACAGGGGGTTTTTTTTTTTGTCTGATGTGACATTTCTTAATTATCCTTCATATGTTGAAAAGTGGTAGTATATTCATTTGTCACAATGTTTAATCCTTTTCATCCCTCATTAAATTGAGCATTTCTCATTCTCCAGCCCAAGTAAATTTTGAGTGGTGACTGTGAGGAAAGGTAAGGTAAAAAAAAAAAAATATTCATCAAAATTTTGTTTCTCAGCGATTGTTGGTCATCTCTCAACAATTCAACACATGGCACAGGAAAAGCCAAGATTAATCTCCCTTCATGTCAACTGAAAATTTAGCGAGGCAAACCAAAACTATTCACCAAAACCGAAAGTAATGATTAAAGACACGAGTCCCTTATTCCATGGCCTCTGTGAAACAAGGACTAAGTCACATGGGACTCATACTGTGGGAAGAAATGTGTTAAATGGACAGGCAGCAAATGCGGTTTCTGTTAAATTGAATTTTTTTTTTCTCTTCTTTTTTTTTTCGTGGGGGGGGGGGGGGATTCTTTCCTTATTTTATTCTTTTCTTTTCTGTGTGTGTGTGTGTGTGCTTGCGTGCGCGCATGTGCGTTCGTGCATGTGTGTGTGTGTGTGTGCACATTTAACATTTTTTTGTTTTGTTTTCCATTTTCTTCTTTGTTTTTACTTTTCTTTTTTTTTTTTTTTGTTTTGTTTCCTTCCAGTTTATGTGCCTATTCATAAAAATATATTTTTTTAAATCTCTCTCTCTCTCTGTGATTCTGAATTAATCTTTTCTTTTGGTACAGAATAATGGAGATAAAATTGTGGGGAAGTTGGACATTTAAAAACAAACAAACAGTAAATATCCTAGTTCTCACACATCCTATATACTTAATATCCTAGTTCTCACACATCCTATGTACTTAATATCCTAGTTCTCACACATCCTATGTACTTAATAACCTAGATTTCACACATTCTATGTACTTAATACCCTAGTTTTCACACATCCTATGTACTTAATAACATAGTTTTCACACATCCTATGTACTTTCTAAAATTCATATTGCACTTTCTCATTGCCGAGCACCAGGAAAAAATGAAGAAGGCATTTTGGATTCCTTTCTTAAGTGAAGTAACTGAATTTTATGTATAATTTTTTCCAGCATCATCATTGCATGCAGGTAAAAGTTCAGCACTTTGCTAAGAAATGCGATAAGGCCCCACCGCTGCCATCTTCTGTGTACATAGACTGATCATGCTTGAGTAGTTTTTTATGTGTTTTTTTATATCCACAAATGACAATAAACTTTAAAAAAATCTTTTATCCCTGAAGTTGGAATGCAGCTACCTAAATGATGGTGGTGGTGGTGGTGGTGGTGGTAGTGTGGGGGGTGGGGATTGGACACACACAAAAAATCTCACCACTGGTGAACCTTGAAGCTCTAGCCGAGGTAGGAAAAAAAATCTTTTGTCTGGTATTCTATACACATACACCCACACATGCGTGTACCACACACACACACACACACACCACCACACACACACACACACACACACAGAGGAATATACTTATCAGTTATGATGTCACTTGCTTTCAAAAAACATTTTCAGTTCTGAAGTTGGTAATACCATAATACCATCATAGGAGAATTCATATGGTGGGGTACCAACCCAGTGTAATGCCCATCTATGAATGGATGTATTCCGTCGGGACCAAAAATAGCCATGGCCTTGCTAACTGACACCTGATCTACACTACAACAATTAAATTTGTACACATAACAAATCAATGTGTTTTCCCGATATCACATGCAAAAAGACACCTCATTTCTGGACAAAAATTACACATAGGAAGTTTACGAGAGAATTACCTATTTCCCAAAGAAACAGAAAAGAAGCAATCTCATGCTATCTGCAAACTTTTGGATATATTCCATCCTATAGCAATTGGTTTCTTGTTGAATGTTTTCACATTTTCAGTCTGATGCTAAAATCTGCACAGGGAACACACAAATCCTAGAGTCACAATCTAAGTCTGTTAGGAATGGAGTAAATCACTTAGAAAGAGGAATAACTGACTCTCTCTGGAGGTGGTTTTTTTTTTGTTTGGTTTTTTTCCTGAGTTTAATGCGTTTTTTGTTGTTGGGCTTTTTTTTCTTGGGGTGGTGGTGGGGGGGGGGGGGGGGGTGGTTACTGTTCATAATTTTAAAAATTAAAACATTTTTTAGGAAGTAGGGAGGGTGGGGATCTTTAAAATAACAAGCATCAAGCAGTACAAGGGCAGAAAAAATCAACAAACTGCATATCTGTAACAAGTCTGCAGTATGCTCAAAACTAAACCAAGCCAAACCAAACCATATACAAAACAAAACAAAAATGAGGAAAGAAAACATTAAAACCAGATTCAGAGCAAAATGAAAAAAATGAATACTGTGTGCTTGCTTTCAACAGCATTATAATATAAAACTAACAACAACAAACAAGAGCAAAACTAAAACATAACAAAGCACACATCATGCATATTGTGTCTCTAAAAGCTTACCACCCTACGTAAGAAATACCCAAGAAAAGATCGCTGTTTCACCTCCCCTAAGCAGTTTAGCAGTCAGCAGTCACACACACAGTCAGACACACAGAGGATCAAAGCAGCAAAATACGTGGTTGTAAATAAATAAATATTGCCTAGAGTTGACTAGTTGACACTGTAGGGTCGGTTATTCATGACTAAGGATGTGGTGGGGGGGGGGGTGGGGGTTAATCCATAGCATTAAACATCACACCTAATGGATGAGCGAGTACACAAGGCTGATTACCACGTTATCAATATGGTATAATATGTCAGACATTATGAAAAAAACAGGCAGTCAACGTAACAGTTCCATCATAGTATGCAAAATGGGGGAAAAAAAGAGAGAGAGAGAGAGCATGTTGCCATGGAGAGAGAGAGAGAGAGAGAGAGAGAGAGAGAGAGAGAGAGAGAGAGAGAGAGAGAGAGAGAGAGAGAGAGAGAGAGAGAGAAGACACTACTTGACATTGACACTGAAGAGTGTAAGAGAATCTTCGATGATTGCTAAGTACAAAACTTGTCAAACAAACCTGCATGCATTAAAAAAAAAAAAAATCTGACCACAAACAAATAATGACAATAAATAAATGACAGGCATTTGTGACATGGTGCACTGTATTTTTAAAATCACACACACACATGCACATGCGCGTGCACACACACAAACACACACACATATATACACACACACACACATACACCACACACACACACACACACACACACACTCACACACACACACACAACACACACACACACACACACACACACACACACACACTTTCCATTTCACTTTCATGGTTCCCTCCCACCAACTTTCATGCCTGTTGATTTTGATGCTTCGCACATTATCAAGTGTATCAAGGCTTTCACAGTCATCCTCTTTAAAGCCATTGTCAAATTCAAACCTCTTCAATTCATTTTCAGGGAGCAGGCAAGGGTAAATGGAAAAAACCAGAAAAACAAAACTACCCACAGCCAAACAAAACCTCTCCATCACTCTACACATAGTGCATACGCGCGCACGCATGCACACACACACACAAACACACAACACACTCAACACACACGCACGCACGCACGCACGCACGCACGCACGCACACCACACACACACCACACACAGAGTCGACATGGTACAGAAAGAAAATCAACATCACAAAACTTGAACCATGATCCCAACACTGGCATCTCAAGTCAAGGCGTTGAAAACAGGGAGCATTCCAATAATAATAATTAAAAAAAACCCAACAACCAAGCAACACAACACATCTTCAAGAACAAACAATCACTGCTGTACAAAAAAAGGAAAAAAGAAATGGAACCCGTCTTTACACTCTGCTGAAGTGAGTCCTCATCATCATCATCAAATCATGGGGCATGGATTATTCCCATAGCAAGGGACATGGTTATCAACAAGATCAGAAAGGAAAACAACAAGAAAAGTTGAAATCATGTACATTTATACACATTCGAATGACTTGTTCTTCAAATATTGAAACTTAACGTGAGAGGTGTCTAGAATATAAATAGTTTTTTTTTTTAAAAAGAAAAAAAGATGAAGAAAGACTAAGTGAAAGGCATGTACAAAAGAGAATTAATAAAGTTTTAGGTTATAAAATTGAATCGAGAGATATCTTTATCCGAAAAACAAACAAACAAAAAAAGACTAAGTAGACTACATGTACAAAATGGAAATTTACATGGTAATTACTGTTTTAAGTATCAACATTGAATTAATCAGCTATTGACAAAGAAAAGCAATTTATACAGGAAACACATTATTACTGTCATTACCTAAAATGGACCGTCACAAACTAAGAATCATCATTAAATACAGTAAAACAATGGTCTCTCTCATTTGTGTACTTTAAACATTGAAAACCATTGATGTCTTCAAAGTGTGACAGATATCTTGATCACCGTTAAATAGCGTTCACTCCACTTCGAAGTCTTCTTTAGTCAGTCAATGAAGAGGTTATTTTAGCTACATGTGTATAATTATCATGTTAAGCCGTTGTTTGTTTGTTTGGGTTTTTGGTTGTTTGTTTCTTTCTTTTTCAAACACACCATCATTATTTTGACGTTCCTTATTTCTCTTGCAGAGTTAGTACACAGCAGAAAAGAGTGAAACACTCATACATTCTCATGGAAACAATACTGATTGTCACTTTTGCTTATCCAGTTTATGATCTTCATTTTTTTTTTTTTTTAGTTAGTATTATGGTTATGATCAAACCTTTTCATTCATGATTTTTATGTACTGTAAACCTATCTTTGGTTCTATTATTTTTGGTTTTTGTGTTTTGCTTGTTTTACTTTTCTTTCAGTCGTGGCGATGTCTCACTGATGGCAAGTATATTCCACTGTGTTTCCTAATATTTCATCAATATTTGATGGGAACTGTCAAGATGGACTAAAAACATTAAGAATCTTACACCAATAAGTGAATACTTATTTTGATAACACCACTAGTATTTATTAGTTAAAAAAAAAGAGATAAAAGAGAGAAGTATAAGCCTGACAAAGTGAAAGCTGAGAAGAAAACCCAACAGCAAGTGTCCGTGCCTCACAGAGACATCCACCGACTATGTACACGATGCTATTCTGGACCATGGTCATAATAAATACACAGGAGGAGGACGACAACAAACGACTGCAGTGGTGCGGGGAAGAGAACCCGTGGCGCGGCAGGTAGGTAGGCAGGCAGGTAGGCTGAGGGAGGAGCGGTCGCCAGTGGTCGTAGAGGTGCAGAGGCAAACTCATGGTAATGTTTTCAGGAGATAGGTGTCACTCTGCACGTGACACAGAAAATAACAACTCACTCATATCACATCTCAACAAGCATAGGACAAATTAAATTTGTGCAGCAGAGAATTATGCCACAGTGCACAAATCCAACATCACTCAGAAGAGCCTAGTCAAGAGTACTAAATTTAGTGTGCTCCTTCCTTTTACCTAGTCCATGTGTGGGATGGGCTGGGATGGGATAATTAGCAGCTGAGAGGAGCTGAAAGTGGGGAAAACTGACAGCTGTGTATGTTTCTCTTTTAAAAAAATATTCTGCTGATATAAACAAAAAACTACACCATGCCAGTATTTATGAACACGCAATGACTGTTAGTGAAAATGATGACAGCTGAGATGAGGTTGTACAGCCTTTATTTTCCACGGACATGTGCTTTGTGTTTCATGACAGGGAGGGAAGCAGATAGATCACCAGGAACAGAGAGACAGGAAACTGTTGTGTACGGTAATGGGTAGATAGATGTTTACTGATGAGGCTTTGGCTGTTTTAACTTTAAGAGACAAAACTTGTTTTTCTGACACAGCATCAATTTGTTTGTTTCATATCTTTCTCTTTCTACTCTTCCGTCTTTTCCCCCTTTTTTTCTTTTGGTTAAAAAAAGTGTCAACCATTACCAGGCATGTCTACCCTCGAGTTTCACTTACATGGACAAAGCCATTGACAATAAGGAACACTGTCCAGTTTTCAGGAACGTTTGCGCTACCACACTACAACACTTGGATCAACTTGCATCATCACATGTTTTGTTCTTCATCACCACTTTTTCAGATCATGGAATAACATTCTGATGCACATGTGCTTTAGCTCTGTGACAAAATCCATGACATTAGCTCTATGACAAAATCCATGACATTAGGCCATGACAAAATCCATGACATTAGTCTATGACAAAATCCTTGACATAAGCTCTAGGACAAAATCCATGACATTAGCTCTATGACAAAATCCATGACATTAGCTCTATGACAAAATCCTTGACATTAGCTCTATGACAAAATCCATGACATTAGCCCCATGACAAAATCCATGACTAGCTCTATGAAAAAATCCATGACATTAGCTCTATGACAAAATCCATGACATTAGCCCATGACAAAATCAGACATCTTTGTTCATTTCCATCGACTACTGCGCATGCATGTTTGGATGTTTAATTCTAAGGTGGATACAAAGCACTCCCTGCCATCTGGCTCCAAATGAAGTTCAATACCTGGATTTTCACTTTCCAGGGTGCACATAGAAAAACCCCATTCTAAGATGCTTGTTGGTCTTGTCCTCCCTCATTGAACACTCCTACAGCAACTACTGTTGTCTGTCATGTCAGTGAAAATGCGTCATGGGGCCATTAAGCGCCTGACAAGGCAGGCCCAGTGCATCTGACTTTGGCGTGGAATACTTGGTCCAAAGTGTCACTTTTCCAGACAATGTAATCCCTCCAGGATGGCAGGCATGCCTGCCTTCCAACTTCCAATCCCATTCCTCTTCTTACTGTGACATACTTATTTTTGTTTTATTTATTTATATTTTATTCTTTTATATCGAGGATAATAGGAAAAGCACTCTTGTGCTTTTTTATATCCAGTCCCAGTTTTGTAAATGTCATCTTATCCCACTGGCACATGATGGCCTACTCTTATGAAAAGCGGAACAGGATTTAACGTGTGCGCAAGATGTTCTGCGTGCGTTCGCACACGGGGCGTCTGTATATAGTCTCATGCAAAGGACTTTGGGGGAGAGTGGAGTCAGCACTGATGTTAACTCCAGGAGAAAAATCTCCTCGAATGGGAATCAAACCAAGGTCATCAAATTGCGAGTGCAATGTTCTGACCACTAGGCTATCCCGTCCCCCTTACACCTGAACTTACATTTTGGTTATGATTCTGCAATATCACACTGTCAGTCATTTTCAGGGACAACTCTCACTGATAAAGGGAATTCTGAATTCTTGCTGACAAAGGTGGTTCTTCTCTTGATGACCAAAGGACCAATTCTAGATTTATAGGATTGTAGCTATTTTTTTTCTGGTTTTAAGACCCGAGTCCAAAAGAAGGGTGTCATTCTAATGGTATGAGCAGTGGAAAGAAAAAAAGATGATATCGTTGATGCAAGTAGGAGAATCTGACCACAACACTGGATAATGAATCAAGAATATCCCAGAAGACTGAATGCAGCTACTTTAATGGTGGGCCAATGGTCATCTATGCAAAATCTAGCCAAGGAATAACAACAAAAAGCAAATAGAGAGAGAGAGAGAGAGAGAGAGAGAGAGGGAGAGAGAGAGAGAGAGAGAGAGAGAGAGAGAGAGAGAGAGAGAGAAGGAGAGAGAGAGAGAGAGAGAGAGAGAGAAGGAAAGAGAAGAGGGGGGGGGAGAGAGAGAGAGAGAGGGGGAAGAGAGAGAGAGAGAGAGAGAGAGAGAGAGAGAGAGAGAGAGAGAGAGAGAGAGAGAGAGAGAGAGAGAGAGAGAGAGAGGGGAGAGAGAGAGAGAGAGCCAACAATACAAACTACTGATTGTACAGGTTGTTCTTTCTTTCTATCTCACCTGGTGTTTGCGCCGTTCCACAAAGTCAGCCAGACGCGCAGTGGCGATGGGTTTGGGTCGAAGGCGGAGCTCCTGTGTGCACAGGCTTTTTTGATCCATGCACTGTCCAGGCACAGCTGAGCCGTGGGTCGCTTGCTGTCCACAACACACACACAGGCTTTTAGCGATCCATTCCTTCCACCCTTTTTGGGGATATAGGGTGGTGGTTGTTGTTGTTGTTGTTGTTGTTGTTGTTGTTGTTGTTGTTGTTGTTGTTGTTGTTGTTGTTGTTCTTCTTCTTCTTCTTCTTCTTCTTCTTCTTCTCCTCTTCTTCTTCTTGTTATTGTTGTGTTGTTGTTGTTGTCTTCAATTTTACATCTGTTCACTTTCAGTGATATCAGACAAAACCAACAAAATTGGGATGTTGAGAATTCAGACAAATTCACACCTTTTTGGGATATAGTCTTCTTGTTGTTCTTGTTGTTGTTATTGTTGTTGTTGTTGATGTCTTCAATTTTACATCTGTTCACTTTTAGTGATATCAGACGAAACCAACAAAATTGGGATGTTGAGAATTCAGACAAATTCACACCTTTTTGGGATATAGTGTTGTTGTTGTTGTTGTCGTCTTCAATTTTACATCTGTTCACTGTCAGTGATATTAGATGAAGCCAGCAAAATTGGGATGTTGAGAATTCAGACAAATTCACACCTTTATAGGATATAGCTTTGTTGTTGTTGTTGTCTTCAATTTTACATCTGTTCACTTTCAGTGATATTAGACGAAACCAGCAAAATTGGGATGTTGAGAAATCAGACAAATTTAACAGGAGAACAAACCTAGCAGCAATTCACTGCCCCCCCCCCCCCCCCACACCCTCCCCCTTCCCACCCCCACCATATTATCAGTACCAACAGGAACTGATAAGGAAAAGCTCAGCATGGAAAGAACAACAATGGTAAAATAATCAACAAACAATAAAATGCAAGATGTCTAAAACAAGAATAATAAACTTTTTTAAATACTAACTTAAGTAGAGGTCCTGGGGAAAAAAATTAAAATGCACTCAACTGTGAAAGATAAAGAAGTTATATTTTATAGAAATACCAGCAAAAAAAAAAAAAACTTTGACAGAGACAGAAGAACTTTTCACACACACACACACACACACACACACACACACACACATTAAAAAAAAGTTTTTTACAACATATCATCACAGTCGTATAACACTATTTCTAAACAGCAATGAAATTAGTAGGTGACAAACTGTAAAGGTAAAGGTGGTAAAGGTGTTCCCAAAACCTATGCAGTTGTTAGGGAGCAAGGTGTCAGACCTCAGCTTTTCCTGAGGCCAGCATATTGAGGGCAGTGCCCAGTTCCTCTCCCTCGCTGCTTTACCTTCCCTGACCCTAAAAAGGGCAGGTACCCATTTACCCATTTACAGCTGGGTGAACTGGGGGTGAACTGCACTGAATCTAAGGCATGCAAACGGTCACCCATCCATTTGGTAACCACGCTCAATGCTGCTTAACCTTAACCTGAGGAAAGCAAGTGCTCCATCCACTGCGCTATCCCGTTCTCTAACAAACTCTATAACAACACACAAACAAAAGAGCAGCAGCAGCAGCAAACTGAACAACAAACAACACTGATCCAGTACAGGACATACTGCAGGTCCTCCACCAGCATGGAGCGGATGAGGTCTTTGGCGTCGGAGGAGATGCCGGCAAAGTACTCCTCGGGGAAGCAGAAGTCGTTGCGCACGATGTTGGAGCACGTCTCCTCCTGACTCTCGTCCAGGAACGGGGACACTCCGCTCAGCAGGACGTACGTCACGATACCCAGGCTCCTGTGGCAACAAAGACAAGGTACTGTTAATTACTGTTGGTGTTTCCAGCCTTGAGTTACTATTGGTGTTTTCCAGCCTTGAGTTACTGTAATTACTGTTGGTGTTTTCCAGCCTTGAGTTACTATTGGTGTTTTCCAGCCTTGAGTTACTGTAATTACTGTTGGTGTTTTCCAGCCTTGAGTTACTGTAATTACTATTGGTGTTTTCCAGCCTTGAGTTACTGTAATTACTGTTGGTGTTTTCCAGCCTTGAGTTACTATTGGTGTTTTCCAGCCTTGAGTTACTATTGGTGTTTTCCAGCCTTGAGTTACTGTAATTACTGTTGGTGTTTTCCAGCCTTGAGTTACTGTAATTACTGTTGGTGTTTTCCAGCCTTGAGTTACTGTAATTACTGTTGGTGTTTTCCAGCCTTGAGTTACTATTGGTGTTTTCCAGCCTTGAGTTACTGTAATTACTGTTGGTGTTTTCCAGCCTTGAGTTACTATTGGTGTTTTCCAGCCTTGAGTTACTGTAATTACTGTTGGTGTTTTCCAGCCTTGAGTTACTGTAATTACTGTTGGTGTTTTCCAGCCTTGAGTTACTGTAATTACTGTTGGTGTTTTCCAGCCTTGAGTTACTGTAATTACTGTTGGTGTTTTCCAGCCTTGAGTTACTGTAATTACTGTTGGTGTTTCCAGCCTTGAGTTACTATTGGTGTTTTCCAGCCTTGAGTCACTATTACTATTGGTGTTTTCCAGCCTGTGCCATGACTGTTAGTTGCTGTTTAGATGTAGATGGTTGTATTTTATACAACTTTTTAGACATGACAGGTTACTTTGGTCTTGAGCACACACACATACACAAGTATGTTTTTTTTTTAAGGTTGCTGAAATCATGTAAGTTAAATGATATTGGTAAAATGTTTTCCCCCAAGATAGATGGCTTGATGAAAAAAAGCAATCAATGCTTATTCAATGTACCATCTGGAAATAAAAGTTTGAACTTTGACACACACACACACACAACAAGCACACGCACACATGCACACACACACACCACACACACACACACACACACACACACACCCCCACACCCCACACACCAGGTATCGGTCAGCAGTCCCACAGGTGTGCCGGAGATGACCTCATGGGACATGAACTCAGGGTTGCCCACCATGGGGTGGATGTAGTAGTTGTTGTAGATGTGCCGCGCTCCCCAAAGTCCACCAGCTTCACACACACTGTGCCGCCCCGTCTCCACCAACAAGTTCTCAGGCTGGCACGCACACCACAACACCACAACACACACACACACACACACACACACATACACAACACACACACACACACAACACACACAGCACGCACCACGCACTGCACGCACGCACAACACACACACACACATGCATGCATGTATCGCACACACACACACACACACACACACACACACACACACACACACACACACACACACACACACACAACAACACACACACCACGCACACCACACACACACACACACACACACAGAGTAAATCATCATTCTGAGTGTTACCAACATCACCAACCAACAACATCTAAAACTCAAAAGCAACAAAAAAAAGCAAATGTATTGCTTACTAAAGAACCATCTGGAAATAAAGATTCACTTTGACTTTGACTCAACAAAGAAATGAAAAGAAGAAAAATATCTCTCCCACACACACACACCACACACACACAACACACACACACACACACAACAACACACACAGACAGATGACATCACACCACACCATCAAAAAAAAATGAGCACCACACAATTAATAAAAAAGCTCCCCCCACAACCCTCAACCCAGTCCCCCTGAAGAAGACAGTGAATAAGAAGCGTACCTTGATGTCCAGGTGAGCGATGCGGCAGTTGTGCAGGTACTGCATGACGTCCAGGATCTGCTTGATGTACTCCGCAGCCAGCAGCTCATCAAAGTGCTGCCGGGAACAGATGTACTCAAACAGCCGACCCTGGCCGATTCTGCACACAGACAGGGCACAGTCACTTAACCCTCTTGCATTCAGTGTGTCTGAACACAAACTGCCCTTAGATTTTGCATTCCATCACAAAATGAGATCAGGCACACATGCTCGCTGGCCTTTTCCTCCTTCTATGTACATACCAGCAGCTATAATTACTTCCAGACTCTCAGCAGGTTTCTCCTTCTGGCCTGATAGAGCTTTGACATGTGGTAGCAATTAGTGATGGTCACAGCGTGATGGAAATCTACTGTGTGTAAATGGATCAGACTTAGGTGGGGAAATTATCAATACCAGCTAATCCCGGATCGGACATAAGAGGGTTAAAAAAGGCAAAACCAAAACCATAATCAATTCAGTCATTCAAAATGGCTGTCATCTGATCAGCTGAAGGCCTTGAGGAAAAGCATCAGTCTCCTGTGATGCTCAACCTGGTTCCCAAGCACTGCTGAGAAGTCATGGCCATTTTTTGTTGAGTGTTCCTTGGATACAGCTCCTTATGTTCTCCTGTAATGAGATATTTTTTTTGCATACGTGACGTTTACCTACCATTAAGGAAACCCAATTCAAACTTTGGGAATGATGTCTAACACATGACCAGTGTGCATGCATATTTAACATTCTTCATCTGTTTCTTCTGGCACACTCTTCAAAAAGCAGAATAGGTTTTTGATGTAAAGACGTTCTGCATGCGTTTGTATTTGGGGTCTCCATGTATATGCTCATTCAAAGGACTTTCATTCAGGGGAGTAGAGTCAGTACTGATGTTAGCTCCAGAGCAAAAATCCCTTCACACTGGCATCTTTGCGGTGATCTGAACCCGGGCCATCAAATCATGAAGTCAATGCTTAAACCACTAGGCCAGCCCTCCCCTATGGCCAAATGAACAGATTTTCCCCTCAAATTAACATTACTACCAACTCCATTCCCCTGCAAGTCCAGGAGAGACTATAATCCAAAGTCCCATACACAAACGTATCATGGGCATATTTTAAAAATGCATCCATTTTTTTGTGAAAGAGTAAGTCGGCTAGGGTTGGTTGGCCTCATGTACGTTGCATAATTATATAACATGACCATACCCAGCGTGTGATCTGCTAACCTGAGATGTATGGGTTTTTCAACTCAACTTGTCAAAGACACCCTGCCCAAACCTTCAGTCCACTGCCCCAACTCCTCAAGGAGTCCAGGGAGATAGATGTCCAGTCAACTCGGGTCAAGGTCACTTTCAACAGGAAGTAACAAGCACTATATAACAACTATGATACATTAGTGTTGTTCATTTTGGTCTGAGTTTAGTCATTAAGTTTGAGGACAAAGAGGACAGACACAACGCATTGGACACAACACAAAGAGGATATTGGATACAACACAAAGAGGATAGACACAGTACATTGGACACAACACAAAGAGGATATAGACACAACACAAAGAGGATATACACAACACACTGGACACAACACAAAGAGGATAGATACAACACATTGGACACAACACAAAGAGGATATAGACACAACACAAAGAGGATATACACAACACACTGGACACAACACAAAGAGGATATAGACACAACACAAAGAGGATATACACAACACACTGGACACAACACAAAGAGGATATTGGACAACACAAAGAGGATATACACAACACATTGGACACAACACAAAGAAGACAGACACAGCACATTAGACACAACACATTGGACACAACACAAAGAAGACAAACACAGCACATTAGACACAACACAAAGACAGACTCAACACATTTGGACACAACACAAAGAGGATAGACATTGGACACAACACAGAGAGGTTTTCCACACTCCCCACTCACAGCTGCATGATGAGTATATGAGCGTTGGCGGTTTCGTACAGGTCGTAGACCTGCACGAGGTGTGGGTGCTGCAGGCTCTGCAGGGTGTTGAACTCAATCTCCACAGCCTCTCGCCTCACCATCCGCCGCGCCATCAGTTTGGCCGCCAGCTCTTGCCCCGAGCACTTTTGTATACAACGCCGCACAATGCCGAACCGACCCCTGCCCGACACAGTAGGTTTATTCTCTATTGCAGTTATAATAATAATAATACATGGAATTTATATAACGCTATGTCTTGCAAAACCAAATCAAAGCGCTTGCACTTGACCACCACAAGACACAAGCAACCAATGACAATAAATAGTTTTAGCAAATTCGAATGTACACACACACACACACACACACACACACACACACACACACACACACACACACACACACACACAGAGTTATGTGTATATTTACCGAAATGGGGGAAAAAATGCTGGCTGATGTTTGCACAAGATTTCACTATAGGAAAAGAAAACTGTTTTTGCGTGTTTACTTTTTTTTTTTTACACAGATTTTCTTTAGTGGTTTTTCTTAAGATATTCTCATTATTTTGATAGTCATGATAACTGTATGTAAGCATTTAAAGGAAGAAAGAGGTGTACATGGATACATCATCATTATCAAAATCCTCAAAAAAGTAATAAAATAAGTCAAAATTACAACACAGTGAAAAGCATTTTCTGCCTTAGAAGACAATATTGAAAAAGAAAGGATAGAGATTTTTTTTTTTTTTTTTTTACAAAATTTACCCCAAGAAAAAAGACCAAAAACAAAGAAGATTTCTTATTACTAATCGGTTTTATTTTCTTTTAACAACAACAAGAACAACACTACTTGTGTTTCAAACTGCCAGGTTATAAGTTGACACACTTACTTTCCAATTTCCCCAGCATCCGTGAAGTCATTGTCATACGTCGTTTTCCACATCACACACGGTGCATCCTCACGTTCACTCAGCTCTGAAAAACCAAATGATTTCCTCTCTGAAAATCTAGTTTTTCATTTTCTTCTTTTCCTTTTTCTTCTTTCAATTTTATTTTATTTTATTTTTTTAGGGGGGGAGGTATCATTATAACCCTTGCACATTCAAATCTCATGCCTACACAATAGCAGCATTTACATGTCTTCACATACTGTACCCATTAATCAAACAAGTGATTGAATCTACTAGCCCTACACATACAAAAAAGTAAGGGAAAACAACAAAACAGAAAGTAGACTGATTTCTTACAAAGTTCTGATAGATTTTTTAACTATAGGAGTATGGGTCCAAATACAGGTTGTGTGTGTGTGTGTGTGTGTGTGTGTGTGTGTGTGTGTGTGTGTGTGTGTGTGTGTGTGTGTGTGTGTGTGTGTGTGTCTTTGTGTGTCTGTGTGTGTCTGTGAGTAAGTGAGTGTGTGTTTGTTTTTTTGTTTTTTTAAATTTTTATTCTTATATATCAAGAAAAATGGAATAAGCACCCGTGTGCTTTTTTACATCCAGTCCCCATGTGTCTGTAGTTTTGTAAATCTCGTCATCTGTTCCCACCGGCACACAATGGCCCTACTCTTACGAAAAGCGGAACAGGATTTAACATGTGCGCAAGATGATGTGTGTGTGTGTGTGTGTGTGTGTGTACGTGTATGTGTGTTTGTGCATGTTTAAGTGAGTATCCACATGTGTACACATGCGTGCAAGCATGTAGGTGTGCATTGAACATGCAATGTGAATACATGTATGCACACATGAGTGATTACATGTGCATACATGCATATATGTATAGACTACACCTGTGTACACATAAAAAATGAACAAAATAAACTAAAACCATGGGAGAAAACTTGCAATGATGTCAAAGACACCTATAAGCCAGAAAATAAGACAGTGTTTTCATCTCTTCCTCCCTCTCCATAAATAAAACCCTCAACAAACAAACAATAAACTCAGGAATGAAATTTTCTCTCACAACAATCACAACCTTACCCTGTTCAACTTTGCATCGACATAATTCATTCTTTGACAACAACAACAAAAAGAACGGCAGTAAAAAAAAAAATTAAAAAGTTGATAATAAACAAAATATCCACCCCCAAAAGTAAAACATCCCTAGTGTACTCACCAAACTCACTGGGAATAGATACAAAGGAGGAAGGGGAGGAAGGTTCACTGATTCCGATGGCGTTGTTCGCACTGACACGGAACTGATATGTCAGTCCTGGCTCCAGATCGCCGATCACTTGTGAGGTGTTGGGAACATAGGGGATGGCCAGATGCCAGAGGTCAGAGCCTGAAAATGTAACATGATTATGGAAACTATCATCATCATCATCATCTATCATCAAGCATGAGTGCTTATTCCATTATCCTCGATATAAAAGAATAAAATAAAAAATAAAAATAAAAAACACACACACACACGAACACACACAAACACACACACACACACACACACACACACAGACACACACACACAGACACACACACACACAACACACACACAGAACACACACACACACACACAACACACACACACACAACACACACACACACAACACACACACACACACACACACACACACACACACACACACACACACCACACAGACTGACCAGCCTCTCGGAACTCTATTGTGTAGCCTTGGATCTATTCAGTAGCTTGCACACACACACACACACACACACACACACACACACACACACACACACACACACACACACACACACACACACGCACACACACACACACAAGCACGCACGCACGCACGCACACACACACAGACACTCACACTCGCATGCGCGCGCGCGCGCACGCACGCATGCATGCACGCACGCACGCACACACACACACAACACAGAGACACACACACAGAGACTGACCGGCCTCTCTGAACTCTATCGTGTAGCCTTGGATCTGACCGCTCTGCATCTGGGGAGGGGGTGACCACTCCAGGTGCACCGCTGTCCCCACCTGGTTCCGTATGGTGGGCTTGCTGGGGTGACCGGGACGATCTGAGTTTTGACAACAACAAAAACAACAACATTGGAACTGTGCAGGCCCTCACTCTACTGGAATCTTTCTTCTTTTGACCTTGCCAACAACTTGGGGAAAATAACCTTGCCTGTTGAACGTTGCGGCTGTCAAGTGTTGTAACAGCCCTTCATGGGATAATTCAAGTATTTTGGACTTGACTTGACTACTCTAGTATCCATCCTTCCTTCTTTTCCATCATCACTATGATTACATCATCAGTCCCTTGCCCATGCTGATTTTTTGGTGGTACACAAGGGATGTGCTGGTTGACAGTTTTTTCTCCAGCCTGGTCTGTCTTCAGTCTTTTGCAGCAATACAGCCAAGTCAAGGCTTTCCAGTCTTTCCTCTTCTTCTTTTTCTTCTTCTTCTTTTTCTTTTTCTTCTTCTTTTCCTTCTTCTTCTTCTTTTCCTCTTCTTCTTCTTCTTCTTCCTTCTTCTTGTCAAATCCAGTGGGTTTCACCTTTCCATTTTCCTAGCAGTAATTGTGACTCCTACCTACTCTCTGGACATGAGGATTTAGGTGCATCACACATTCAATGAACAGCAGCACTGTTCATGGTCCCCTGAAGCACTAATAACACTTTTGTCCTAAGAACCCTGCAATGTCACCAAGAATCGAGCCAGCTTTGTTCAACTCTACAGTAAAGAAAATAATTACCTTGATTTATACACCCAAAAATGTATCAGGAAGGCAAAAGAAAAGAAAAAATAAGGAAGAAAACCCCCCCCCACAAATTTACACAAGAAACAACCCCCTTAACTCACTGGAGTTGTGCTACAGCTAGAAGTACAGCAGCCTCCACATCACAAAATGATGGCTGTGGCTCAGATTTAAGACTAAAAAAAATTATTAAAAGGAGTTCAAAGGGCAACTACTTGTGCCCTCAGATCAACCATTTCCCTTGGTGTGAAGTTGCTTTGAAAATTATATGTATTTCTGACAATGCAGATGTGTAATTTTTTTTCAAAGGATGTGAGCACAAAAAAAGTTTGTCGATTTTTCAGTCAATAGGAAAACTTTTTGACTTCCAAGCTTCTTGAGGCTGAGAAAACTTCACAGTGTGTAGAATCAGTCTTTCTTTTTTGTGGTTTAGCTTTTAGATACTCATAACCATGTCAAGATAAGCATGTGAGTGTCCAAACTTTTTGTTCGCCTTGATTTAAAACAAAATACACAACAAAATAAACTGTTCTTGAACAAAAAATTTTCGCAAATGCTAGAAATACACAAAATAAAATATTCAATTCAAACATACTATGTCTGGTTTTATCAATCTTATGTTTCTAAAAAGATTTTTTTTTTATAAAAAAGGCCAAACGAGCACAGGGAACAGCAATACCTTCAATATTAAAGCTATTCTAATGAGTTAAACAACCTTAAAACACTGAATGAAAACAAAAATGCACAAAGATAAACATGAATGAAATAACCCCCACCCAAAAGCAGGCAATTCATACATTCAAGAAATATCAAAATAACACTAAAAGCAAAGAATTTCAAGACTTAAAAAGGGATTTTTCTTCTTTTAATTTTAAATGAAAGACCTACCATGGATCAAGTTCATGCAAAATTTGATTTCTTTTTACACTTTGCCCTGGGATATTTTTCACAAACACTCAAATAACTTTTTTTTTTTTGGCAACTTTTAAAACCATGTAATGTACAGTGATGGTTAATATATATATATAGATAGATAGATATATAGATAGATAGATATAGATAGATATATAGATATATATCTCCCCCTTATCGATCTATTATAATTTTTTTATGAATCACAATTGTAAGATGTAGAATGTAGGAGTCAGGCAGACAAAAGCAGCAGTACCTAAGACAGTGAGGGTGGCGCGGGTGACAACAGTTCCCAGTTCACTGCTGGCCACACAGGAATACTCCCCACAGTCTGCTAACGACACCTGGGATAACTGCAACACCACACATCATTCATTTCAGGAGGGACATACAGTAACAGGTGAGGACTTACCTTCCTATGCATGCATGGAGATGGTTCATTTTCTTGATGTCTGTCTGTCTGTCCATCTGCCTGCTTGTCACACACACACACACACACACACAATGCACACAACACACACAGCACACACACACACACAAACACACACTCATACCACACACTTCTACCCCCCCCCCCCCAAACAGCCCAACACACACACCAGCACCACAATCATCTCTACTACCACTGCCACCTCAACCACAGTATATCACAAAACACACACACACACACACACACCACACACACACACACACGCACACACACACACCCAGAGTACCTGTAAGGTGGCCACCCCTTCCTCATTGTACAGCAGCATGGCGTGGGGGCCGGGGGTGATGGGGGTGGATTCCTGGTAGCGCCAGTTGACAGTGGGTCGGGGTCGCCCACAGATGCGGCAGGTGAAGGTCACCGTGTCCCCAGCCTGCACGATGACGCTGGTCAGAGGCTGCTGAATGATGGGCGCCACCTCAAACCCAGGGTCTCCGGCAATCTGTACAACCACGCATGACAATTGCCATCAGCCAACAGAACAAAAAAAGACAGGGAAGTGGTCTTGAAATTTGTTATTGCTGTGGATGAACTTCATCTTCAAGGCAGAAAATGTAACACTGTTGCCCTCCACTCATTCTTGCATCTTATTGACACAAAGCTGAAGCTGTCTCTAAACCCCTACATAAGTACTGCCCATAGCATAAAGAGTAAAGCCATCCACAAAAAGGGAGCATTCCACACCCTGACTGACTGATCTGATAATGTCATTTATCTTTACACTGAAGAGAATGGGAGAAAGGATGCTCCCCAGCATAACACCCATCTCTTGCTCGAAGATGTCAGACAGACTGAAGCCAATCCATTTCTGAAACTGCTTCTTCACCAGGAAGTTCTCCAGAAACAATGGCAGACGACCCCCAAAACTCAGATCATGAATGCCAAATAGAATCTCATACTTCCAAACCATACTGTAAGCCTTTTCCAAATCAAAGAAGACAGCAATGACATGTTTGTGAATGAATGCGTTGCAGACAGTCATCTCCCAGCAGACCAGATGGTCGATGGTGGAGCGGTTTTTACAAAAACTGTATTGTTCCTTGGCCAAAAGGCTATCTGTTTCCATCTTCCACCTAAGACAGTAGTTGACTTTCTCAAACAATGTACAAACAGAACTGGTCAATGCTATCAGTCTGCAATTATCAGGATCTTTTAAAGTCCCTATCAGGTTAGGGACCAAATCAAAGCAGACATGTGAAAGAATTGACATGTGAAAATAACCCAACATTTGGCTGTGTGGTTGGTAGAGCTGTACAATGTACTCCATCAGAATCATGTTTTGAGGGCTGGGATAGGTGCAATGATCTGTTTTTGAGTTATAAATGACATGACCTAGCTGTTTCTGCCAGGCTTCAGCTGCTTCCTTCTGCTGCACAGAATGTTGCCATGGCCACTAGTGCAGTGACCTGCTCTCTGGCAGTACTGACGACATCTGTAACCCCTTTGACAGATGTTACAGCTGTGTGGTTAAGATAGTCTGATTTCAATCCCCTGGGCCCATGAAGTTGTGGCTCAAATCTTCACAGTTGAAACTGATGAATTAAAGATGGTGATTTGATAGACCTGTCCAACACACCAAAACCTGAGGGCCAATATCTGGCCTACTGACCTGCTGATGAGGGACATACTCTTTGGACCCCTGGAAGGCCTTCAGCACATGGCAGCATTTGTCAGGGCCTCCGGAGTTGCTAACTGAGCATTCAACAAAGAAGAAGATTGGGATTTTCTCATCAATTTCCAATCTTCCAGGTCAACCTAAGTGCAGATCTGCCAGTGCCTTAGTTCCTGCCATGTATATACACATGCAGAAGATCAAATATGCCTGTTAGGGATCCCATAATTAATGTCAGCATCCAACAGATGCAACAGTTGAGTGATTAAGATTGTTTGACTTCAATCCTGTTGGTCCACGAAGTTATGGCTTGCAATCTTGGCAGCAGCATGTGGTGAATTAACAGAGGTTGTTTTTTTTTTTTTTTTTTTTTTTTTATTAACAGAGGTTTTTATTTTATTTTTTATTTTTTAATTATTATTATTTTTTTTTACTATCTTTCAGGGTGAATCAAAGAGCATCCTGCCTGAGCATTAATTCCCTTCATGTATATATTACACATGCTTACGAACTAAACAGTATGCACATTTTAAGATTTCGTAATTCCATCGCATCAGGGTGAAACGCAGTCTGATACAGTCTAGTTGGTTTAGCGATGGATGACCAAAGTTCAACTGAAGCATTGATGCCAGCATGCTCCCACAGTGAACCAAGAGGAACATTTGGAGCTCCGTTCACTGTGGGAGATCTGCTTAATCGCAACCCATCAATGCTCCAGCTGAAGCAGCACAGTGGTAGATCTCCTGCAGAGTTACTAGCACAGAAAATGTCAGGCACAATGCACCACACCCAAAAACAGGAACCCAGAAAAGAGCAAAAGAAATATCTAGGAGCTCTTAGTTAGCCTACATGCATCACTTTGGCTTAGAGTTATCTGCACAACCCCCCCCCCCCAACAACAACAACAAAAGACCCATACTTTGCTTGCTTGCCCAGGCAGAGGGGACTGTTGGACCATCCATGTTCAGTGGTTATTTTGAAATGACTTTATGAAATTGTATAGTAGGGTCAAAACATGTTTTTAAGCATTACATTTTTTTTTCTATACACTTTGGTGTATGCTGTGTGGTTGCCTTAATTCAATATTACTTGAAACTGCCTTCTAAAGTCAAGCACGCAGATAGTAGACTCTCTCTCACCTTGCGTGGTTTGACATCCCTGCCCAAAGACTTGGACGTCTTTCCAGACTGCTGACTGTCTCCTCCCGGCCCCTGAAGTTGGGTTTCTTCAGCTTGAACATCTGCCACGTTTTCCTGACACACACACAACACACACCTTTCCTTGTAGATGTCTGTCTGTCTACATGGTTTCTGTCACTACCTGTTCCATTGCTATATTACAGCATGTGAAGGTTGGTTTGCTGCAAGAGTGAGTGAGTGAGTGAGTGAGTGAGTGAGTGTAGTGAGTGTGTGTGTGTGTGTGTGTGTGTGAAGTGGGTGTGTGGTGTGTGTGTGTGTGTGTGTGTGTGTGTGTGTGTGTGTGTGGAGTGAGAATGGTTGGTGGTGAGAGAGAGAGAGAGTAGGATGGAGTGAGTGTGGTAGGGTGTGTGTGTGTGTGTGTGTGTGGTTGTGTGTTGTGTGTGTGTGTGTGTGTGTGTATGTGTGTGTGTGTGAATCCTTTTATATCAATCGATAATGGAAATAAGCACACATAAGCTTTTTTACATCTAGTTCCTGAGTATATGCAGTTTTGTAAATGTTGTCATCTGTTCCTATTGGCACATAATGGCCTACTCTATTTTCGAAAAGGGGAACAGGATTTAACGTGAATGCGTGTGTGTGTGTTGTGTGTGTGTGTGTGGTGTGGTGTGTGTGCCCTTGTGC
>CM060318.1:16388919-16441419 GCA_030674155.1 Stramonita haemastoma
CAACGCAGTTACCGTCCTTGGTTGACCCTTATGGTCGGCTGGGGCGTTGATACCAAGAACAACTAAAACAGAACTGGATTAACCAGTCGCCATGACGAAGTGGTTAGCGCCTTAGATTTCGGACAGGAGGGTCGCAGGTTCGAATCCCTAAGAGTCATAAGGATTTTTCGGACTCCGGTCGGTTCCTACCCAGAGTGAGAGTGCTGTGGGCTCAGTGGGAAGATTGGGACCACACGGTGGAGCTTCATCCACTTTACTGTTGCTCTGGTCTCATGGTGACCTCAGATTTGGTTTGCTCAAACACTTCTGAGCCTGTGGCGAGTTTGTGTCAAAGCCTTTGGGGTTGGAGGTTCACGAGAGACAGTCCTTGGAGGGACGTTGTGGTGGTCGCCACCTCGGGTGGGTGTCTCACTTAGTCTGGCTCCGCGACTGAGCTAATACTGTCGATAGTAGGGGGCTTAGTAGGTGGTGTCCTGCAGAATGTTAGCTCAGAACAGGCACCACTGAACACCATCTAAGTGACCCAACAGCAGTGCAAGGCCCCTCAGGCTGGTGGCCCCACAGCGGCCTGATATTGATGGGCTCCTTAAGGACTTTCGATCCTGAGGATGACACATAGCGAATCTGGGTATGACTGTGGCCGGGAGATTGAAATGAGCGGTGCGGGAACAGCAGGATGGGACGTTACAGAAGATGAGGCAGAAAAATAGGATAGTTTCAACCTTGTTTTTATCTTATATAATTGCGTAGGTTTCTTTTTTTCTTTTCTTTCCTCCACTACAGCTCCTAGCTACGTTCACCAATGGAGAGATTTTACATATGCGACCGTCATTTTCATTTAACATCAGTTCCGATGTCCTTTAGCTTCACTATTCCGGACGTCATCAGTAAGTCAAGAGTCTCTGAAGCTATCGACGTCACAGCTTCGTCTAACGTCATTTGTTGTTAGATCAGACACTTACCTTGTCAGCTTCCGACGTCGATTAACATCATCTTTCGTAATCCTCTGTGTGTGTGTGTGTTGTGTGTGTGTGTGTGTGTGTGTGTGTGGGGTGCGCGCGCGCGCGCGAGCGCGTGTGTACGCGCGTGTGCGTGTGTGTGTGATGTATTGCTGTAAGGTTTCTTTTCTCCTGTTGAATTTGTTTCTTATCCTCCATGCCCCAAAAGGGGTGAACGGAATTAAATCTTGAATCTTGCGTTGTTGTTGTCTTCAATTTAACGTCTGTTCACACTAAGTGATATTAGACGTACGTTAAGTGTGTGTGTGTGTGTGTGTGTGTGTGTGTGTGTGTGTGTGTGTGTGTGTGTGTGTGTTCTACATTGGACTTTTCCTGTTAAACAGGCTAATTAATAATGGGGTTCAACGAGTGTGGATGCTGCTCACTTCTTGGTAGTCACTATTTCAATATTACATCCTGAACTCAGCCTATTGATCTGCAGCCACATGACATAAAATTGGATGTTTTATCCTTGTCTTTTAGTAGGCGTAACTGAAAACCCTGGAAAAGGATGTGGCATCTGGGAATCAATGCAATGGCAGCGGCGAGTTGTGTATGTTTCATCAATTTGGTTTGCATTGAATCGGCAAAGTTGGTTGTTCCCCCCCCCCCCCCCTTTATAGTTCAAGAATTCTTTATAGTTAGAATAGTTTCTTGTAACGTGTTTTCAACAAGATCTGTAAGCGAGCGCGAAAGCTCAAGCGTTCACTGAGTGACAAATAGATGTCTTCTTCTGTTACGATTATTGCCATCACATTGCATTGCACGATATTGTATAATTTTGTGCTGGTTATCATCGTCCGCTTTTCGTTCTGTTGCTTTTAAACTCTCTTTCGTCGTCTACATGAGCTGGAAGTGTACAATACAAATGTCTTAATAATTTGTTTGCTAGACACAATCTTTTCCAGCTATTTGTTTATTTGTTTATTCTTTTATTTCGAGGATAATGGAATAAGCACTCATGTGCCTTTTTTTACATCCAGTCCCCGTGAGCATGCAGTTTTGAGCTATTGGTTTATTAGACAGTTTTATGAATATTTTGTGGCCTGTAACGAACTGGAGAGGGACATGTTTGAAAACAGACAATGAAAACTAGTTTCAGGTTTGCATGCGCGCGCGCGCGAGAACACACACACACACACACACACACCAAAACTGTCCAAATCACTTGCGGTCAATCTATGCCTTAACGAGCTGACTTGGCTTGATTGCGCAACTGACAGTCATCGGTGTAATGCAGTGGGGCAGCTGGTGATTAGTGGTCAGATAGAGAGCAAGGTACTGGGCAGACTCATTTAAAACAAAAATAAAAAGCACCCCTTGTGTAAACTGCATTTGGCTGGGGGGGGGGGGGGGGGGTCTCTTTTTTGCCAAAAAAGTTTTTCATTCGGACCTAACGCAGAATTAACAAAATAAACACGCCAGCATCTTCACGCCAGCACGGAATGTGTCGCCTTGTGGCCAGTAAGCCTGGCAGCCAGTTGTAGCGTAAGCGTGTCGTCTTCAGCAGCAATGGGTGGCACTACTCCAAACGTCACTGGTTCAGGCAAATAACTTTTAAGTTCATGTCAGCATTTAGGAAATATATCTATTGTCAATCCAACCGCCATCACCTCTACCTAACAAAAGGAAGAAGAAAAAACAAGAAGAAAAGGACGCTGATCCAGTAAAATGATTATGCTTATAGCAACCCCTTTACATGTGTTACTGTTTCAGATCTTCAATGTGGAGTAAACTAATCTTTCCTCCCCTTTTGGTGCTCCTAGAAAGGTAATGGGCCCAGAACTTCATTTCAATATATGCCAATACCAATCTTAATGCGCAGCCAATCAAGACACCCCCCCCCCCCCCCCCCCCGAAAAAAAAAAAGAAAAAGAAGAAGAAGAAGAAAATACAAACAACTAACCAGGAGGGAAAAGAAACCCAAATTTGGCACAAAAAAAGGGGGGGGGGGGGGGGGGGGAAGAATTAGGCCATGGGTTGCTTTTTGCTCTCTGCCTGGCTAATTTACTTGAGGTAGTGAGCGTCATGACGGCATCCCATGCTTTTTTTTTTCTACAAGCCAAGCACAGGCGTCAACAGTTATCTGTACATTATACCCCTACCACCCTCCCCCCTTTCCTCCAACGCAACAGATTGCAAAGCTCCCTAAAAGGGCGAGGGGTATCTAGAATTCTGGAGAAGTCGGGTGGAGGTGATATCGGTGACGAGGCAATAACCCCAGCCCCTGAAAAATCAGACATGTACATGAACTCAACATTCTCACCTGTACAGCTGTCAGCTTTGAAAGGGGGAAAACTATATATAATGCGGTGACGAGATACCACCATGCACCCGTCTTCAGGGAGACTCGCGACATGCCATATTCCTGTGGGGATGCTGGGGTTCTTTCTGTCAGTATACATCGCATCCCCACTTCCTGGAAATTCTGTGGCTAATTAATTCCCTCTTTTCTATCCCTTTCTTTGTTTCTACGATGTTTCTTTCAGTCCTGTCGCCTCATTCTTGTCTATTTTCTGTCTTCTTGGTCAATTCTCTTGCCTTTTATTTTTATCCCCCCAGAAAGACTTAAAAAATAACAATTCTCTGCCCACACTGAAGTCGGATGCACTGGGTCTGACTTATCAGGTGTTTAACAGCGCGCAACGCATTTTCACTCATATGACAGACAAGAATAGCTGCTGTCTGGGCCTTCCATGACAACGAAGAAGAAGACAAGCCCTATAAGCAAATGCACTCAGTCCTCACATCTGCCGTGTCTGCTGTTCTGTTCTCAACAACAACAGCAACACAACAACAACAACAACAACACGATGCTTTTACAACATCAAAAGCATTGAGGAGAACAACACACGACATGCACTTCGGAAGAAAAAAAAAAGCAGCAAGCAAACAAGCAAGCAAGCCAAACACAAAAACAGTTGATGCACAGCAAAGTCTCCAGGACCGTTCAGCAAAATCAAGCTCGCGCATACTCACTCTTCCATTGACCTTGCGGTTTGCCGCAGTAGAGTCCGTTACTTTTCAGAGCTGAAGACTTGCATGCAGGACGAAAAAATGGCAGATTGCTTACATTGAGGCTTAGACCTATGAACAGCTTCAGTGATCATTGAAAAGTCGTTTGCTTTCAAAAATATTCAAGTAGGTGGATGATCTTGATATTGTCTTACCAGTTTTTTGTTTTCCTTTTTTTTTCTTCTGCCCCTCAGCTGACTTCCCAGAGAGGAGCACAGATAGGTGACCTTGGCGAAGCTTAAAAATGTACAGATATGATTCTATCAACCAAGAAAAATCTTCAAATGGTCCATTTTTCGACAGTTGTTAAAAAGTCTCTAAAGGACGCATCACCTCAGCGTTTATTCATTCATAGCTGTTAAATATCTTCAAAAGGTCCATTGTTTCAGTTCTCACAAGAAATTAAAAAAAATTAAATGCGTCTTTTGCAGACTTGAAGGGCCTTGCTACAGTTACGATTTTAAGAGCCTAAAATCCTTTATGTAGAGCTGCTATCAGAATCCAAGTATCAAACACAGAGGAAGATACCGGAACTGAGAGAGGTGAACGTTGTCCTAGTTGATGCCTTGATGGTCGTCAGAGGCGTTGACGCTTGTGCAGATCATGATGAAGGTTTCCCTAGTTTGCATCCTTCAACTGTCCGTTGTCACCCAGATGTTTGAAACCTGTTCACCGTCTTTATCATGGGAGCAATCGATGTTATGTCTCTTGCAGTGCCCCAGTGTCATCAGTCTACCTTGTATGAACATGTATCCAATGAAGACATAAACCTCATTTAACTTTTAATACTCACATAGCTATACCTTTTGCACTAGCACTTACATGCATGCGCGCGCGCGCGTGTGGGTGTGTGTGTGTGGCGCGCGCGTGCACAGACACACACACACACACACACACACACAACAGACGCAGAGACAGACAGAGACTGACACAATCAAACGCTCAAGAACAGAACGGCGATGAGCAAGAACAATGGATTTTCTATGGAGGGCTGAAACTATCGGCTGCATACAACTTTCATGACATTGTATCAAACGTAGACCTGTGAGGTTCCGACTTTCACTCAAGGGACCAGTCTGAATAAGTCTGGCATTGTCACTCTTTTTGTTGCCACATAATCTATGAAGTGGCAATTTCTAGCTTGCTCTGTTTGATAAGAAGCGGAGATATGATTGTTCCTACAGAAACTACCCTGTCTTGGTGGTTCAGTGTGCTTTCTTCCCGCTTGTTGGTTCACCAATACATATTGATCCTTCTTTGACACTGTACTGTGCTGCTTTTGGATTTGGTTTGCTTCTTTCTTGAAATATTGCAGTAACATTTAAGCCATAGCACGGGGGGGGGGGGGGGGCATACAACTTTTAATTCTTATATTCCATTCAAGTAGGACTAAGTTTTTATTTCGTTTTACTTTTTTGTTTATCAAACATATGTTACGTTTGTCCAAGATGGAACGAACTATATTGTTTCCTCAAAAGGTTTAAAAACACGAGGTGATATAAGATATTTGATGGTTTTCTTGTGTAAGCAATACGGTATGTGTCAGAACTGAACCATACGCACAATTTGCTCATGTCCTCATGTCGGGGGTAGGCGCTATTGCCTATCATGAAGGAGGAGGGAAAAGGAAATGTAACTTCGGAGAAAATGGGGTCTGTTTTTAACTTCTGCCATGTGATAGATTCGTTTGAAATACTGCTTTAGTGATATTTTTTTTCACCCATGGCGATAACTTATATGCTATCACATGGCAAATGGTTATCACTTATTGTCTGTACAAACAATACCAATACGCTAAAAGCTAGCTCATAGCATTGAAACATGCACATATATAACTGAAAGAGACGGGATGGTCAACTTTCCGGACTGTCCTACTATAATGTTCTATTAAATATTGTTTTTGTTTAGTTTTGGTGGCAGCTATGTAAGATTGCACCTGAAGTCAGTACTTGTACGTTTACACACACACACACACACACACACACACACCACGACACACGACACACCACCACACGCGCGCACGCGCACGCGCACACACACCAATTTGGGCTTCTTTATCTTCAAGTCCACCGTACCTATCTTCGCTCCTCCTGGCTGGGATTTTTTCCCCTCAAGAACAAATACTACTGGGGATAAGTTTCTCATATACTTGGTCACCTTTTCACTCTACTTTCAGCTGTAAAGAGGACTGTGCACTTAATGAAAAATATCTGCTTGCATCAAATAACAAATAAAATGAGGAGCACCAAACACAAAATCAACACAAAAAGATACCCCAAAACATCCCCACTAGCGCGTTTTATCACCGCCTAAAGCGATGAGCTGAACCCCCCCCCCAAAAAAAAAAACAAAACAAAAAAAAAAATCTGATGGGAGTAAAAAAAAACAAAAAAAACAACAACCCAACATTACTGCTTCATAATAACGTCCGCAAGCCAGTTCACTTTTTTTCTCAAAAGGAAAAGGAAAATGTGAGATATGGGTTGTTTGCACAGAGGGCATAAAGTGTTGATTTTTTTTTTATGGTGCTGTAAGCTCTGTGATGCTATGTATGTGATTCATTATTTCACCCTTAGGTTTATTCCTTTGCTCCTAACCTACAGGAATAATGTCTGTTTGAAAGAGTTAAGTATCTGAGCTTCAGGCATTATTAAAAAAAAAAAAGAAATTACATAAAAGCATTTTGATTTGAAAGACAATGCTACAGTATGAAAACAGGAGAATTGAAGAAGCTTCCATGAAGACCCCCCCCCCCCCCCTCCTCTAATGTGGCTTTTATAAGCATAAAACTGACAGATATAGTTCTATTGTTTTTGTTGTAAGGGAATGACACTACAGCCTAGTCTCAAATTAAACAGTTTGGGTGTTTTACTTTTTTTTTTTTTGGGGGGGGGGGGGGGATAATGTTAACCCCCTCCCCCCTTTTTATCAGCTTATTTGATTTGGTTTTGGGTTGTTTTTTTTTGGTAAGATTTGATTTATAAAAAATGGACACTCACACACACAGCGCGCGTCAGAAAAGGCAATTATTTCCTGTCCCTCTAACGTAGTTTGATCTATTTGTTTCCCTTTATTTACTGAACTGTATTTACAACAGCATGACGAAAGCCATCATAGCAATACACTACTATAATATAGCCTTAGATACTACAAGGCAATACCTCCAAACTGTCCCACTTGTCTAGGTAGCACAGTCTTACAGTAAGCTGCAAAAAATAAATCTCCCGTGTAGCCTAGGGAGAGAGAGAGAGAGAGTGCATCATGGAAGAGCACGCATAGGTTGGGGATGTGCTGAGACTGATCAATATTAACTCGATAAGAGCCGGGTCCCTCTGAGACCAAAAACTGCATACGGCGAAACCTATGTGCTGCAGTGGCGGGGGAAAAAAAAAAAGAAGCTTTACGGTGCACCACTGTCGCGCTGGCCCCACCTCAAAGCAAAAAGGTTGTCGTCTGCGCTGATCGATGATCTGAGCGGTAGGGAGGGGGGTACTTGCGCCCTTGTTCTCTGCACCAGATAGCCTATTGAATTTTTTGCTTCTAAACAGAGAACACTTGTGCGCATGCTTAAGTCCGCGCCGGAATGATTATGCGAGTCCTGGCGCCGTGTGTGTGTGTGTGTGTGTGTGTGTGTGTGTGTGTGTGTGTGCGCGCGCGCGCGCGCGAGTGCGTCCATGGCACGTTGTGATCCAGGTTTAAAAAACAAACAAACTATTTTGTGCCACTTTTATGATTTTAACTAGAACACGTGCAAAAATCCAACCCCTCTGACTTGCTAAACAGAGGATAGCAGCTGTCGCCATTACCACATGACCCTAAACTGCAAGGCCAACGTTGCTACTTCTTTGTTGCCATGAAACTATGTAGTCATGTCGATAGGGACCACACGCACACATCATGGAAAAAAAAAAATCCCTCAACAAAACATGATTTCAACTGACACAAGCTTTGTCTGCCTTTAGTAGCCTACGTGCTGTCGCGCAACACATTATTGCTCCACTTCCTGAGCGGCAAACTAACTGAACAAAATGGTAACAAGAAAACGAATTAGACTCTGCAGCTTAAAAAAAAGAAGAAGAAAAACATGAATGTGCGAAACAAGTAATAAGTCTACTAATCCCAAGCAGAACTCTTGGCATAGCATTTAGCCCAGCGCAGTGCTCGGCCTACACGTTTTTGCATTGAGGATTGAAACTACTGACAGTCAAAAGTAGTCACTATACATGTATTACTGAATAGTATAATTTTAAGGATAATGTTATTAAATAGTGTAATTTTAAGTCATAATGCTACTAAATAGTATAATTTTAAGCATAATATTACTGGATAGTATAATTTTAAGCATAATATGACTGAATAGTATGATTTTAAGGATAATGTTTTTTCTCTTGATTTTGTTTTGTGGTTGTGAAGATAATTATCAACATAATTGAGCTAATTTTGGGAGAAGCTGGGGGCATTTATGGCGCTGACTAGCTACAAAGTTACTTGGTAACACTGATAGGAAAAAATACAGGTTCACAATGGTGGACATGACATGCAGGAAATGGAACCCATCATAACAAGATCGACTACTTCCTGGTACACAACTTATTCTGTACTGGCTTCAACAGAGCAAAAAAGATGGCACAGACAATGGAAGTGACCATTCCTTTGTCATCATGAATTTCCTTGTGAAGCTGAAAAGACAAAGAAGCCCAAGATTGCGAGACTAAAGCTCTATCTTGTAAGACCGAAATACCCTATCATATGTGAATCTTTCCAGGCAATAGCACATGGCAAAACTGCCCCATACTTTACTGGCACTAAGGTAGACGCAGAAGTGCTGACAAACACCTTTGACAAAGTCATGGCAGAGGTGGCCAAAGTTTTTAAGATTCACTGCCACATAAACTTATGGATAACATCTGAGATTCTTGAAATGTGTGATGCCAGAAGAGAACTGGAAAATGTCAGACACACGACAAGAGCTGCTAGGTGCAAGAAAATCAACAAGAACATCAGAAAAAATATGAACCAAGCAATACAAGAGAGGTTTGAACATCATGCAGAGAAATCGAAACCAGGGGAGAAAAACAAGGGTGGAAAGGCATTATCAAACAGAAACAGTCGAGAATCAGCACTATTCGTGATAAAAATGGAAAGTGCTTTAAGAAAATGATAACACCACAGCCAGGTGGACCGAATATTGCCTACAGTTATACAATGAACAGACACAAGGAGATCATAACATCCTGAAAGTCTACTGACATCAACTGGAGACAAGTACCCCAGTCTAAGAGAAGTGAAGGTGGCAATAAAATCACTGAAGAATTGAAGGAATGCTGGAGTTGACAATATCCCAGTAGAACTCACCAAAAATGGAGGTGACTTGGTGGTTAACTTACTAACATACTTCTGCAACACTATCTGGCAGGCAGGGGAATGGCCAGCATCATGGACTCAGTCACTCATCATCACACTCCCTCCTCCAAAAGGCCCATCTTCAACTTTACCAGATCAGCAGATTGATCAGGCTCATTAGCTATGCCAGTAGGAAAATGCTGACATCATCCTTTATTAAACAGACTAAAACCATACACAGAAGAAGTCATCGCAGAAAAACAGGCTGGAGGATTTTGGTGTGGAAGAAGAACCAGAGAACAGATCTTTAACCTAAGACTTCTGTGAGAAAAGTAAACACACCATAACAAAGCATTTATCATGTCTTCATTGACTACAAGAAGGCTTTGATAGACTGTGGTATGATGCACAGTGAACAACTGTAAAGAATTACAACATGGGCTAGCAACTCATTTACACCATCCAATAGCTTTACAAAAGGGCTCACAGTGCGAGTTCTTGTCCAAGGATCTGTGGGAGAGTGGTTCCATACTTTGGTTGGTGTATGACAAGCCTTCCTTCTATCACCTGCATTTTCCCACACTGTGGGGTGCACCATGAGTGCTGCCCATGAAGATCACAGGAATCAGTGAGCGCTGGCAGTAGAACCGTCACAAACCTTCGAAGTGCAGAAGACACCGATGGACTTGCTGGACAAGATAAGGAGCTTGCTATCTTAGTAGAAAGCTTCAATTAAAAACATAAAATTTGGCATGGATATTAGTGCAGAAAAAACGAAGTTGGTGGCCAGCAGTAGAAGTCCACTCTCAACCAAGATTAGAGTCAGTGGACAAGACCTCCACATGGTGAACAGATTCAAATGCCTATGTTCAACCATCTTGGAGGAGGGATCAAAAGCAGGTGTAATTTCAAGAGCTGCCAGTTTCAGCTATGGCAAAGCTGATAACTGTCTGGAAAGAAAACCATCAGTTTTGCAACTTAACTATCTGAGTGCAATGATTCTTTCCCTTTTCCTGTAAGCATGCAAGTCCTGGATTTCAACAGCAGACCTACAGAGAAGAATTCTATGATGCTACACACACACACACAAAAAAAAAAAAAAAACTCTCTTGTCATCTCTTTTCTGGACCATGATGCAAATGATCAAGTATGGAGCATCACAGAAGATCTCCATACAATAGTCAAGATGAGAAAACTGAAAAGTATAGCATGTAACAAGATCTGAAAGTCTTTCAAAAATAGTTTTGCAAAGGCACAGTGCAGAAAGGTATGTAAAAAAAAGGCAGAGAAAGTGTAGAACTAGGCAGACATCATCACTAAATGCACTCAAAAGGTAATTGCTGAGACCCTGGCAAGTAGCACACTTATCATCTCAAGGGAAGAAAACTGGTGTTCTTGTCAGTGCAGAGCCACCACAACCACCCTCAGTTATGTAAGGGACCAGTGTAGTGTAGTTATCATGTTGGCTGCCCATATCTACTATTTGCCAAAGTTCGCTGTACAGATACTCCTGGCATGCCCCTCTTTCTTCTGCAACCCAACTTTCAGGCTCTTTCTGCAGTTACTTTCAAGATTTACCCACAAGGAGATCAAAGCAACATACTGATGTGGATACCCAAATAAGGCTCTGATGTTGGTTTTTCTCTTTGTATAGATCTGCTAGCAACTTATTTATACATACCCTTTACACAGCAGGTGAAGAAACGGTTCTAAAAAACCCCACTGCACTCACCTAACTATTTCTGTCTTTTCCACCATTGAATCAAAGTTGACATTCCTTTCCACACACTAACGGGTGGTTCTGATTGATTATGGCTGTTCCTCCCAACACACATGCAAGCTACATCTGGGCATCCAACAATGTATGGTGTTCAGCGAGCGCCAAAGAGGAAGTCTGCTGAATTTATTTTGGAAAATAATAAAACCCTGTTGGTCTCCTTTTATTGAAATGACAATTTGGGGGAGTTGGGGAGCGAGGTGTCAGAGACCTCAGCTTCTCTAGGGGTCAGTCTTGAAGGTGGCGCCCATCTCCTCTCTCTTGCTGCTTTACCTTTCCTGACCTTATTCAAAGAGGGCATGTACCCATTTACAGATGGGAACTCAGGGACTGTACTGAAGCCAATGCATGCAAATGGTCACCTATCCATTAAAGAACCATGCTCAATGCTGCTTAACAATAGAATAGAAAGAAACAGTAGAAAGCGAGTGCTCTGACCACTGAGCTATCTGGTCCTTGATACCATGAGCATTAACCCTAGTGCAGCCAAGTTGAATAAAGCTGCTGCTTCACCTGAACTGCTATGTACATGTTAGGATATTACATATGAGATCAGCTCACATATTTTGCTGTTCTTTCCATACATTTGTCTCTTCTTTTTTTTCCACTTCTTAAACATGATCCTTTCTTGTTTCCTCTGGAGACAAGACTGGTAACACTCCACAGTTCTGACTTCAAGCAATAAACAGAGCCTCAGTACTCTTCTATGGTGAATCAAGTACTGAACATGACCACAACACTCCACAATTCTGACTTTTGACAATTAACATGACTGTGGCACTCCACAATTCTGACTTTGACAATTAACATGACCACAACACTCCACAATTCTGACTTTTGACAATTAACATGACTGTGGCACTCCACAATTCTGACTTTTGACAATTAACATGACTGTGGCACTCCACAATTCTGACTTTTGACGATTAACATGACTGTGGCACTCCACAATTCTGACTTTTGACAATTACTATGACCACAACACTCCACAATTCTGACTTTGACAATTAACATGACTGTGGCACTCCCCATTCTGACTTTTGACAATTAACATGACTGTGGCACTCCCCATTCTGACTTTTGACAATTAACATGACTGTGGCACTCCACAATTCTGACTTTTGACGATTAACATGACTGTGGCACTCCACAATTCTGACTTTGACAATTACTATGACCACAGCACTCCACAATTCTGACTTTGACAATTAACATGACTGTGGCACTCCACAATTCTGACTTTGACAATTAACATGACTGTGGCACTCCACAATTCTGACTTTTGACAATTAACATGACTGTGGCACTCCACAATTCTGACTTTTGACAATTAAAGACTGTGGCACTCACAATCTGAACTTATGACAATTCTAATACCACAAACAGCTCACAATTCTGACTTTTGCACATTAACATACTGTGCACTCCACAATTCTGACTTTTGACAATTAACAATGACTGTGCACTCCACAATTCTGACTTTTGACAATTACTAGACCACAACACTCCAGTACAATTCCTGACTCTTTGACTAATTAACGATGACATGTGACAAACTCCACAATTCTGACTTTTGACAATTAACATGACTGTGCACTCCACAATTCTGACTTTTGACAATTAACATGACTGCAGCATCCACAATTCTGACTTTGACAATTAACATGACTGCAGCATTCCACAATTCTGACTTTGACAATTAACATGACTGCAGCATTCCACAATTCTGACTTTTGACAATTAACAGACTGCAGCATTCCACAATTCTGACTTTGACAATTAACATGACTGCAGCATTCCACAATTCTGACTTTGACAATTAACATGACTGCAGCATTCCACAATTCTGACTTTGACAATTAACATGACTGCAGCATTCCACAATTCTGACTTTGACAATTAACATGACTGCAACACTCCACAATTCTGACTTGGACAATTGACAATAACATGACTGCAACACTTCACAATTCTGACTTGGACAATTAACATGACTGCAGCACTCCACAATTCTGACTGCAAAAAAACCCCAACATGCTTGGCTACACTCCACAGTTCAGATTTCAAGGCATGAACATGACTGGCAACATCCCTCCATTCTGACTTCAAGGAATGAACATGATAGGGATGAGAATGAAATAGACATTCCACCATGAAAAGTCTGATCTTTGCTTTAATTTCTATATAGGGTGAATTCTGTATTCATAACCATGAATCCAGATGTTTCATTTGGTTTTTATTTTGTCATAAGTGAGATGGATTCCTGGCTGCTTGTTTGTTATTGTGCTTCTTTTGCTAAATACATATAACATGAACAAGACAAACACAAACAAAAAAAATAAATGAACAAAACAAACAAGACTCAGTGGGAAAAAACCACAAATAAAGGCAAGAGAAAAACCAATCAAACTAAGTCATGAATAACAGCTTTATTTCAGCAAACGCAACAGACCAAGTAACAAGTATACACCACCTTACAAATAAATTCAATATCAAACAAGATTCTCACATTAGACTGTACATATTTTACAAAAATTCATGATTTCATATGATACAACAACAGTAATGTTAAAAAATATAAACGATAAGATGTGACAGTCATGCCATTATGCAAAACAAGAAGGACTACATGTTAAATGCAGATGCAAAACAATTCAGGCCAGAAATGCACATGAACGTTGATACACAAGGGTGACAGACGTTCTTCTGAACTGGGTCAACTGTTTCTGGACAATCAATCATGTGTAAAAAATAATAAATTATTTGTAATTTACAGTGTAAAAAATCACACAGCCAAGGAATGTTTTTTTGATATTGCAATATATTATTTTAATGTACTTTAACTGTGTTGTGCATTATCATCTTCAGTGTGTGTGTGTGTGTGTGTGTGTGTGTGTGTGTGTGTGTGTGTGTGTGTGTGTGTGTGTGTGTGTGAGCATACATGTGAGTGTATGTATGTGCTTTATGTAATTTCAGTTTGTCATACATAAAAACTGAAATATCTAGTCATTCTGCTATATCAATTTCAAAGCATCAGCCTTCGACTAATTCAGTCTGTGACCATCAGCTAATAAATGATAACATGATGCCGTTTCTGTTTATTTTTTAAACTGCATTCATTTGTTACTTTGGAAAATGCATTCATTTGTTACTTTGGGAAGTGTTACATACATGCCAGAAAGGACCATTTTAATATGACTAGCTTCAGAAAGTCCATTAGGAAATCAGTGAACATGTGATGGGATATTTATAGCACAAGTTGGTGTTCACTAGTGTATCTGTAATGACCTGTTTCAAAACACACAGCAGGTACATTGTACAGTCATGTGCAACTCAATTCCCCTTGTATACAATGAAACAAATGTACACACTGTGCAGTTTAATAGGAAACCCTCAAATCCACATTTAGTTCTGGGGGTATTTTTATATTTCATGACAGAAAAAACCTGCTGAATATCAGCTAGATTGGAAAACAAAAATGGATGAGGAAAACTGCTGTAGGCAAAAACTGTGCTCAGCTTTGGGTTTCGTGATCATACGATGAGGTAGATTCTAATATTGTTTACTGCAACTAGCAATGATGAAGCTAGTCCGTAATTTGTGCAACCGCTAAGTAGTCTACATTGACAACTGCTCTCCTAAGCTAACCTTTCACTAATTTCCTCCCATTTACCTCTACTGTCTTTTTAAACATTCTCTGGAATAAGTGAGAGACACAAAGATTCATCCTCCTTTAAAAAAAATTTTTTAAGTGCATTTAGTTTCAAACAGGAAACAATTCATGGTCAGCAACATGACACATCCACATTAGCATAATATTCAATCCACATTATCCATGATATAGTTTCATTTCGCTCAACAGTTTTAGGCAACATATTGACCATTTCAAAAGAGATTTTGTTCAGTGTGACTTGATGAAGGTGCTAGGAAACAGCGTGCAAGACCACAACACTGCAGGGACTTGTGTTTCCATTCTCTTGATCTGACCAGCCTGGAAATCTTTGCACTGATTTCTTCAGTTTTTCAGCATACATGCTCTGAACTGTGATATTTTAAGAAGCGATTGAAAGAAGAGGCTATTGTTTGTAACTGCTTGGTGACATATGTGGATGATGACTGCTGAGGACATCAAGCCAGATTTGAGATTATCTGACTGGGTTTTCCTTTATGCGCATTTTTTATATTTATATTTTTTAAACAGATTATGTTGTTGACTAAGCCTAAAAAGATCGTTTCATATAAGACCCCCCCCCCCCCCAAAAAAAAAAAACAAAACCCAAACAACAAAACAACAAGACCCCCCCCCCCACAAGGTACAACCCCAAACCCATCTACAGTACTATTTAAGTAATGTAAAAAAAATATTTTAAAACTTGCATCCAAAGAGTGGATGAAACTAGACTGTCTAGATAAAGAGTTCAAAGCAATCAGTTCTGGGTACATCCCAAGTTGAAGCCCCCCCCCCTCCCCTTCATATATATATATATAATATATAATATATATATATATATATATATATATATGCATGCCTCTGACATACTTTAAATCTACAACCACCTAGTGAAAAGCCAGTGTGTTGATGGGGCTGGTAAACTCTTCAAGAGAAAAAACTCTTTTGCCCACAGATTTGCAGTAAACAAGTTAGAACCTGAAACTGTGAAAGGACTAATCGCATAAAAGATATAAGATGTATAAAAAAAAAAAAGAAAAAAAAGGATTCTGTCTTAAAGAATCCTGTATTATTTCAACAATGTTCCACCCCCCCCCCCCAAATATCCCCCCTACTCTCTGATTTTTAGAAAATAAAAGTAATACATGTAAAAGCATCTCTCTCTGCTCTCTCTCTCTCTCCACACACACACACACACACACACACACACACACACACCACACACACACACACACACACACACACAGAGAACTGTGATTTTAATAAAAACAACCAAAACTAATGATTTTTATTGTCTTACAATGATTAACTGGTGGGTACAGGCGTAGCAACATTAGAAGGTATAGCAACAGAAAATTACTTAAGACTCTTCAGAATCACAAAATGTACTGTGGGTTTCTAGTATGAATGCTGGTGACTGCACCCAGCATATCACACCAATTCATTTGCACACACTTTCTAGCCAGCCACACACATACATTCTCATACAGCAACTATTTCACAATTCACCAGTTTTGCTTGATAAGTCACCACTGTTGTCAATGGATATGTTGTGATATGTCATGGAATGTACATGAATCATGATTTTGCACTGATTTTCTTTCTCTCAATGCAGCCTCTACATCTTTCATACACATACTGTTTTCACATGGCAAATGGAAGCATTTATATTTCTCTGCGTACACTCTGACCCACCAAATATTGCTTGTGACATACTGATATTTTGCGTAATACTAACACAGAGACACTATTGCAGTCATTTACTCTGGATTTTTACCCTTTATTTTAGCACAAAACAGCATGAATGATGAAAATACTTGGAAGTGTAATGCTGTTATGACATAATGAACATGTACTTCATGTAAATCAAGTTACTGCTACATCTCTCCATCTAAAGTCTTTTTCTCTCTTCTTTTCTAAATATATTCACATATACTAAGTTTTATATACTCTGTAAGAATATTTAATCTGTTTACACTGTTTATCAGCATACTGTGGAAAAAAAATGCCTTCTTGGTAAGGAATACTTTGTGAACAATGAAGGAAAGAAACAACACAAGTTACACGAGTCAAAGCTTTCATTCTGTGACAAATATATTTTCTACATGTATAGTTTTTGATATGCCTAAACATTACAAGCATTCATCCCCTTTTCACTCCCCGTTTACTTCTCTTTTTGACTTACAGAATGTTGATGTTAGAAACCATGCAAATGCTGGTAAATGAAACGATACACAATAAAGCCAAAAAAAAAAAAAAAAAATCCAGAAAATCAGAGGTGAATTATGTTGAACACGAGGCAAATCATATGTACAATATGGCAAAGCCTCCTCCTTTTGCAGCCATAAGTGCCATTAAGCTTGGGCCTTCACTTGTACACTGATACCATGCACTGATGTGGTGGAAGAGGATAATGAGATAGGGAGAGGAAAGAGAGAGAGAGGAGAGAGAGAGAGAAGAGAGAGAGAGAGGGGAGTTGAGCATTAGCATATCATATTCTAACAAAGTGTTTAGCTATACAAACCCAAACTGTTCATTTTGTGGACTACTATAGAAATGAAAGCATCAGCTATCTATGTGCATCAAAAGCAAAAACAATGGACAACAAATTATATGAAGAGAGAGAGAGAGAGAGAGAGAGAGAGAGAGAGAGAGAGAAGAGAGAGAGAGAGAGAGAGAGAGAGAGAGAGAGAGAGAGAGAGAATTTCAATGCAAAAGATTTTACATGCATACAAAAAAAAAAAAAAAGACAATGTGGTTATGTTAATGTTGAGATCAAAGTAAACAACATCTCACATCAATATGGAAGAGAGGAGAAAGAAAAAAAAAGACAAAAAAGAGCGAGCCGCAAAAAAAAAAAGCAAAAAAAAAAAAATCCAAACAGTTGACACAGGCAGTGATGATGAGAGAGGAAGGCAAGAGAGTTCCATTCTCATCAGACACTATTGCACATGCTGTCACACAGTCCCAGATGCCATCATGCTCCCTCCCTCCCTCCATGCTTCCTCACACACAGTCATCAGCCACAGTCATTGCTCGAACACTGCCTATCTCAGTCACTGCTTACACTGCTCTAGTCAGAATAAAATGTTTACAATCCAAAGAATATATATGTACAATAATTCAAAAAAAAAAAAAAAAAAAAAAAAAAAAAGAATAGCATGCAGCAAAGAAACACGTTGATCTTACACAGTTTTTTTTTCATCCGTTAAAAAAAAAAAAAAAAAAGAAAAGACACAGGTACGCAAAATGCACCAACTCAAGAACCATCCACTGAAACACAAGTAAGAATGCAAAGAACCAAGGCAGCTCTGAACTCAAGTCTCCAACGGTCACAGAACACGGCAGACACAGGCCCCCCCGCCCCTCACTTTCTGAGGACTTTTCTTTTTTAAAAGTCAGTTGGCAGGAGAATATAGATGAGCAAGGCTGTTAGATATCCAGCATGCAATAACAGTGAGAAGCCAGAAATGGGGTCATGGAGTGGGGTAGGGGTGGGGGGGGGGCAGAGGATGCACAGAGCAGACAGACGGGCTGCACCACTCTGACTTTCCTATCACAGACAGTCACTTGTGTTGGGGGGGGAGGGAGGGGGGAGGGCTACAGACGAAGGAAGCCTGTGCACATGGCAGTGAGCGTGTTCATCAGGCAAGCTTCCAATCAAACCCTCCTACAGGTTATAGCATCACTGTCTGGAGCAGCACAAGTTCTTTTTTAAAAGTTTTTTTTTAAATGGATTACTATGTCTGCTTGAAACTGTGAGTTTGTCTTAGAAGAGCAATTTACCACTGTTGTCTCTCTCTGTCTCTCACTTCATCAATAGGACTGTAGCTGCTAACCTAATGTACTCCACATGTGCACCTCAAAATGCTATGAACACAATTCACCGAGCTGTATGTACAACTAGTAACGGCAAAAAGGGAATGTTTCAAGTCTCATCCCTTTCCGACCAACAGATTACACAACTAGGAAATCCAACAGAGACCGTTTTGAGTTAAATCTGTCATTAGTCAGAATGATTATGAACTGCGTAGTAGTAGTAGTAGTAGTAGTCCAGGAGCACCTAGTAAGGGGGGGAGAGGGCAGGGGGGAAAGAGAGAGTGGGATGCAGATGGCAGGGAGGGGGTGGGGGAAGGCAGCTGTTAGGACAAGCAAGGGGAGGAGGGAGGGAGGGGGCGGCATGGAAGGCGCGGGCCTCACTCATCAGCTAGGTCAACTGCTGGGACTTACCGGCACCTGCTCACAGTCGGCGGCCTGCGACAGAGGGGGTCGCGTGGCTCCTCCCTCGCCCCCACTGGCCTCCTGCTGGCCCTCCTCACACACCACCCCCTGGGTGTTTGCATACAACGCAGTCTCTGCTGCACCGCGACCACCACCGCCACTGCCGCTGCTGCCACCACCACCACCTTCGTTTTTGGGCTTGCGCTGCAACGACCGGATGCCGCGGAAGTTGGACTTTTTGGGTTTGGGGGACTCGGCTGTGGCCTCCCCCGAGGAGCCCATCTTGAGCGGAGGCGAGTCTTTCGATGTGTCTGTGGGGGAGTTGGGACAGGAGGGCTTGTTGCCGGCGGCCGAGGGGACAGCGTCACTGCCGTTCTCCGCCACTGCCTCTTGCAGCGGAGGGGTGGGCACAGACTTGCAGCGCTCCTGTTTGGTGGAGTCGCTGCGCCCTTTCTGCTGCGTTTCCAGGGCCAGGGGGGAGGTGGCCTTGGCGCCCGCCGTGGGGTGGGATTGGGTTTTGCGCAGGGCGGAGTCGCGTGGCAAGCTGCCAAACTCTGGGGCTGATCTGTGGACATCACATTACCTGTGTACAGTGAAGCCAGGCCCACAGTACGTTAGAAACAGTTCACATCAACAGTATCCTCGTCATCAAAGAAAACCAAACACCAATAACAAAGCTTATGTACGTAAAACTTAAACACTTATCCAAATCATGAATTCCTTATGAAAATAACTTTGGGCACTTGAAGTAGGACAAGCAGCATATTAGGCATCAGTATGGGACTACTGACACTCACATGTGGGCACATACACATATATATCTGACGGTCCACCACAAAATGAGTTGCCCAGTTTTCTGCTAGGAGCCATTTAAGGTAGGTGGGGGTTCAGGTTGTCGATTTTGAGATTTTGATTGATTATAAAACTAAAACCAATGTTATACCTTGTACTTAAGTGTCAAGGCATAGTTTCATTTCCTTTTGCTTTAAAAATGCTTCTAAAAACACCCCAGCCCCCATTCTAACCATCTAATATGATACAAAGATTGTTAATTTCTCATTTTGCTTTTTTCTACAGTCTGCTATTTCAATTTGAAATAACTGTTCATAGAAGTGTCCAATTTACAATCCGTTTTCTGCATTAAATAGCTTATTTATCACAGATTAACACATTTCATACCAAATAAAAGGGGGAGATCAGCAACCTGTGCCCAAGCAATTTTGAGTTTACTGACTTGAAAAGCGGGTGACCATATAAAAAACATCAAAACAAAAAAACTACTGCTTTGCTTGTGTTGAAATTGGGAGTGTATGTGGCAGAGTGTATGTTATTTATCTTACAACAAAATAACCTAACTCAAACGAGAAATATTATCTGAAATAACTTTTTTAATCAGTACATAAAAAACAGAAACCGGTAACGCACTTGACAAGACCCCCCTCCTCGGTCTTCTAAAACTTCGACATGTTTCACTTGAGGTTGATCGTTGTAGATCGGCAGCCAAGTCTTCAGTTTCTACTTCCATTTCATTTTCATTTTCAAAGTTTCGCCTTCATACCTCTCTACAAACTTATCAGAACTTTCTTCTGTAGGATTGTCGGACTTACTGTCTGACTCAAAAATAAGTTTGAAGTTGCGAAACTTTGGGGGTAGCACTCATCGCTTCGACATCGTTTTAGCCGATCCTAGAACGTTCTATTTACGTTTGTACCCAACTAGAGTTAGTTCCCTTGCAGTAGTGACCTCTGTAGGGCTGTAAGAACGATTACTCTTATGAGAGAAGTGCCGAAACGAAAGTACCCATCGCGAACGAGAGTGTCTCGTTCTTGGGCCACCATGGGTTTATAATGAAAACAAGACTGTCTCGTTTTTGGTAGGAAAGGTGTTAAAAAACAACAGCAATGGATCAAAATACTTAGCAATCATACAACTAAGTAGAGTCTCAAGTGTTTGAGTACAAGACAACTGTATGGCCACAACTCAACTTCATGGAAATGCTTAGGTCTGACTCCTCTCAGATCCATTTTTTCCTGTCTGCCTTTTACACAGAGTTCAACAAAAATGTTACAAACTTGTACCTATTAACATATCTTCTTCTATAACCCCCCCCCCCCCCCATTCTCTCTCTTCTTTTTCTTCTATCCTTTTCCTTCTGTCTTTCCTTTCTTCTGTATTTTCTTCTTATCCTCTCTTTTCAAACATTTGTTTCTTTCATAACTTGTCCACATATTTTTTTTTGTTTAAAAAAATTACAATTCATTCTACTCAAATATTTGTTCATATGATACTATGCTTACACGTTTACTTTTTCTTCTTCTAAGGGCTGGATGAAAAAAAGAAGTCTCTGTAATAAAGTTTTGTTTCATTTCATTTCTCCCAGTCAAGTCACAGGAGATCCTGTATCATGGATGAAGCTTTCTACTCCACAAATGGCTGCTCTAAGCAAAGAAAGCAGAGGATACTTTTTACATAGTATTAGCAAAATGATTTTGTCCCACAATGGTCATCCAGCACATGTATCTGATGAACATACACAGAAGTTCCACCCCCCCCCCTTCCCTGTTCTTATTATTACAAACTAAACAGAAACACCTACAACTTTGGGCCTATCTCATGCTATACCACAGCAGCTATTTAAAAAAAACCATTTCTTTAAAAACCCATGAATACATTTCTGTTGGTGGGAACAAAAAAAAAAACTGATTTGAAGCTAACACTTCAAACAGTGGACAAAAGAGGACATATGGGCAGAAGTATGAAAAAAAAAATCTTGTAATAAAAGGGATACAGTGCATACACTGAAATGTTACTACAGTCACAAAACCCCATGTATTATACATTACAGCTATCCATCAAACTTGAATAAAAGAGATAAAAAAAAAAAGACCAATGCTCACAGTTCTTTGGTGAGTTCCTTCTGGTAGGCAATAGGAGACTGCAGGGCTGAAACATATAACTTGACAGTTACAGCTGGAACGGATAAAACAAACAAACAAAAAACCCCAACCTACCTCTCTGTGCGCGTGTGTGTGTGTGGGTGTGCGCACATGCACGAGTGTGTGTGTGTGTGTGTGTGTGTGTGTGTGTGTGTGTGTGTGTGTGTGTGTGTGTGTGTTTTGGGTTGTTGTGTGTGTGTACATGTAAACCCTACTGAAAACTTTACAGCTTACAATTGAAATCAAAAGAGAGAGGTTTGGTTGGCTGTTTTTTTGTTGTTTCTTTCACAGAAGCTATCTTCCTAATATACACTGCCATATAAATGGTAACCGCAGCAAACACATCCTTAAAGTCAAGCAGCATATGTCTTGATGGTGTAATAGTAGTCAAAATGTTTCATCAATAATTTGCAAGTTGCGTTTGTATACCTGGGATCTACTTTCTTTATTCCACAACCTTATATCCCCATGAACTTTTTCACCAAGGGTATTTAGATGTGATGCGCATCTACTAAGGTTATATCTAAGTTCTGACACAGAAATACTCTGTAATTTTTTTTCTACACTCAAACCTTGATTACTTGATTAGATAGTTTTAGCATTATTAACAACTGAGAAGCACAGGTAGTAGAAATAACAGAAAGGCAAATGTGACAATCTCTCTCTCTTTCACTCCTCTCCCTTGTCCTTTCTATTGAAATATAAGCCATTAATACAGTAAACTTTCTGGCTGTTGATAAAATAAACTGTTGATAACATAAATTGGAGTTTACTGGAATTAACATCAATGTCGACTCCACTTCCCCCCCTCCAAGTCCTTTGGATAAGACTATAAACCAAAGTCCTGTGTACGAACGGACGCAGAACGTCTTGCACAATGTTAAAAATCCCTTCTGCTTTTCAGAAGAGTAGGCCATTGTGTGCTGTGGGAACGGGATGACAAAATTTACACACTGCATACACATGGGGACTGGATATAAAAAAAAACACATGGGTGCTTTGAAGTAAAAGAATAAAGAAAAGAATAAACCACACATTCAATACAACTCATACATGTATCTATGAGTGTTGGGTCAGAACTGTGACATTACACTACACTATTGTTAACTATGCATTTTGGTGTGGAATTTACGCTTCTTTCTCAGGACAGTGCACTGCATCATCATGTTACCATTTTCTTCTGTTCAGTGTGCAAGATTGCTTATTCTTTTATGCTGACTTTTCTACAACATTTTTCTAGTGGAATCCTGTTGCTGTGGGTTTTACAAATGAATACAGGTAGCAAGCTAATGACATAATCTAATTAAGTAACATAAAGCAAGATACTAGCACAAAGACCAACCTAAAAGCTGCTAAATAAAGTGAAAAAACTCTGGTCTCAGTTTCAAACCATGCACTTTTTTTTTGTTTTTAGTCCTACACAGTACATTCATTTAAAAAGTGCAGTTTTACAACAGTCATGTATATCAGGTCTAAAAGAATATTTTCAGTACAAAATGTCCATTCATATCACAGAGAGACTACCTAGTCCCCTTCTACCTTAACTGGGAAGAAGAAAAAAGAAACGAGCAAATGCAGTAAGAGAAAATACCAAGACAGGGGAAAAAAAGACAGAAAAACAAAGAAAAATTACACAGAAAATCACAGGAACACACAAACATAGATACGGGACGGGATAGCCTAGTGGTCAGAACATTGCGCTCGCAATTTGACGATCTGAGTTTGATTCCCGTTCGAGGGATTTTTCCCCTGGAGTTAACATCAGTGCTGACTCCACTCTCCTCAAAAGTCTTTCAGATGAGACTGTAAACCAAGGCCCCATGTGTGAACACACGCAGAACATCTTGCACACACGTTAAATCCTGTTCCGCTTTTCATAAGAGTGGGCAATTGTGTGCCAGTGGAAACAGATGACACGATTTACAGTAACTGCATACACACAGGACTGGGTAAAAAAGCCACAAGTGCTTATTCCATTATCCTCAATATAAAATAATAATAACACACACGAAACACACACACACACAAACACACACATACACTCATGCACCCAGATACCCACTCTCTCTCTCTCTCTCTCACACACACACACACACACACACACACACACACACACACACACACACACACACACACACACAGAGTCACACACACACACACAGTCACACACGCACACAAAGAGACACACACACACACTAACACACACAAACACACACTTACACACACAAACACACACACACATACACTCACGCACCCAGACACCCACTCTCTCTCTCTCACACACACACACAGAGTCACACACACACACAATCACACACACACACACAGTCACACAGAGAGAGACACACACTCACTAACACACACAAACACACCCACACACAAAGACAAACACCCACCCCCACACACACACCCACCCCCCCAAACACAAACACATACCCCCCCCCCCCCCACACACACACACACACAAAACCCCAACCAAACCCCCCAACGTACCTCTAAGGAAGTCTCCCTGCATGTCGAGGATGGATCGGATCTCCCTGATCCAGGTGTCCTTCACCTCCTCTGAGGGGGCCTGCACCACGTACTTGATGTCAGAGCCAGGTGTGCGGTCAATCAGCACAAACTTCAGGGGGTCCCCCTCCACCGTGTTCGTCATCGACATCTTGTTCACCTGACAGGTGGGAACAGGTGACACGATTTACACAACTACATATATACACACGGGGACTGGATAAAAAAAGCACATTTATTGTGTGCCGGTGGGAACAGAGCAAGATTTACAAAACTGCACACACAAGATGATAAAAAAATTTTAACACACAAGATTCGCATATTACACGGGGACTGGATGTAAAAAGAAAAGCACACGAGTTGCTTATTCTTTTATCCTCAATATAAAAGAATAAATAAATAATAAATAAATGAATAGAATAAATAAACAGGCAGGGAATAACAACTTCAGTTGGGGTTTGTGTTGCTGGTTTTTTTGTTTTTTGTTGTTGAATGATTGTGACTGTGTTTGGTATGCCTGTATTTGCTTTTTTCTTCTTTATTTTTTTAGCACAAGAGGATTTCAGTTGAAAAGATAAAAAAGAAAAAAACCCTGAAGATTTAAGGAACCAAACGGAATGTGGTGCAAAATACAAGTCCACAGGAATCCTACTACAATTACAACCCCCCCCCCCCCCCCCCCACACACAAAAAAAAAAAAAACCCTCTTGGTTACGTAAGTAGAAAAAAAAAACCCAACTCTGCTTAAGAATCAGTGGTAAAAAATTGCAATTCATGAGGTGTATCTCAAACCTCCAAGCAAACATTTTTCCCATGGTGTCTGAGGGTGAACAGCCTCCTTCATCACACTTTCAACAGCCTGTATACATGGAAATAAAACACTTTTCACTGTTTAAAATAACAACTGAAAGCATTCCTGGAACTACAAGCCTAAAAAATAACAATAGCTGTGGTGATGTATGGGTCATTTAATGGTGCAGGGGTAAATATCATGAAGCTGAACAAGTATCAGTCTCTCTCATAAAGAATCATGCATAACCCCCCATACTGGAATGATGTATGTAATACCATACAGAATGCTAAAAGAAAAAAATTTTCCTGCAAAGTGGACTGTTCAATTCATTCACATTTCTAATATCTATTGTACATACTTAATAACTGAGCCTTAGAAATAAAAAAAAAAAAAGAGAAAGGAAATAACAAAAACTAATACCCCCCCCCTCCCCACACACCAAATGTCTGTCCTGAGCGCACTGAAAACTGCACGAGTCTCTACATAATGTGCCCCTTTTCCCGAACAAAGGTACTTTATATTTATGCATCACAGATAAAAACATCTTTTTTGGTCTCATTTCTTTGACACCACACCACATAGTGAAGAAGATGAAAATTTTTTTTTTAAATACATGTATAAAATGTCAAATTGATCAGAATTCCCTACAGATTTTTTTTTTTTTGTTAATAATATTTTCAGGCTGACCTTGAGACTGTTTTTATAGATGTAGGAAGCATTGGAGAAGTCTCCCTTCTTGCGCTCAATGACCTCACTGAGGATGATGATCTGCTCAAAGAGGAACACGCGCCTTTCCTTGGCTTTCTGAGGCAGCCCCGCTACCACCTCATGAATCAGCAGTGTATCCTGACAACACACACACACACATACATATCAACACTGTGTGAGCAGATATACTGTCTCTGAAATTGATAATCAATTATATAAATCACAGATGTTTTGCCCTACAGCTTTGCAAGATATAACCATACAATACATACATATATGGAAGGATGTGAGGACCTACGAGAATGACAGGAATAAGTTACATGACACAAATTATTTAAGAGTGAAAATTCATTGCTGAACCTACTAGACTACAAACTGTCTTGTAATATATGTACTACATTGTGTCCTTCAAAACATAATTTTGAAAAAAAAAGATTCCTTGCATTGTTAGATATGCCACAACCAAACACCGACTTGCAATCAATGAGTCCCTCTCATGTCTGCTGGCTTCTGTTAACATCTTCCCTGATCTTTCACTTCTCCCTGTTTTCACAGAATGAACAGATAAATCTTAACTTCTTTTACAAGCATTTCTATGAGTTTTGTTCGTACTTTCAGCTTAAATCTTTGAGCAACAACTGTATCACATCACCTCAACTGATACAAAAAAAACAACAAAACAATCTTGGAAAAAAACAGTTGTACACTAAATATCCATTTAAAGGCCTCATCTCACAGTATGCCTTAGGTAAAAATGTAATCTGCCATGTAATGAATTATGGATAAAATAAACAAACTAAAAAGAGTCAGATAATGTTTATATAGGTTATGATGAAGAATTGACAGTGTGAATCCATTTCAAGAGAAAAAGTTGTAGCCTATCAATTCCTGAATTATGGTACCATGCTTTAAAATGGAAACCTTTCCAGTTCACTTTGTTAATTAAATCCTTCCTGTGTGCACTTTGATACCATTCTCAAAGATTCTTTTTTCTTTTACCTACATCTTCCTCATCAGATCGTCATCATCACACAGCTCTCTTCCTTTGTTGCATGGAATCATGGACAAATGTCTGCACTCAGAGAGAGAGATGCTCTCTAATACAGCTACAATATGTATCAGAGGATCAGAGGACTCCACTCAGGAGATAAAGCTAATCTTATCAGACATTCATCACTTACCATAATTTTTTTCATAATACGTTTCTCACCTACACATCAATATTTTCATAATAAACAGTTTATCACACACATACAGGTATTTCATCACAAATACAGCTCAGACACACTAACACTGTTTAACTACATACCTGAAGTAATAAGTTTCCTTGTGCTGTGATCTTGCCCTGGAAAAAAAAAAGCATGAAAATGAAATTAAAAAAACACACATACCTTCTCAACAATGGTGAAAATTCAATTCAGTAATGTACAGATTTTCTTTTCCGAGATACCATGACAAGCAGTTATACACACAACACATTTCTCTATTTTTTGCTCACACTGGAACATGTATGTTCTAGATCTGCTAGTAACATAAACATGTGGTGAACCATTCCCGATGCTAGGTGCAGTTCACAAAATCTGACACAAAATGCACAGCAATTTTCCAGAACTGAGTAGTGAGTACAGAGGCAGACTACTGGTGCAGCAGAGAGAGAGTAGAGCAGAAACCACAAGCGGAACCAAGACTCACGTCAAATCCTTGCAGACGCCCCACTTGCATCATGTCGTTGGCGGCTTTGGGGACCACACACATCACACGTAGTGCCTTCTTCATTTCCGTGGTGTCTGCTCCTCCTTTTTCTGTGTACTTCAGGATGTCCTGAACACAACAATAATGGGACAATCAGTCAGAGAGAAGAGAGAGGGAGAGGGGGAGGAGGGGGGAGAGGAGAGAGAGGAGAGGAGAGAGGAGAGGAGAGGGGGGGGGGGGAGGAGAGAGAGAGAGAGGGATTGATTGATGATTGATTGATTATTCAGAAGGTGAAGAGTAAGCATAATGCTTATACATCCAGCTTCTATAAGAGAGAGAGAGAGAGTGAGAGAGAGAGTGATGTTTTTATTCTCAAAATTCCAGAAATTGAAATCCTTCACAATTTTTTTTTAATAGTTTATTCAGTTTATTTTGACATTACTTGTTACCAAAGCACATCAACAGTACATAGCACAGTCTGTCTGGTTGAGTAAAAGCAAAAGTTAATTATTTCCTCTTCCCCCACTCAAGGACCTAAGTCCTTTGGATGAGACTATAAACCAAGGCCCCGTGTGCAAACACACAGAACATCTTGCACACAGTAAAATCCTGATTCCGCTTTTCGTAAGAGTAGGCCATTGTTTGCCAGTGGAACAGATGAACAAGATTTACAAAACTGCATACACACTGGGACTGTATTTAAAAAAGCACATGAGCCCTTATTCCATTACCTCGAAATACAAGAATGAATAAATAAAAAAATAAAAAGAATGTCTTTCTTCTATCCTGTGTAACAGCTCTAAAAGATAGAGGTCTCCTAACTATGAAATAAATCTAGCCTGAATAAGCATGTTATTTTTCATTTTTTCTGTAAGGCACTGTAGCGCTGTATTCAAATACAAGGGGATGGAATAACTCAGTAGTCAGAACACCCTCTCCCCAAGCTATGGTTAAGCATTGCTGAGGGGTCCAGTGAAATGAGTGACCATTCACTTGCCTTGGCTCCAAATACAGTAACCCAGTTCACCCAGCTGTAAATTGGTACCTGCCCTCTTTAGGGACAGGGAAGGTAAAACAGCAAGGGAGAGGAGGTTGGTGCCACTCCAATATGCTCCCCAATGACCGTTTAATAGGTTATTGGAACACCTTAATCTTTTCTCTTTTATTCAGAAAAAAAATGTGGGAAGGTGAAGTGCATCCTATAACCCACCTTGAGTAACAGTTGATAGCGCATGATGCGCTGCACTGGTTTGATGAGCAGATCTGGCAAGGTCAGTCGATGACCCAGCTTTTGCCGAATCTCTTCAAAGTAGGTGTCCAGGAACTCAGAGACAATGTACTCCGACTTTGGCTTGTTCTCACAATACTTCACATACATGTACAGGCGCCGTTCCTGTCAGGACAGACACACAACACCTCTTACGACCCCGCTACCATCATGGGCAATGTGAAATGACAACATGAAAAGAGAGGCGCCTTTCCATCATTACACACTGCTCAAGTGTCCATGCATACTTAATCCATCACAATTCAACAAAGGACAATTTATGCCACAAAAAAACTAGGCCTAAACAAAGGTATGAAGAAGAAATGCTATCTGGAAACAAATTTTACATCCAAAAATCCCCAACCTTAACAAAAGCATGAACATGAAATAGTAACTGAAAAATACATCTGTAATTTTCCCCCCCCACAAATCCTGGGCCTATGCAAGAACATGAAATAAAGAGTGAAAAACATGGTTTTTACATGCAAATTATATGTGTGTATATATTGCTGGAAGTGTCTAAAACAGGGTAAAGATAGCAGGGGTGGTTGGGTGGGATGAGAGAGAGGGAGCTCAAGGGGACCCCTAATCCCATAATGGGGTCATGGGTCAGTGTCCCTAATGATGGTTAGAGAAAAATGGAGCTGAAATCAACAAGTAAGGGAGGTTTTATATCACCTTTTTAGCATTTGCCATCACAATCACTTTGTTTGCAGACACACACACACACATACACACAAACATTCAATGAGCAAATGAAAAAAATCTTTTAAAAAAAAAAAAGCCCCCCCTCCCCCCCCCAAAACAAGCCTGCAAACATCTGCTATTAAATAACCCACAGCTATCCTCTTTGTGACCTTAGCAGTAGTTTCACACGGCACAATACGCAACAGCAGCCACTTACATAGCGTATAAATATAGAGCCCACTCTGTCAGGAGCACTCAGACAGGCCTCCAGTTCTTTTTCCATGGTTCTGCAACACCAAACAAACAAGCTTTTACAAACCATGAAAGTTCATAGTTTCCTGTGGACAGTCTAGACATCTCCACATACAGGTATGCATCATTTGATGCTGATCTTAACCACTGGGAAAAGAAAACAGTTATAAATATACAACAATAACCATGCTTATACTAAAATGACTTGAACTCATCTCACTCACATGATTTTTCATCACTGGAAAATGATGAATATTCAACAACAAAAAACAACAAAAAATGCTACATACTTTTAAGAATGTACAGTATTGAGAATTTTTTTTTTTTTTAACACAGTGACATGCACGATGTTTGATCCATGATGTTTGGTCCTTGTTTCCTATTTTATATGCATTTCTAGTATTTCTACATCGTTATTGCTATAAAATTGTGAAAAATTCAAACAGTTGTTTGAGATAAGGCATCAGAAAGTAGGTAGGAAGTGGAAGACAAGATCAAAAACACAGACTGGGTAAATACACCAGTCACCATAATGTAGCAGCGTTAGTGTGTTGGCTTCCTGGGTGAAGGTCAGGGGTTCAAAATCCCAAAAGTGTAACGAGGTTATTCAGATTCCAGCCGGCACCTAGCCAGAGTGCATTTTCTGTGGGCTCACCAGGAAGGCTGGAACCATACAGTTGAGTTTCATCCATTCGAATGCAACTCTGAGAGGGCTGCTCACATAACTTGACCAGCATTGAAGCATCTGAATCTCTCAAGCTCAGTTGATGCTAGAACACGTTATGATATGAAGGGAAGAGTAAAGCCCTTTTGATAAATCTCAAAGCAGGGCACTTCCATAGCATATATTCATTTTGGGATATAATAATAATACAACTGGCTATACTATGGGTACAAACTAAAAGGCTGTTTGACAGCAGATATCTCCTAAATATATATCTTCTTGCTTCTTTTTCAGTATATAAAAGCTGGAAACAATGAACTTCTGTTCTTTTGTTTGGTGATAAAAAAAAAAGTCTGGCACATGACAGAAAACAGGAGACCGAAGAATGCCAATTTGCAGAGGCTAAGAATAAGAACAATCCTTTCTCATAGCTCTGTCTGGTCTTGTACCGCTCTTTTTTTTTCTACTGCTTTCTTCTGCTGTCTACTCCCCCTTCCTTCCTTTCCAAGTTCACAGCAGCCACTCTACCTTTAGCATCTGTCTGTTGAAGAATTGAATCTAGGATTCCAAAACAGGACACATCCCTCTGAGATAAAAGAAGAAAAAAAAGATACTAAAAGATACTAGCCTTGAGCTACTTGTGGCATTAAACAAACATGAAACACATGACTGCTACAGATATTTCTTTTCTCCCCCCTCCCCCTTTTTTTTTTTCTTTGTTCATCTGTAACTAGCATAGACATGACAAAATTGTGAATCAAGGTTGGAAAAAAAAGAAGAAAAAAAGAGTTGCCTTTGACATCACATTCTTATCACAACAACAACATGTGACGTTTTCCTTCACAAATTAAAATTTACTCTGGAATGTTTCTAATTCAATTGCCGCAAGTGCTACAATAGACTATAAAAATGTCAAGAAAGTTTTTAATAAACAAAGGCACAACTTTTTGTAAGTTTTCCAAAATCTCAGCAAAACCCTCCCACCCAGAATAAACTTTTTTTTCCTGTTTATGCAGTGATTCTGTGCCAGGACAAGTTTTTATCATAATTATTACAGATTTAATGAGGAATCTCAGATGAAATTAAATATTCCACAATTCGTGTGTGTGGTGTGTGTGTGTGTGTGTGTGTGTGTGTGTGTTGTGTGTGTGTGGTGTTGGGTGATTGATTGAGGTGTACTTTCTTGTGTGGCTTTATGCAACAGACATGTGGGCTGAAAACGGGTTGGAATGCAAATAGCTTGTGATAAAGGGAGCTAAGAACTGGACTGGAACAGGTCCAATTTTCACACAGGTGCAGACCAAAAAACCTATCAGAAAAACACTGCACAAAACACAATACCCATTTTTATCACCTGTGGTAAGAAGGAAGGAAAGTTAAGATGTTCACCTGCCTAACGAGTAAACCGTGAGGTTTGGGGTTGATTCTAATCCTTACCCTTTCTTCCCAGTTTGATGAAAAAATCAAACTGAATGTCAACGTCCATTTGGATGACACTATAAATTGTGGCCATGTGAGGGAATGCATGCAGAACATGATACATCTTTTTTTTTTTTTTTCTTGTTGAAAAAAAGCAAAATTTATTGTTTACTCAATGTACCATCTGGAAATAAAATTTTGACTTGACTTTGACACACACACGCACTATGAGAAGGCAGAGATATTAAAATACCAAAAAGATTGGAAAGAGACCACAACCCTCCTCCCCCCCAAAAAAAAAAGAAAAGAAAACAGATAAATAATGATTGCAAAGAAACCTGGACCAAAAAGAAAAGAAAAAAAAGAACCCAATCCTTTATCAAACTAATAAAGATTTGAACTTTGGACCTCTGAGTGCTAGGTTCCAAAGTCCAAGGTGCCAACCACTAAGTTTTTGTGCTTGTTAACGGGCACATTTGTTTAAAAAGTGGGGGAAAAAAAGCCCCCAAGTGACAGTGCTAACAACAGATAAAGGCAGTTGGCAGGGGTCTTCTATTACATAGCCTTGTCTATCACCCAGCAGGGGTCCCCTGGGCCTATTAAGAAAAAAAATTTTTGTTTGCTTGTTTTTTGACACACGTGTGAAACCCTTTACTATCTCGCTATTTCACTTGAAAAAAAACAACCCAAACCCAACATTTCTCTTAATTTTTATTATATTTTTGTCTCTCTGTTTCATTTTCCTTCACACAGATAAGAGAGAAAAAAGCTGTGTTCTGTGGGTAGGAGCCCCTGCTGCTTGTAATGAGGCCAAGTGATGAAAATGCCGCATATGGACAATAAAAGTAAACAGAAACCAACATGTGGACACATCCACCATGAAACGCACACTCTGTATTATTCAAACATCTGATAAAATATTGCTTAAGAGATGCGAGTGCATATGCAGATGAGAATAGTTCCAAACATATAACAACAAAAAATAAAAACCCAGACAAAAGCTACACCCCACCCACATACACACACACATGAGCACACACAAACATGTTCATAACTAGTACTTGGTGCAACATACTCCATAATTCCTTTGACAATCACAGATCTTGTAATGTTCACACACACACCACACACACCACACCACACCACACCCCACCAACACACACAACACACACACACAGAGGAGAGAAAGCACCTACTCTCTATGCCAGTCATAGATCTGGTGACATTGCCGAAGACGATCTTGTCCTTTCCTTCCAGGTCATCAGGCGGGTTCTCCTTCATGTAACCCATGTAACCCTGCACACCACACACACCAGGTATATTTTTTCTTTAGGCATGGGGTTCTCTTTCGTGTAACCCTGCACACACATAAACCAGGTTTATTTTTTTCTTTAGGCATGGGGTTTTCCTTCATGCAACCCATATAACCCTGCACACACAAACCAGGTTTATTTTTTCTTTAGGCATGGGGTTCTCCTTATGTAACCCATGTAACCCTGCACACACACACACCAGGTTTATTTTTTCTTCAGGCATGGGGTTCTCCTTCATGTAACCCATGTAACCCTGCACACAAACCAGGTTTGTTCTTTCATCAGGCATGAGGTTCTTCTTCACGTAACCCATGCACACACAAACACACCACACACACACACACACACACAACCACACACACACACACACACACCACACCACACACACACCACACCACACCACACCACACCACACCACAACCACACACACACACCACACACACACAACGTTTTTTCTTTTCCATTGCTTTTATCTTTCTGTTTCTGTTCAGGCAGGGATGAGTAAAAAGTCATGGGAAAAGAAAGAGATTTTCTACAGATTTAATTAAAGATGGCAGATGAAGGAGGAGGGAAGGGAGGGAGGGGGAGAGAGAGAGAGAGAGAGAGAGAGAGAGAGAGAGAGAGAGAGAGAGAGAGAGAGAGAGAGAGAGAGAGAGAGAGAGAGAGAGAGAGACAGACAGACAGACAGACAGACAGACAGACAGACAGACAGACAGAGACAGACAGAGACAGCCAGCCAGCCAGAGGCAGACAGACACACCCATTTACACAGGCACAACCACTGAGATACTATTGTAATGGAAATCATCAAAAGGGGGTAAAAGAAACAGCCCATAAACACCCCCCCCCAAAAAAAAAAACAACAACAACAAAACACCAGAAAAAAGAGGAAGAAAAGCCCAAACAAAATAACAGCAAAACGAAAAGCCCCCCCCCCCCCCCCCCCCCCCCCCCGTAGCACAAGGCACAGAAAGCAGACAAAAGCACACCTGTTCAACATCACTCACTTGCTCCTTATCTGAAGTAACAATACTTACAGATTAAAAAAAAAAAAAAAAAGCAGCACTGGTTATTACTGCACTAGCACTTTGTTCTCTCTCTCTCTCTCTCCTCATCTCTCTCTCTCATTTCATTTATTTGACTCTGTCACATTCTACTCTCAGCTTCTAATATCTTTAAGTCCTTCGATGAGACTTTAAACCGAGCCCGTGTGCGAACGCATGCAGAACATCTTGCGCACACTTAAATTCTGTTCTGCTTTCGTAAGAGTAGCCATCGTCCGTGGGAACAGATGACATATTTACAAAACTGTATACACACGGACCGATGAAAAAAAGCACGTTATCCTCGATATAAAAGAATAAAGAAAGAAAGAAAAAAGTAACTGGACTGCTTATAAACAACCTCTCTCTCTCTCACACACACAACACACACAACACACACACACACACACACACACACCACACACTCACACTAACATTAAGAAACATATACTAGTCTGTCCACAAGCTTTCTTACCCTTTGCAATTCCCCTAATTAAAAAATTAAAAAAAACCCAACCCAAAACCCACACATAAACCTGCTTATCCATCATGCTGCAGTGGCCAGGTTGTTGCTGTTTTTGCATTTCCACATGTATTAACATATAATGACAATTATTTATTTATTTATTTAATTCTTTATATCGAGATAATGGAATAAGCACTCATGTACTCATGTCCATTTGGTGTCCCTCGGCTCACTCACTCACTTCTGATCCCCTGACATGGATCCAGACTGGGTTCCAGCCACCACCCAGACACTTCTTCACGGGGATTTTTCCTTTGGAGTTAACATCGATCAGTATTGACTCCACTCCCTGAAAAGTCCTTCAAATGAGACTTTAAACTGAGGCCTGTGTGTGAATGCATGCAGAGCATCTTGTGCACACATTAAAACCGGTTGTGCCTTTCGGGAGAGTCGGCCACTGTGTGCCAGTAAGAACGGATAACAAAAATAAAAACCATGCACACAAGTGTCACTTTAGACACCATACCTGAAAGCCAGAGTGCAACTACCTTAATGGTGGGCAAAAATGGTAGCACAGGAAAAAATCTCATCATTGGTGAACCTTGGAGCTCTAGTCAAGGAATTTCAATCACCGCCGGGACCTCTGATGAGGGCTCATCCAGGAGCCGAAACTCGAGTCAGGTCAGGCCAAAGGCATGGTTCTTACTCAGAAATGCCTACAATGCTGCCACTGAAAGACATTATTCCCTAGAATTTATTATTATTTTTATTATTTTTTTTTTTTTTGAATCTTTGACAAGTCATTTTCAAAATGATTGAGAAGTTGGTACCTGCACTTGTCTTTCCTCACTACTTTTTCCTCAAAAATAATATCCTCTGGGATGAACTCACCTCCACTATATTCCTGAGGTCTTCCACATAGGCCTGCTCTGTATCATACAGCTCTTGTATCACAAATCTGGAACAGACACAAAACATCCATAAATTTAACTGGCATTTACAGAAACTAATTGCTAGTTACCACTCTACCCCCATCTAGCGTCATGAAAAATGGCAATGCTTCATCACACATTTGTTTCTTTGTAAAATATCTCAAGATAATTTTAGTCAGCGTTAATTTCAGAATGCTAGTGGTCATCACTTTGGTGGTGCCCGTTTTGATCCAAAACATACAGAACACAACTTATCAAACCCTTACTGAATAAATAAAAACAAACGAAAAAAGGTGTGTTATACAGCAAGAGTGAAGAAAGATGTTTGCTTTGGATTGATGACTATGACTGTGTACTTTCTATTGACAAAACCTGAAAAATCTGCCAATCCCAAAGACTGACATAAAACTCTCCACAGACATGAAAATACAGAACAACAACAACAACAACAAAAAACAAAGGTCACAGCAGGATTAGGACACAAACATGTTGCAGAATTTCATACAATTTTTTCACATACATGTTAACTGATGAGGCTGTAAGTGATGATGCTGTGGCTATGTAGGAAGAAGAAGGAAGGTGGCAAGCTGGTTAAGATGTTTGCCTGCTAACAAGTAAACTGTGAGGTTCTCGGTTCGTACCCAGCCTCACCCTTTCTTCCCAGTTTGATGAATAATTTGAACTGAATGTCAAAGTCATTCAGATGAAACTATAAACCAAAGTCCCTTGTGCGAACGCACGCACAATATCTTGTGCACATGTTAAAACCCAGTTCTGCCTTTAGGAAGAGCAGGCCATTGCGTGCTGGTAGGAGCGAATGACAAAATTAAAAAAGAAAAACCCAGCATGCACACAGGTGTCGTGTTTAGACACCATCCATGAGAAAAAATCAGGGAATTGGAGTCCCAGGGAAGCTCGGGGCTGTATATGGCAACGTTCTGGTGGCTCCTGCAATGGTACTGGAACCATTCGTATCGGTCATTGCCTTTCCAATGGATCATTCCAATCCAGTGGCATGGAGAGGGGAGGTGGGTCTACTGCATGGGTAACAGTTTGCCCTCCATACTTACTTACCCAGGCTTTGTGCTCTAAAGACTAGAGCACAAACCCATAGTCTTCCGAGACTGATGGGTGCCTACTACTGTGGCTATGTGTTAGTCTCGAGATCGAGAGAGAGAGAGAGAGAGAGAGAGAGAGAGAGAGAGAGAGAGAGAGAGAGAGAGAGAGAGAGAGAGAGTTTGTGTGGTGTGTGTGTGTGGTGTGTGTAGATGTGGAGGTGTGTGAGTGCAAGACAGAACAAAAAAGAAAAATGAAAGGCAGGTGAAAGTACTAACTGTCGTTTTTTGAGGTATTTTTCCCTCTCCGCCTCCTCGTCCACCTCCCCTCCCTCAGCATTGTCCTCCTCCTCTTTGCCCTCTCCCCCACCCTCATCCTCCGCGCTGCTCTCTGACTTTTGGGCAGCTTCTGACGGCTCCTGCACCACACACATCAACAGTCACAGTTCCAAGCGTTTGGAGGCTTGTGTAACCATATCCCACATCTTCCAACAAATGCTGACAGCCTGTGAAGACTGCAGGAGATACATATATCTAGTCTAAAACAAAAAAAGTCTTTTCATGATCAGTGTGACAAAAATTTTGCTGGTTACTATGCAAAACCACACAGCACCATGAACAACAACTAAATGCCAAAAGATTCTCTGAAACAGTAGTGGGACAGAAGCATCGAGACCCTGATAAGTGTAAAAATGTTTGGATAGCGAATCAACAACTTCAAGAGAAAGACTAGGGAAGCAATGGTGATGCTCAGAAGAACACCATAATTTTTTTTTAACCTTTTCGCTGCTGACCTATTTTGCTCAGGCCTATGCTGAAGAAATTTTCAGAAACAGACAAAAATCATGCATATGATTTTCAATTGCTTTTAATTCAGGAAATTCCTAAGATAGCTACATAAAAGTATATACTGAATGAAAGGGAATTGAATGAAGATTGTATTTGTGACAATTTTAAAAATATATAATTAGACAGACAGACACACGTGCGCACGCGCAGGCAGGCACCCACGCGTGCGCACACACACACACACACACACACACACACACCTGCTCTTCACACAAACACACAGCCAGGGAGCCAGGGCAGATGTCAGCAAGAACAATAGCTCATCAACAAAACAAACAGACACACACACTGATAACTGACAGCTAACGAGTAGCCTAGGTGACAAGTGACACACGAGGTCGCAACTACTTCAAAGCAGATCAAACACATCGGCCACTCAGAGACTGGCTCGCTCGCTCACTGACCAAGCCCTGACGAAAGGTGCAACCATACGATACACACATTTAGTTGTTCTGTTTATGAATAAACAGAGAAAAAAAGCAATATGAATATGTTATAAAAACGAATAAAGCCCTCAAATATACCCAACTGCATCTCGAACGATAGGATCTTCATGTTCCGATTCAGACCACGAGTACGCAGAAGTTTCTTCCCGATCAAAACCCGAGTCGTTTGCATCAACTTCGCAAAGTTCGATGTCAACTGAATAAAAAAAACAAAAAACAAACCCTAATCTCCACTATCTTGATCTCTATAAATTTCATCAATAACTTCGGCAACTGTGTAAGTCAGTTGAGGGACAGCCATTGCTTGAAAACCCAAAAATTGAACTTCGCAGTACCTTGTTTACCTTGCCGATTGAACGTCATAAAATATGCAAATAACTTGAACAAATGGGACTCATGGGTTGAAGATACATCAAGGGAGCTAAACAAATCATAATAAGAAGGATTTTCAGCAATGCTGAGCGAAACAGAGAGAGCGTTGGTTCATGACGAGCGGCGCTCGTCAACACAGCATTGCAGGTGGCGGTTTCTATGACGAGCGCCGCTCGTCAACAGCGCAGTGTAGGGGTTAAGGACAAAATTGGATACAAAGCATTAAGCATCTCCTGGAACAACATTCTGCGTATGTGCTTTCAAATCAGATCATGATGTGCATTTCTGGGTTTGTGCATTTCACAAATATCTGAAAAATACATGACAGCAAAATAAATTCCACACAACCGAATGTGTCACAGCCAAGGATGATTGATGGACAGAATATTGCCTAAGGCTTAATGATACGACTTTGTACCTTCTAACTTACAACTGATAGCAGAATTCAGGTACAGGTTTCTGTCACCAACAGAACAGAACACTACATTGATACCTATAATTTACATCAGTTTAATTAATGAGCAGGAAACCATCTAAACAGACAACTGTTGAACTTTCTGTTAGGTCACAATGTCCAAACAATATCAAACACCATTCTAAGGTAGAATCCCCCCCACAAAAGTTTGTTCTCACTATTCGCTGCTTGACGATGTTTTCAATCTCGTTGGCAAGGTCCAGAGAACTGGTGGTGATCTCAGTCTGACCTTTTAAACTCAGCGATGCCTGAAACACAGAAACACACTGATAGACCTACCTAGTTTCTCCCTGTCTACATCGATATGACACTTACAACATTCAGGCACAATCAATCATGACAGCAATAACAACAAAATATGTTACTGTTTATGCAAATAATGGAACGTGAGGAAAGAGAAGACTTAGCAGCAAAAAAAAAAGGGGGCATTGTTTGACAGCCCCTCTCTCTCCCCCCCCCCCAACAAAAAAATCATAGTTTCATTTCAGAAACCACACACAAAAACTTGAAAAGAAAATATGAAGATGAAAGAAAGCAAAGTGTTTTAACAAAAAGCATGTTAGGGAAACATAAAAACCAATCCCCCCCCCCCCCCTCCCAACCCCCCCCCCCCCCCCCAATAGCATTCACAAATTACATGGCCAAAATCACAGAAGCACCACCCTGTATCGTCTGTTTCTCACATAACAGACATTTATGTTCGCAAGTAAAACAGCAAAAATTTTCCCCACGACTCTGCCATGCAGGCAAAAGAAATTCCCTGCTATCCTTTACGATTTGACTTCATCTGCTTTTCAAATCTTTGGTCTGGTTTCAAAATCTCCTCTTCTTCCATCGCCAAAAATGACTGCATCATTAGCATCTTTAATTGTGCATGTGAAAGCTCTTTATCCAACCTAAAATGCCTCTTGCTGATAAAAATGTGCACATGTTTTTTCTGCTGTTTGATGATGATCTCTGTGTTGTGTTTTCCTTGACACTGCACCACTGAGATGACTGCGTGGCCTGCTTTTATGATGAAATGCTTCATTTCTGTGGTTTCTCATCTGAATGACAGAGCATGAGCCAAATGGAGAAAGAGAGAGAGAGAGAGAGAGAGAGAGAGAGAGAGAGAGAGAGAGAGAGAGAGAGAGAGAGAGAGAGAGAAGAGAGAAAGAGAGAGAGAGAGAGAGAGAGAGAGAGAGAGAGAGAGAGAGAGAGAGAGAGAGAGAGAGAGAGAGAGAGAGAGGTCTTGCATAATAACACATTCAACAGAACACATGTCTATAACTTGTACAACTAAAAGTCCATTCACTACAAATACACACAAATCTAAGCCTGCATCACACCTCTCTCCCTCATTGTCTCTTTCATTCATGCACACATACACAAACACAAACACACACACACACACACACACACACACACACACACACACACATCAGAGCGGGGTAGGTACATAGATAACTAAGATTCACATACAGCACATTTTTCTCAACAATGAAAACTTCCAAGTTACCCTAAAACCAAGCACCCAACCCAACTCATCAGTAAAATGCATATAAAACAATCCCACACTAAATGGAAAAAAAAAAATTCCCCCCCACCCCCTAAAAACCCAAGAACCAAACAGCCAAAACAGGACCACTGACATCCCCCCCCCCCCCCTTCAACAACTACAACAACAACAAACAAAAGGGGGAGGGGGAGGGGGAACCTAAATCCTTCGGCTGTCAAAACAGCTAAACACTGCTAAATCTTTTGAGCTCCACCCTCCTGCCCTCTTTGCCCCCACCTCCTGTCTTCAATCCCTTTAACCCTTTCACCCCAATCCCATCTAAAAACACAGAGAGAGAGAGAGAGAGAGAGAGAGAGAGAGAGAGAGAGAGAGAGAGAGAGAGAGAGAGAGAGAGAGAGAGAGAGAGAGAGTGAGAGAGACAGACGAGAAGAGAGAGAGAGAGAGAGAGAGAGAGAGAGAGAGAGAGAGAGAGAGAGAGAGAGAGAGAGAGAGAGAGAGAGAGAGAGAGAGAGAGCGCACCAGGGTTTGCAGGCTGATCTGAATTCTCTTTCCTCAATCTTCTAACTGTTGGGACTCCCAGCCTCTCTCTCAAGCTGTCAAGCCAAAGATAATCCTGCCCCATCCCCCCCCCCTTTTTTTTTCCCCCTGTTCCCTCCCTCATCAGAACACCTCTGGCCCTTGCCTGCTGCCAAAACAATTTGATAGGAAACTGTTTTCTGAGGTGATGCTTTGATGGCAACAGGAATAGCAGGCAGCAAAACAGATTTACCCATAGGGTGGAAAATAAAACGAAATGTATCAGAGGGAACAGGAATGGGAACAACAGAAACCACCCAACCTTCACAGAAGATTGGAAAACGTTTACAAATACTTTCACTCCAAAAGGTAAGGATGCTCACATACATGTGCATGATGCAGACACATTTTGAGTGCATACAGTACACATGTTATGCCTGCACAGGCACACACGCATGTGCATACATGCGCACACGCACACACAAGAGCATGGGGAGAAGAAGAGAGTATTTATCAAACAAAATAATCTTCTCAACACTTATTCCAGTATAACAAGAACGCACAAACAAATCATATGAAAACTTATCTTGCTGTCGAACAGCACCCCCCCCCCCCCACCACACACACACACACACCTACCTTCCTTTAGCTTACACACCAACACTCCTCTCTTGAAAAACACCATCAACAACAGCTTAGGTGTGAACCTGGTGCCCTTAATCTTCCCCTAAAGCTCAAAGCCTTCTTCATGTTTCCCCCATAGTGCTGTCAAGATGACTATTTAGCCCTCCTTCCCCTTCTCTGTTTTTGTTTCTGGTCCCTCTTGTTTACCCTGCCAGGCCCTGGGCTCGGCACCTTGCCCTGCTGCTCTGTTTAAACACTTTCTTAGAATTCACTGCACTAAGAATGGTGGTAAAGTTACGAAAGGGGGAGAAATTAAGAAAATGGTCATAATCGTCAGCATTGCTACCACCTACAATATCATCAAAAGAGACATACACAGAATATCATAACAATGCACACATCCAAGTACACATGGCACTGATTTTATGGACAGACAGACAGAAACACAGATACAAAAATCAACACAAAGACAGACATACACCATCTGACCACTGTACTATGCTGCCAACTTGAAATGAAAAATTACCCCTATATTGGCAACATACTGACCTGTTTCGAGAACCCACAAACCATAACAATAGCAAAGAAATCTATCAAAATTTCATTTTTTTCTCCATAATCTGTGACTATGATTCTTATCAGTTGACATAGTCTGGAATCATTTTAGCCAAGAAAGCATATTCTAAAGGAAACATATAATGAGGCTCTGGATAAAAATCGGGATTATTTTGCTCTTCAAGACAAGCTATAAAAAAAAAAAAAAGATCAACCTTTGTTTTGTTAACGAGTTTGTATTTCGGTACTCTCTATGGATAGGTTTGCTTGATTGTTTGCTGATTGGTTTTTGTTGTTTGGTTGAAGTTTGGTTATCCCATAATATCATTATTATTATTATTAATTACAAACCACTTTCAGTTTCCTACCTGTGCTCTGCGCTCACTCACTGAAAAGACTGCACAATAAAGAGTTGGTAACTTGTGATAGTAAAGAACGACAACAACAGACCATGTTGATAACTGGCGATTCTGATCCTAACTCCACAGAGCAACATCCCCTGAGCACAGACATCACACACGGATAATACAACACGCATGCATCCTCCACTGACCATTTTGGAGACGGCGTCATCAGCGGGGCAGCAGGGGCCTCAGGGCTGGCCTTGAAGGAGTGGCCCTGGATGGCCATGGGGGGCGGCATCTCAATGTCCTGGGCCGGCTCTGGCTCCTCATTGGTCACCTCCAGCCCCACCTTGCCTCCCATGGCCGCTGCTGACTCCCCAGTAGGGCTGGTGTCTGCTGGCTCCTGCAGCAGGGGGGAAGGGGCTTGGTTAGGTACAGGTTGTGTGTATAGTGTGTTTCTGGGAATGCAGGTGGCTGTGATGGCAGAAAGGGTGGTTGGTGTAAGGCTATACTGGTTCCTGTTTTAATATTTTCAAAAAACTTAACACCTGTGCAACATGTCAAACACCATCTCGCCCAACCCATGTCATCTGTGATCTTACTTATTCTTTCCCTTCCCCTCTTTTTTCAGCAAAATCGATTAAAAATGTCCATGTTTTCTCATTGAATAAAAGGCAAAACATGTTATACAGAATAAAATGGTGGCTTTTATCATTAGCAATAACAGTGTACAAAAACAAAGAAAACCAATGTCAGTAAACACAGCACATACAAATACGCACAGCAAACTTAACACAGAATCCAAAGAAACAACACAGCTTTATGTAGATTCATATACTTAAGACCCACTGATCCACAAAGACCTCCTCAAGGCTGACCAACATGACAGTAAAACACATGATAAGACAAGATCAAAGATCCCTGTAGAGAAGACAAATATGATGAAGATATGAATAAAAAACAAAAACAAAAACACTAAGGCTTATGGGACATTAATGTAAGACAATGTCATGTAAAAACACAGACAAAACCAAAAAAAAACAATAAATGAATAAAAAACAACAAAGACCACAATGCTGAAAGCAAGAGCATTGATCAATTGACTATTCCCTGGCCCAGACTTACCATTTTGGAAGCAGACAAGAACTGTTCCTTGTTCTGATTGAAGGCAAACTTCTAAAGCGCCCAGAAAACTACATTATCAACATCACTCACCGCGTGACTGATTCCACCTCATTTTCCCATTCGAACTATGTCATGCTCTGCTGCTATAGATAAATGATGAAGGTTACGAGATCTGACAGGCAACGGAGGACATAAAACAAAACCCCAGAGAGAGAGAGAGAGAGAGAGAGAGAGAGAGAGAGAGAGAGAGAGAGAGAGAGAGAGAGAGAGAGAGAGAGAGAGAGAGGGAGGAGGAGGGAGGGAGGGAGAGGGAGAGAGAGAGAGAGAGAGAGAGAGAGAGAGAGAGAGAGAGAGAGAGAGAGAGAGAGAGAGAGAGAGAAGAGAGAGAGAAACAGACAGACAGCAGACAGTAGAATAGAGACAGAGAGAGGGGGAGGGAGGGAGTGGGAGAGAAAGAAGAAAGGAAGAAATGAGCAATTTTTATTGAAGGAAAAGAATAAGCACAGCTGGTGGCTTTCTCCCCCCCCCCCCCATTCACCCCTCAGTCAAAATAACTAATCCAGAGTATTCAATCAAGCAATCAACTTATCAAATTAATGTATTGATGAAGAATAGGGTAAAATTGCAGTAACATAAATTAAGTATCAGAAAAGAGAGAGAGAGAGAGAGAGAGAGAGAGAGAGAGAGAGAGAGAGAGAGAGAGAGAGAGAGAGAGAGAGAGAGAGAAGAGAGAGAGAGAGAGAGAGAGACAGACAGACAGACAGACAGACAGACAGACAGACAGACAGACAGACAGAGACAGACAGACAGAGACAGACAGACACCGACAGACAGACAGAAAGGCAGACGAGGAGAAAATCCCCTGGGGAAGGTAGAAGCAGGCAGGCAGACTGATAAGCAGAGATTCATGATACCAAAAAAGCAAAACAAAACGATGGTGCCAAATATTCAATGCATTTTTTCCAATACCTGGCGACGCCCAAGCCATAGAACCAGATAGCATCCTAACTGGTTTCTCTTCAGCTCCATTAGCGAGCAATGCTTCTGATAGCAGCGCACCATACATGTATTCACATTCTCTGACAGAACCCTTTACACAGAAAAAAGAAAAGAGCAGAAACATACCAAACACTTCACATGGGTCCAAATATCTTTGAAAAACACACTAAACTACAACAGACCCTACGTTGTTTGTTTGTTTGTTTTGTTTTTTTTTTTTTGGGGGGGGGGGGGGGGTTTGCTCTGGAGAATCGGATATTTACTAGTTTAGGCTACTTGGACAAAAGTTCGTTTTATCTATTTTCTATTAAAAGAAAAGAAAAACAACAACTTAAAAACAGAAAAAAATGGTTGGTGGGAAAAAGGAGGGGTAAAAGGAGTTGAGCGTTCATATGTTTTTCTTAAATTCCTTCATAATATCTGAGAAGCATCTATCAGTATCACTTCAACAGAAATCCCAAATAAATACTTTTTTTTTAAGAGAGAAGAGATAGTCTTGTTTTAAGGGTAAAGTATGCACAGGTTTATCAGACACTTTCATCTTGACATGCACAACCACCTGGAAAAAAAACTTGCAATGCACATGTATGGTTTTAGGTTTATGCTGAAGAAAACCTTGCAATGTACATGCTTGCTTCTTGTTGAAAAAACTGGATTTGTTGGGGTTTTGTTTTTGTTTCTTTTATTGAAGCCATAAACTCTATTTGTAAACTTTGGTTTCTTATGCTTTTATCAGATATTCAAGTCTCAAGAAGATTAGTTAAAAAAAAAAATCAGGCACAAATAGTCTTCACTCCAACAGTTTCCCCCTAGCTTCTTTAGCTTTTTAACCCACAAGTACCCCCCCCCCCCCCCCTTTCCAAAAAAAACCAAACACACACAAAAAACCCTCCCCTACTACTCTTGAACTAGAAAAAGGTGCTGCTTTACACATAAAATATATCATCTAAAATAGATGTTTCCAAGGGCAACAGGGCATTAAATCCAAGGTGTTAACAACACTGAATAAGGAAGAAGAGGACTAGGAGGAGGGAGGGAGGGGAGAGAGAGAGAGAGAGAGAGAGAGAGAGAGAGAGAGAGAGAGAGAGAGAGAGAGAGAGAGAGAGAGAGGCATCTTTTGTTTTAGGCTTGTTTTGTTTTGTTTTGTTTTTTAACATTCATAAGTATGGAACAAAATCCAGCAGAGACCACTAGACATTCTTAGAGGACAGTTGTTGTTTTTTTTCACAATGTTAATACACTGGTAGGAGTCAAGTAAACCTTTTGAGTTTTTAAACCTACAAATTTTCTAATGACTTTTAAATTTGTTTACAATGAACCAAGCATGCGAGCGAGCGAGCGCGCGCACGCACACCACACACACACACACACACACACACACACACCCCAGGCTATACCTGGTTGGTTTTTTCCCCATACAATCTGTCATCTCATGAATTTCCTGAACATATCCAGTGCAATAAAGCAAGCATCATACTCACTGAGGTACACTCACTATATTTATAACAAGATGACAAACCAAAGCTATACCACAGTGAATCCGACAAAAGGTAATGCAAAGCACCAAATCTGCTGAAATGATAATGATAATAATAAATGGAATTTGTATAGTGCTATATCTTGCAGTTAAACAAATTGAAGCGCTTGCATTGGACCTATACAACACACAAGAATCAATAACAATTAATAGTTTTAGCAAATTTGAAAGTACACACACACATGACATGAACACCCCCACAGCACAACACACACAACACACACACACACAGACACAGAAATAAGCAATGAAAACAAAGAAATACTTAAATTCATGACAATAATGATTATAAAATACACATTCTTGAAAGAATGCAAAGATACAGTTACACACAGAGGCACCTGCACCCCCCAACCCCTCCCCACCGAGCCATGACAGCAGTACCTTTTTCGCCAGGTCAGGCAGTTCACACATGCAGCACACATGCACGTGCGTGCTGCGCGCCACCACACACACAACACCACCACCACTCCCTCTCTCTCTCTCACCCACACACACTCACACAGACACAGCCCTAAGAGCAGCAGCACCTGTTTGGCTGGGGGTCAGGCAGTTTAGTGAACACTCCTCCAGCGGCACCATCCTTGAGGTCCACTACATTCTGTTGCTGGACAGACAGGTATATACACAGTACACAATGACAGTATAGCTACAGAGAGGGGGGGGGGGGGGCTGTATTGCTGCACAACTCCCCAAATGTTAAGTCCTGGGATGGGGACTGGGCCCTCCCTCTGCTCTACATGTATGCATCACCAGACTGACCAACTGCCCTGTAGATACTTCTTGCCAGTTATGATTTCACCTATATGCATGCAAGCAGACATACCTACATGTATATCACATATGCCCTAAACTTTGGCCTGCATGTATACACATGCATGCACATGCTTTGCATGCATGCACACACACATGCCCCCACACACACACACACACACACACGCACGCATGCACACACACCTACAGAGATATTTTTGCTTTATTGGTCTGATCACTACCTTGACAAATCTATCTACACAAAAGATGCAATAAAAAGCCTCTGTATGAAGAGGGTGTGTACGTACATGTGTGTGTGTGTGTGTGTGTGTGTGTGTGTGTGTGTGTGTGTGTGTGTGTGTGTGTGTGTGTGTGTGCGTGTGTGTTTAGATAGAGAGATATGGATCTATTAGATATACAGATAGATAGATAGATAGGTAGATAGATATAGACAGGCAGACAGACAGGTAGATAGACAGACAGACAGACAGACAGACAGACAGACAGACAGAAGTATATAAGACAAGCACACTGGCACAGGAAAGAGCTCTAGACATCCATGACAACCAGAAAGATGATAGATGAACAGGGGCATGCATACGTACGTGTGCGCGCAATAACTGACGTCAACGACGCATCACACACTTCTGATCCATTATTCACACAGTAACAAGAAACCTGATGCTCTCTTTCCTAACCCAACCCTTGTCTTTCTGTTAGGAAAAAAAGAGAGCAGGCGAAAAATCAATACTGCTCTACAATGAATCAATCCCTCTCTCTCACACACACACACAGAGCCGCCGCCGCCCCCCCCCCCCCAAATATACACACTAAACAGCTGCGCTCATCATATTTAAACCCTATGAGGGTGATGGTGCTAGCTTTGAAGACAGATTGTTTAGTGTTTTGTTGTTGAGGTTCGTGCCTTTGGATATATATATGGATGTTGATTAATTTTTTTTTTTAACCCCTGTAGGTTTGGATATATAATTATATGTGTGTGTGTGTGTGTTTCAGCGCTTCTGTATTAGTGTGTTACAGGCATTTGTACATGAATGGTACAAGAATGAGAGTAAAGGTGAAAAATATTAGGCGTGCGTGCGTGCGTGCGTGTGTATGTGCGTGTGTGTGTTGTGTGTATGTGTGTGTAAGTGTGTAAGAGTGTGTGTGTGAGTGTGTGTGTGTGTGTGTGTGTGTGTGTGTGTGTGTGTGTGTGTGTGTGTGTGTGTGTGTGTGTGTAAAACATCTTCATGTGAGAATGAGTATGTGCTTGCATGTCTACATGAACATGAATCGTTGCCTTTGCTTGAGTGCATTCCATGCACTCGTGCAAGTTTTAAAATGGTAATTTCTCATCCCCCCACCCCCCCCCCCACTCCTCCACACACACACCACAAACACACACACACACACACACACGCACGCACACATGCATGCACAAGCACACACACAATAACAGAAAGTCCCCTGGGGTTTTACCACTGCTGGCTTGTACTTGTCATTGCGATGCAGTCGACGACAGGGACAGAGCAAGTATACCACCCAGCGCCATCCACCCTCCATGATTCCCCCCCACCAAAATACCAATCTATCCCCAAAATTCCCCAATCCTCACAATCCTGTTTTCTCTCCCACTCACAATACGAGTAGATCACCAGCCATAACCATCACATCACATAACATCCATGTGTATCACTTCTCCACATCCACATTTTGTTGCAGCAAATTTTAAACCTGGTATGTTGTTGGGATAGAGTTTCCTTTTCTTCTTTACATGTCCTAGTTCAGCCAGGACCCAGATATTTTCCAGGAGCCCAACAAAACACCTATTCATACCTTAGCCCCTTCGCACACCCCTGTCTGTACTTTTCAGTTCACTTCATGCGTGACAAAGAGAACTCAACTCTTCTTATCTGAAAAAAGAAGAAGAGGAAGGAAAATGCCTAGAAAACTTGAGTGACACAAACAACTTATTTTGCAACAGAAACTCGGGCCAAAAAAACAACTGTCTGCTGCATGCATTGCTGACACACACCCGAAACGACCGTGCCTTTCAAATCAACACTGCTGGGTAAAGAAAGTTCACACTTGAGTGAGCAATTAGGTAGAGTAATCCCATATGAACGCCACCACTCTGAAAAGAAAGCCAGGTCTGGGGTCAGCTGAGGTATGCCAGGTTAAAGGTGACTGAGGGTTAGGCTAGGCCTAGTAGAACTTTTCTCAGCTAAGCAGCAGAGCGAATTGAATTGGTGGGAAATAGGCCTGTGGAACAGTGTGGGGGTCAAGGTGGTTTCACACTGCTGCCATAGGCCTCCCCTCCCTTCACTCCTCAAGGATGGAACTCCTGCCCCCCCCCCCCCCCCCCCCCCCCCCCCCCCCAACATACACACACACACCTCAGCCCACTCCCCTCTTTTCTGTGTGAGGGATTACCAGGCATATTATATATAAAACAGAAATGGCCTTATTATCACCTGCTGGCTCCTCCTCCTACTAATGTTCCGATTGTCGAGGACAGTCGATGATAGCGTAGAGTGACAACAGCCTTGTATTTTCACCTGGTGTATCTAATCCTACCACCCACTGCCCAGATCCTGAATGGCGACAGACCTTACAAATTGCTGAGCACAGACAGATTCATGGAAAATCCCTCAGTGTGACTGGAGTCCTGATCGAAAAACAGGAAATACTTCAGAAGTGGTGGAAGAGATGTGGAGTATGGAGGGAATGGGGGTGAGTGAGGTGGGGGTGGGAGAGAGGAGGTACTGGGATGAGGGAGGGAAGTGTAACTGTAGGACAATGGTGTAGAGTGTGTTGTGCAAAGTTCTGTATAAGTCACTGAATCTTGAGGTTTTCCTCCTACCTGCAATATTGGTATGATACCATATACACACATGTGTGTATGTGTTCAATTTCATTTTACATCTTTTCACAATCTGTGATATTAGACATGGTGTGTGTGTGTGTGTGTGTGTGTGTGTGTGTGTGTGTGCGTGTGTGTGTGTGTGTGTGTGTGTGTGTGTGTGTGTGTGTGTGTGTGTGTGTGTGTGTGTGTGTGTGCGTGCGTGCATGTGTGTGTGTGTGCGCTATTATATGCAGAAATATAAGTACAAGCATATATAATGTGTTGCACATGAGTGTATGATGCATCATCACAGTTTGCACATATCGAGGAAAGATAATGGCAAAAGCAGTGAGCACAGCCTGAAAAAGATATCACATGCCTATGAAGGGCTATGGTATCGCACCTGTCCTGACTGTTATCTCACCTACTAGTGGCCCTCAGGCAGCTGTTGTTGAAAGCTGATAAAGCAGGCCACTGTGTAAGTACTATACTTCACATCCACCACTTCTTTCCCTTACTAGTAAACCTCTTTCCCTTCTCTACAGCTGAACACCACAAGCAAATGACCTTCCCCTGTTATCGTTTTCTCAGAATTTTGCAAAGGCCACAAACGACTTTTTCAATGATAAGCTCTAAGAAAAACATCCAAAACATTGCTAGTCACACTGACAACATTCTCTTGCCGCAACTTCTTTTTCAATGACAGATCTAAGAAAAAAAAATCCCAGAACACTTCATCACAAAGCCACACTCTCTTGCCATACCTACTTTCAATGACATAATTATCTAAGGGGAAAAAATCCCCAAACATTTCAAGCCCTAAATGATGCACACCCTCTTGGTCAAAGTTCTCTATTCTCATCCAAAGATACAAACTGATAGTGCACAAAGCTTATTGTGACGCATCAACACTGACATACAGCTCTTAAGAAAAAGGCAAAGTAGCCGAGGACGGCTTGATTCTTTCATGTACGTGTGTAACGTAGACACCTAGCTAACGAGGTCATGGTTAGACGGCATCATGGAAACCACACCACACATAAAGCGAGGTGGTGGGATTGTTTTCTAACAGAGAGATTGGCTTGTCTATTGTAAAGAACAACCGAAAACAAAACGACTTTGTAAGGCGGCTTTGACAGTCGGCATCAATTTGTCGAGTTGTAGCCCATGGCCATGCTGACAGACCACAGTGGCCAATACGAAACAGAGAGAGAGAGAGAGAGAGAGAGAGAGAGAGAGAGAGAGAGAGAGAGAGAGAGAGAGAGAGAGAGAGAGAGACGTCGTCGAACTGCTACCATCACTGATAGCGATAGGTCCTCACGATAACCAAACCATTTTCCTAAACACACGTAGTGTCTTTCCAACACACGTAAACAGAGACCAAAAAAAAAAGAAAGAAGAAAAATAAAACACACAACCAAAACCCCTTATGGCGAAAGCACTTGGGCAAACAGGGAGAAAGCAAGCTTCCCATTCACTGCTGTACATGACGGACGACTCATTTGTATTTATTTATATATATATATATGGCCACAATTTCACGGCACTAAGTCACGAGTGAATGTCAGCGTCACATAATCAGGGCTATAATGTAACGATCGCGGCAAGGAATCCTCTCGTTTGCCTCAGCACGTACGTGCACCTGCTCCTTAGCAAAGGCCGCATGCCTTTAGCTGCGATACACGGACTCCTGAAAGGACAATACGTGTTATGTCTTCTTTCTGTTGAGGCAATGGTTGGGGGGGGGGAGAGAACGGCAGTGCACGACTGAACACGAACACACACACACACACGCAGAGAAAACGTCAAGGTAGGAGACTGCACGATCCTCTCTTGTAATGTCTTGCATGCCTCACATTTTGATCCCAGCGATGACCAAAAAAACCGCGCGCACACGCACGCCTGCATACACTCAGAGAGAGAGAGAGAGAGAGAGAGAGAGAGAGAGAGAGAGAGAGAGAGAGAGAGAGAGAGAGAGAGAGAGAGAGATGATTAGCTATGATAATGATAAAAGTGGCCACACCCTTGTTAAAAAAAAACAAAAAAACTTGCGGAAAAACAGATCACACGTTTTCTCAATATAATCCTACCCTGTCCCGTCCCATCATAATAATTAGATTTTTTTTAAAGCTGCAATCTATGCATGGCTTCTGGGGTAACTATCTGAGGCCATACGGTGGTAGGCTAATAACAGCAATACTTTTTTTCCAAACATATATATGCAAGCAGACACATAATTCTACGACTTACTGACTCCTTCCCTTACTTGGGGACAAACCCCAGCAAAAACAAACCAGTCCAGAAGTCTCCTGAAGGCTTGAAGTCTATTGTAAGTGTTACCCGTTTATCTTTTTGTATTTGTATTGTATTGTATTGTACACCACTTCAAGTCATGGCAGATTTCTCTGTCTGAAATTCAGGCTGCTCGCCAAGGAGACAGCATGTCCCTACAAGAGCAGCCACGCTCATTATCCGCCCCCCCCCCCCCCCCCCCCCCCCCCGTTTCCTAAATGCCACTGTATTTGTTTCCCTAACAGTGCCATTTTTTTTAAAAACATAAATTTGCCAGGAACAACTTTGTTGCCGTGGGTTCTAATACGTGCACCAAATAATTATAACACACGGGACCTCGGTTTATCGTCTCATTTGAAAGACTAGCACCCAGACCACCCCTCACGGTCTAGTAGATGGAGGAAAGTTTCTGACACAAACGTTGATCGAACTACCACGCCCTTCGAACCAGGACTATTCGATCTCTAGACAGGTGCGTTACCTCTAGAACACCAATCTGAACGTTTGC
>CM060318.1:16443919-16453919 GCA_030674155.1 Stramonita haemastoma
TAACTCGGTCTTAGATGACTCTTTCATACCAAGGGCAGTATGATTTCATAAGCTCCTATGAAGTCTGCAGTTTGAAAAAGCTTGAAATGAAAACGCAGACTTGATAGATATAAGCATTACAGAAATAATCTATCGATCGATCGATCGATCTATCTATCGATCGATCTATCTATCTATCGATCTATCTATCTATCCCTTAGTCTGGCGACCGTGGGGGCACCCCTGAAGACTTGACAACCAGTTCCCTCCATTCATATGTTTTGCCTTTCTCAAAGTTTTGTTGAATTCTAGGCCTGTCCACTTCGCTGATGTTGTCCTCCCATCTCTTCCTTGGTCTGCCTCTTTTTCTCCCTCCCTGCACAGTGGCTTGCAGTATTGTTTTTGCAAGTCCTTTTGATCAATGAACAAGCTGTGAGGAATTCGTGGAAACTCTATCCGATTTCAAACTCGTTCCTGGGCTTCACTTTCCGATCAAAGACAAAAGGCAGAGATCAAACAACAAACGCATAACTAGAAAGAGATACATCAATCTAATATGTATATTCATACATAAAGCAATCAATCGATATGACAAAGTCTTGAAGTCAGATTCAAGAGGGGTTTTTTTTGGTTTTGTTTGTTGTTTTTTAATCTGGCAAATTGCACATTTTCATCAACAAAAAGTGACCAAGCACAGCACCCCGACACACACAGAGCCGAAACACAAACTGCACCAAATGCTGACAAATGTTTTGCTAACACTTAAAGACAAACAAAATATTTGTCTCCCAAAACTCCAAGGCACATACAAGAAATCACCACGGCAAAGATTCTAAACTATATCCATTCAGGTAAATCCATACGCGAAAAACAACAAATTGCCTGAAGTCCACAAACAACAGTATAGTAAGTAGCACATGATGCATCCACCATGTCCCATTGGCCCAGCGGTGCGCCAAGTCCATTAGCCCGCCTGAACACAACCCAAGTGCCTATACTACTACTAGATCCAGGAGAACCAACTTTCAGGCAGGTAAAAAGCTGAAGACAGGGGGAGGAGGGGTTAAGCAGCCAAGAGGCTGCCAGGGAAAAACAAGATGAATGCATGTCTGGGAAAGCGGAGATGGGATTCACATGGTGAAGTGGTGATGGTGGTGGTGGTTGGTGGTGGTGGTAATGGGGTCTGCGCTACTGGGCGCTCTTTGGCTACACTGGGCATGAGCAGTGCGCCATGACAGACTTTGAACGATATCGTATGCTGCCAGGCTCATTCACACAGGTACACAGCAAAATCTTCCAAAACTGTTTTTCCCCCCATCAAACAAGTACCCCCCCCCCTCTCTCTCCCTCTCTCTCTCTCTCTTGCGTAACTGCTAACAAGATAGGTTTGGTAGCATGAGAAACCCACATATAATGGGAGTTCTGCAACAAAGGCGATGGGGTAAGTGGGGAAGATGACTTAGAGACTGTACACACACACACACACACACCGCGCGCGCGCGCGCGCACACATTATCCTCGATTTAAAAGAATAAATCAAAATAAAATATAATCAAATCAAATCACACAGAGAGAGAGAGAGAGAGAGAGAGAGAAAAGAGAGAGAGAGAGAGAGAGAGAGAGAGAGAGAGAGAGAGAGAGAGAGAGAGGAGGAGAGAGAGAGGGGAAGAAGAAGAAGAAGAAGAAGAAGAAGAAGAAGAAGAAGAAGAAGAAGAAGAGAGGTGACTAGGAGAGCTCTCCAACAGTAGCAAGCACACTGTCAGTCAGTCAGTCAGTCCCCTTTACAAGAACCGCGCTAGCTCTGGTCATAAAGCCTGATTGCTCTTCCCGTCAGCCAGACCGGTTTTCTTTTTCTCTCCCCCTCTGATGATATAAAGACTTCTCTCCCCCTCTGATATAAAGACACACTGATTGCTTCTCTTCCAGCCTCTAACGACTACGCTGTCATAAGATCAATTACTGCTGAGGGTGTTGTTGTTGTTTTTTTTCCCTTCCTATTAGCTATGGGTATTGCTGCCTCCGCTTCTTGTAGACCAACTTTTCTTCCCGTTCCTAAAGACAGATTTTCTGTACTGGTCGGCTGAGTGATTAACTTTGTAATCCTTTCATTGTTTTTGAATACTTATCTTGTTCTCATTCAAGAAAAAATTGTTTTTTGTTAGGTGGTGGGTTGTTTTTTTCCGATGATGACACTGTAAAGATTGGCCTCTATTGACTTGCTGCGTGGTTTCATCGAGTTGCAAGCTGTTTTGACGCTTCATTAAATTCAGACCAGTTTATGTTTTTGTTATTATTTTTGTTTTCTGATGAACCTATATTGTTGTAGCACCATCCAATCATTCTTTTTTTTGGGGGGGAGGGGGGGATGCTTTGTTTTTCACTTCTGATCTATAGCCCACACAGTAATAACCAAAACAAAACACAATTACATCCCATAAAAAAAAAACAGAAAAGAAAAATCTCCTACAGTATTATAAAATTAACGTTACCATCATGACTGCATACCCGAGGCAGGCAGAAAGAAAAGATAAATCAAGAGAGAAAAGTGTGTGTGTGTGTGTGTGTGTGTGTGTGTGTGTGTGTGTGTGTGTGTGTGTGTGTGTGTTGTGTGTGTGTGTGTTATATGATAGTGATATCCAGAAAAAAAGGCCGACGCACTCACTCACCTCAGCCCCTCCCCTCCCCTTCCCCTACATCCCCCCCCCCCCCCCCCCTTCAATTGCTAATCGTTGGTTTGGCTGTCACATCGACTCTCCACTGGCAAGGAAGAGAGACACAGCCCATAAGGCTAGCTGCCATCTTCACTCCACCAATATCACTCACATCTCCAAATCTCGTCTGACAGCTGGCGCCCCTCACAGCTGAGAGTTTCAAAAGAAAAAAGGGGAAAAAAGAAGATAAAGAAGCTATACTTATCATTATAATACTATAATGTTTAGCAGCGAAGGAATAGAATTGGGGCCGGGGGAGAAGTGGGGGAGGGGGCCATATGAACAAGACAACAGGGTTCAAATCTGGTTAAGATGGAAACATGGAGAAAACGAGAGAGAGAGAGAGAGAGAGAGAGAGAGAGAGAGAGAGAGAGAGAGAGAGAGAGAGAGAGAGAGAGAGAGAGAGAGAGAGAGAGAGAGAGAGATCAGTGCTAAGAACTGCACAGATCTGCCTTCGCATCAAGTTCGATTGAACACACAATGCTCTTCTAACCGATCTATAGACAAACGTGCATCCCACACAGCCATTCAACATCCTTACTTTTTACGAGCGCTTCACTATTATTAACTGTTCTCTTTATGCAATGGCACTGATGATTTTTTTTCTGTGTGTACGTATGCAAATGATGTATGCATAGAGCTGAAGTGTATAGAATGATCTTGACCCTGGAAATAAACCTTTAGATGAATGTATGGAATATCAAAATACGGAAACTGGCTGACATGGTTGAAAGGGCCCAGAAATGAAATTTGTTTATAAAGTAACAAGAATTAATACAAGAATAAGAACAATCAGCAACAACCAGCACAACCTAAGGTTCAAAACAGGGGCGAAAGGCGACAGGACAGACGAGAGATGGACAGACAATAAATAGTAGGCTAACACGTGGATAGGCCAATATGATCGCGATCAAGACTTCTACCCAGGACCTTCTGGGAATGAAACAACACTGCAGCCCCTCTGCGATTCAGGATCGTTTCAGAGCTGGTCAGCAGAGAAAACAAAGTTTGTACTGTAACATAATCTGCAATAAGCACGACACCGACACGGCTATCACTGATCACAGTAAGCTAACTAACTAGCGACTCTCACCAGGGATTTCCTCTCGTAGGGACGGGCGCTGTCGGGGAAGTCCTCGGCCTGGGCGCCCATGCAGGAGCAGAGCTTGGCCAGGGCGGGCAGCTTGTGGCGGGACTTCTTGCGGGGAGGACGCCGCCCCGTCAGCACGTCGTAGCCTACCTGTTTCCACGACTCCTGAGACATCAGGGACACGCCGGGCATGCTCCTGGACCCCACACCCTTCCTACACACGCACGTACGCCTAGCACCTGCCTACCTACCTACTACCTTTACACGCCCAGTCACTGTGCCGGGGAGGCGACAGGTTTCTGCGGGGACGGGGTAGAGAGTGGTTGCATTTCCAGGCCTAATTGTCTTGTCTCTCCTAAAATCCCCTCTTCGCTGCCTAGAACAAGGGCTCTCACGGTTGTTTTTTCTTCTTCTTCGGAGCAATAACTAGTACACAGCAGACTTGTGAAGTTTTTCATCCCTGTGGAGATTTTTTTTTCGTAACGAAGTTTGTCAAAAGTGACACCGCATTGCTTTCAGAGTTAATCTTCACCCAGTGAAGGTAAAAAGTTCCCTTTCTGTACTTCAGAGTTGGACTTCGCTGCAGGTAGAATAACAATGATCTATTCGCAAGGGTTGTTTTTGATATTTTTTTTTTTAATCACAGTCAAAGTTCATCGATAGCCTACATCCTGTTTGACAGTTCTGTCAATGCGTCATGTATGGTAGCTATTGTTTTTGGTTTAAACCATGTCGGTTAACAAAACCACACTTTTCCTTCATAGCAAAGTCACATCATTTGGACATTTTTGCTGTTGAATTGTCCACGTTCACTTTCCAACGGATTCTGAACGACGTTCGACGACTGTCAACGCAGGCCCAGAGAGTCTCAATTTTTGATTGCATAAAAGTCGAGTAATATCGAGACCCTTTAAAAAAAAAAAAGTACTTCAGTCCACCAGACAAACACTAACACAGAAGAATGTAAACAGAAGCGGTGTCTGATGTACGAACTGCAAATTTCAACTCTTTGAGCAACGAGCATAATCCCTAAGCGTAGTTATCGTCCGTGTTCTGTGACAATGCAAAGCCAGAAGATATAGCCAGGCCTTTTGGTTTCACAACCCCCCACCAAGTTCTCTCTGTGCACAGCAAACGAAACCAGTCTCATTCAACTGCTCTATACGTGACAAGTGCTTCAGATATCGGAACAATCACACCAGGGATCGACCCCAATTCACCCACAGGTGTCAGTATCTCCATTTGTGATAACAACCACATTCAAGAGAGGAATTTAAATCTTGAAAAAAATATTGTTCTTTGCTAGACGTCATTGAACTTTAGAATCCAGGATTTTTTTCTTCTTCAAGTAACTGTTGCACAAAGATTTGCAAACTGAACACCATGCCATCACCCTGAAAAACAAAACACACCATCGCACAAAGCCCATTTCCCCATAACTACATTTTCTATAGATTATTTTTGAAAGCATCCCGGTATGTCAGATGGGCCATGGGATCCTTTTCATTTAACAGTTCTGGCCCAGGCCAAAAAGCTTTATCACCTACTGATGTAAGTAAGAGTCGAGGCCTACATTCTAATGTCGTTATGTTGTCCAATATTATGTTGAAATCGTCTTCTGCTATGACAAAAGACACGCCGTTCAAACACGTACACATCATTTTAGGCCTCGAGGAACCCAAAACCCCAAACAAACAAAAGTTATCAAAAGCTAGGCTGCCTATGTGGCGAGGTACTTAACCACGCAAACATTTCACCCGGAGTATCCTTTCAATCACACGGTCTCCTTTTTTTTTTTTTGGGGGGGGGGGGGGGAGATAACACCCGCAAAGCTGTACAACAGTAATCTCTCTCTCTCTCTCACACACACACACACATACACACACATACACGCGCGCGCGCTCGCCCGTTCACACACACACACACACACACACACACACACACACACACACACACACACACACACATACGCGCGCGCGTGCGCGCGGCCCCCTTACTTTCTCAATGTACCGCGGGAAAAGTGAATGAAAAAGTCTGGAACAAAAGATCAATCGATTGATCGATCACCGAGGGGGGAGGGAGAGTCACGCGCCAACGCCGAAGAGGGCCTGTGCGGGCACGCGCGAACTGTTGAGTGATTGTTTTCATCAGGGTTGGATGTGTGACAACTGGGTGAACACCAGCAGACAACTAGGTGAAGCTAGCCTCGTCTTGCTGGGCGATGCAACCTACCCACCGGTGCCAGTGCCACAATTCCAGTATTAACTACACTCTTGTGTGTGTGTGTGTGTGTGTGTGTGTTGTGTGTTGTGTGTGTGTGTGTGTGTGTGTGTGTGTGTGTAACCGAAAATTCAAATTGTCTGGAGCATTTTGCACTCTTGTGTGACTTGTAACTCGTGTTTCATATATGCTGACATTGTACATTTTTATTATATTCTGAATTCGTATTTTTCCAACGGTGACGAATATATTTCTAACCCCAAATCATTTTGCTTGTGTTTATGTTGCAAATAAATCATTCTCACACACGCATGCACGCACCCATGTACTTCAGATGCACTCTTTTTTGCTTTCTATTTTCTAAGTTTTTTATGTGTTTGTTTTTTTACCTGGTTGTTGTTGTTGTTGTTGATAGTAACCTTACTATAGATTGTTATGTTGATATCAACAATACTGTACAAGCTCGAAAAGTTTCCGTTTTTAACCGCAATACCCAGCATATCAGCATCATTTTTAGGTCACTGTGGAGTGTTTTCGTTTGCCCATCTGGCCATCCAAGTTCTTGACCATCACTATCATCACAAACCGCTCTCTCTCTCTCCTCTCTCTCCCCCCCCCCTCCCTGCCATGGTGATAGCATCAACAAGGTCAGAAAGCTGACTTGCCGCTGGTAAGATTTTCGACAACTACTGACAGTCGGATCACGTACGTCATGTAAGATTCTGACTGTTGATGGATGGCTGTTTTTCCCCTGCCTTCACTGATCCTCCATAGATTGATAGAAGGATCACGCCGGCTATTCTGGGAACTAGGGACATTCAGGCGCTTTGACGGAAGGCGGGTTTACTATACAGTACAGGGATCAGGGAATCAGGGTGCCATGACTAGTGTTTGATGTTCACAGACTAACACAAACGTTGGGTGTTTTTGTGTGTGTTTTATTGTTGTCGTCCTTTTGTTTGGTTTTTTTTTTTTTTTGTTAGTTTTTTTTTTTTTTGTGGGGGGGGCTTATTATTATTTCTTTGTTTTCTTTTTTGTTGGTAGTGGGTTGGGTGTTTTTTATTTATTTATTTTTTTTTTTAGGTAGGGTGGGGCGGGTGGGGGTGGGATGCTGGGTAATGAATATGATGGTTATCAGATACACACTTCATCAAGTCACATTGAAGTTATGGATAAGGTAATAATTATCATTTTAGGAGATTTTCACTCATGGACATGGTGGAATGTACTCACACTTTGGGGGCTATCTTTAACAGTGACAGGTGGATTGGGTACCTTGGTTGGAAGGGGAGTGTGGGTACGGGTGGGAGGGGGGATTTTTTTTTAACACTTTGACAAACCGTTTTTCATTTCAGGGAGGTTCTGAAAAAAGGTATTGTATTATACAGCATAGTTTGAACATATTCCATAATTGAATTCAGAACAGGTACATCATCTTTGGGATGGTTTTTTTTTTTTTGGTTGTTTAGTTGCTTGTAGGGTTTTTTGTGTGGTGTTTTTTTTAACAGACTGGCAGATGAATAGAATACATTTTACCGAGGAGATTAAAGTCAAATTTCAGTGTCAGTATATGTCAGTTTATTTTGATAAAATGTTTATTTCACAGTGACTGGATTTGTGAGATTTTCACAGGCTACCCAGTGTTATCATTTTGGAAATGAGATTTCTACAAAGAAACCTATGGATTCAGTACATCAGTTTGAGAAGATTTTCATCATGGACTGGCAGATGGAGTAAGCACATCACTTTTGACACGTAGACTGACCTGTAGGATAGGGGAATCCTTTTGGAAAAGGCTTTTTTCAGGATACATCACACCTTCAGGAATATAGATCTAATTCACAAACTAATATTCATAGTTATATCCCTTTAGGAAAGGTTTTAGTAAATGATGCAATCGCTACATTGGGGGGGGGGGGGGGGGGGGGGGGGGGTGGGTTAAGCAACCGAAAGCATATTACATTCTTTGGGGACAGACTTTTAACAGAATGGACACTGCATTTGGAGGAAAGCATTCTTACTACTTACATTCTTACTACTTACTGACAGAGTAGTTACAGTATTTCAGTGAGACTGGCAGAAGGTCATATCATCGTTTTCCGGTGCTTTGTGGAACATTCCATAAACGACAGATGGGCTGAGTACACTAATAAAAAGGATGACACGATGATTTACATTTTGGTGGAGTCTGAAAGACAGATTAATGGAAAAGGTCGACATAGAATTTGGAAGCATTCCAAGCACTGAGCACTGGTTACATTATTTAGAGCCGATTCAGCCACCAACAGACAATTCAGTGTGGTATAGGTGTATCACAGTATAGTAGGCTGATCACCCACACTATTCCTGGGGAAGGGTGACGGCTGTATTAGACATGCTAATCAACTATAGCAAGTCTGGGGCTGCTGGCTTGATTACTGAATGCACCAGATGCATCACAGCCTGGGACATGTATCACACAGGGGCTAAATGGACAAATATTCTAGAAAGTACACTCATTATCACAAAACTATTTCTTATTCATGGACTATTTCTGATCATGTTTTTATTGCATTTGCAACACAGATTCAATCTACATTTAACAGACTGACACGGGTTAAAAGCCCATATCACAGATCCCATTTAATTAACACCGCCCCCTCCTATTGTTTAACTGACTAGCAACACAGCTTGAGCTATCTCCTATGAAGGTGATCTTGGTTTGCTCGTTTACTTAGGGTTGTGCCACTTGATAAGGCCATGCTGCCTCTTACATGTACACAGAAATCTGACAGGTGATGTTCACTTCCACATACTTTATAGAGCACTTTTAAGCTTTATAGTCGCATACACAATCAAGTCATAAAGTTTACTGCCTGACCACAACAAGACAAAGTTATACTTTCTACTCAATTTAAAAGAAGTAAAGCCAGGAGACAGTTTTTAAAGCACACAATACTAACCATCCAAATGGGGGCAGGCTTTTCTTTTGTTTTTTTCCAATACACCTAAAAGTACATGACATAACTTCAAGCCGACAGACGACCAGCCAGCAGGTAAACAATGGTAGTTACAGGGGAAGAAATGGAAGCACTTTTCTGTAGGCTATGGGGTGTGTAGCATAAGCATAGGCTTCAAAGAGGTGCCTACCTGTGCTTTGTAAGAGATCAAAATGACTTGTTTGTTGACAGGTTTACCTCAGGAAAAAAATGGTTTGGGCAAATATATTTATCACTCTTTAATTTGGTTTTCAATGCGTCGGCTATACAAATATGTTGTGCACTAAAAATATCTAACACATTTTTATGACAGATTTTATGGATTATAGAGATTGGATTTTTCCAGTGCAAAATCTACATTAAAACATGTCTTGTTTTCCTTTCAATTTGTTAGTTTGCTTCTTTCTTTGTTTCTTTTCAAAGGGGGTGGGGGGGGGGGGGGGGGGGGGGGGGGGGAGGAGTAGGGATCCTTATTCTGTTTGATGATGTATTAAAAAAAAAAGCACCAACTTTTCTACCAAAATGAAAATGATGAAGAGTGTGCTTGTTGGGGTATCTGAAATTTTATTTTCACGATCAACAGATCAATTTTGTCTTCTTTCGAATTTCAACACTTAAATGAATAATTTCAAAGGAAGGCAGAGAAAGGCAAAGAGAGCAAATAGATTATGTAGATTCTGATCAACTTTTAAAAAAGCTGACATCTTTATTTCTATGACAAAAGCTGCTGTCTTCACTTTATGTTTTCCAACTGATAGCATTTCATGGCCCACATGACAATTTCAACAATGATGATTATTAAAAAGAAAAATAATAATACCTAAAACTGTGAGCGTCCAGCTACTGGTTCTGTTCCTATACCCTTGCAATGACAAAATAACAAGACCAAAAATCCTCTGCAGTAGGCAACAATAACAGAAACGAGCCTTCCTGGATCATATCCTGATCACTTAAAGCAACCCCCCCCCCCCCAAAAAAAAAAAAAAAAAAAAAAAAAAGCTGACCTGGACACACATGGCAGA
>CM060318.1:16458919-16478919 GCA_030674155.1 Stramonita haemastoma
AGCACACTCACTCTGGGTAGAAACCGGCCAGTTTGAAAAATCCCTTTGACTCTTATGGGATTCAAATCTGCGACCTTCCAGTCCGAAATCCAAGGCGCTAACCATTGCACCATGGCGTCTGGTTATACATACATACATATTATATATACATATATATATATATACATATTATATATACATATTATATATACATATTATATAAATATCTTGTGTGTGTGTGTTTGTTTGTGTTGTGGTGGTGGTTGTTGAGTAATGAATGCATGCATCCGCTAAAGTAAAAACAAAAAAAAAAAAAGAAAAAAAAAAAGGACTAGCCCCCCCTCGGGAGTAAGTTTTTATGCAGGGGGGTCTCGGGGGGGAGGGGGGGGAAGTGGTGGTGGCGCTGACTCAGTAGCACTCTCCCCGAGCCCCAAATTCATTCAGAGGAATCTTCCCACTGGGGATGCCGGGGGTCTGTCGGTATAAATAGCATCTCCACCTTCTAGATTTTCTGTGCTACCATATCCATCTTTTCCATCCTTCTCTTCGTTTTTGCTTTGTTCCTTTTTTTCATGTCACATTCTTCTTGTCTATTTTCTGCCCTGTTTGTCTTTTCTGCTACATCCCCCTAGCCCCCAAATGCAGATGTAAACCAGCAATTCTCTCCACGCCGAACTCGTATGTGCTGGGCCTGACCTTACAGGCGCTTAACGGCAGCACGACCCATTTTCGCTCATATGATAGATCGACAGTAGATGTTGAAGAAAGAGGAAGATTTAGAGAAATCTGCTACGACTGTTAAGTGGTATACAACTGAATACAAAACACACAAATTCACTAATTTACCCCCCCCACCCCCCCCCCCCCCCCCCCCCCCCCCCCCCCCCCCCCCCCCCCCCACTTTACTTTTCTTTTACGATCTGATACCTGCTGTGCTGTTGTTGTTCACCAGTGTGATACATTACAACAACACGGTGCTTATCAATGCTGGCACCGTTCTGTTACATCTGGACGGATCTGATTTCGCCTCATTCATTGTAGTAAAGTTTAAAACAAGAGCATACGCATACACATACGCAAGCAGACAATCGCCGGGTGAGGGTGGTTGGGAAAGGAGGGGGAGAGAGAGAGAGAGAGAGAGAGAGAGAGAGAGAGAGAGAGGAGAGAGAGAGAGAGAGAGAGAGAGAGAGAGAGAGAGAGGTGCGCTGTTGTTTTTAAATAATCCACAACTTTACCAGATTAGTATGAACCACACCAACATGTATCCGATCAAAACTAAAAACAAAAAAATAAAAGGAAAAAAAAAAAGAAACCTCCGTCTAGCGACACAAGCAGAGACCGCCAGACTGGAATCCAGCCAAGGTGACATGGGCAGGGGAGGGGGGAGGAAGAGAGAAAGAAAGTAGAGAAGAAAGGTGGAAGGCGTCGAAAGAAGAAGGGAGTGGGGGTGCTAAAATTAGACAGAGCTCCGCCAGATCAATGCGCTCTGCGCAGTGCACACACAACACACACACACACACACAACACACATCAACACACACACACACACACACGAGAGAGAGAGAGAGAGAGAGAGAGAGAGGAGGAGGGGAGAGAGAGAGAGAAGAGAGGAGAGAGAGAAGAGAGAGAGAGAGAGAGAGAGAGAGATGTAGCAAAATCGATGTGCCTGTCACAGGGAGCGTCTATTCCGATATGGAAGAAAGAAGGGAAGACAAGATAGAGAAGTTTCAAAATGAAGGAAGGGATGGAACTGGTTTACAGACCAACGATGGTTTGTTGTTTTCTTTCTATCAGACAGCAGACAGACAGAGAGAGAGAGAGAGAGAGAGAGAGAGAGAGAGAGAGAGAGAGAGAGAGAGAGAGAGAGAGAGAGAGAGAGAGAGAGACTGACTTGGGGGGGGGGGGGGGGGGAATAACTCCCGCGGTCAGAGCGTGGGACTGGTGACCCGAAGGAAGGTGAACCCCATTTGACCCAGAGGTTGAGCCGTCTGACACCCCCAGGAGTAGTCTTACCATCAGATCTGATTCTCCTCCTTGCAAGTCTTTCAAGAGGAGAGCACAAGTCACAAACCCCTACGTGAATGCAACAGCAGCAGAATATAACATCTCTCTGAGCACAGGCTGAAAACCCTCAACATCGATCCTTCCTGTAAAGTAGGGCTAGCGCTAGGCCTATATGTATACGTTAGGGCTGGCACGGTATGCAGACATGAAGATTCATTTGCACATTGGGTTACTGTACTGTTTCAGAAACATCTTTCGAGTGGCCGGTGTGCTATGTAAGTGTCCAGGGGAGGGGAGGGGGGCGCTATGGAATATTCTGGGCACTTTGTCACCTCTTTGCGAACACACACAGACAGACAGACACACACGCCGGTTGTTTTTTTCCCTTACAGCTCCCCATGGGCAGCGACTGACCACACTGTTCAGTTTGTTCTGGCCTGGGCTGTCTTCAGCTTCCAATTTTTTTTTTTTTGCGGTTAGTGAAGATTTATCTCCCCCCCCCCCCCCCCCGCCCACACACACACACACCCTTTCCTTTCTTCATCTCTCCATTCTCCCCTACTACCCCTGCCGTACTGTTCCAACAGAGACAAAGGTCACTCTTCCAGTTCCCGGTAAGCCGTGTCCCGTTTCTTGTTATTTTTTCATTCCTACGGGATCCAACAACCTCCCACAACCGTTGTAAACGTTTTTGTTCAGTGGTATTGGTCCTTTTCTAAAAATGAATGAGGTTTTCTTTTCCTCATCTTTCTTTCCTATTGCGCGCGTGTGAGAGTAAGAGTAAGAGAGAGAGAGAGAGAGAGAGAGAGAGAGAGAGAGAGAGAGAGAGAGAGAGAGAGAGAGAGAGAGAGAGAGAGAGAGAGAGAGAGAGAGGTTAAATGGTGGCACAATACCAATGTCATTACACAGCCGCTGTTCTTTAGACATTGTTGCTCAATAATGTTAGACCATCATCATTATCACTTAATTGAACTGATTTTATCACCGGCAACAATCACTTTTTGGTTTAAACAAAATAGTTCAGAAACAACACAGCATCAATACATAAAATGAGTACAAGCAATGTTTATATGAGTACTCTTAACATCCATATATATGCAAGAATGGGCTGCACCTGAACAAAATTGCGATTGATACAATTCTGTTCTGTAACGTGGAATCTGCCTTTCTAAAGGATTACAACGATGACAAGGAATGACTGAAGAAACAAGATGTGGAAAACGATCCATCAAATACAAAAGAGCATGCCATGAACAAGTTTATAATACAGATTGTCTTATGGTGACGTGTAAATTTTCTCATGATACTGATTAAAAGCAATAGCTTATCTAATGAACTACAATAAACCCCACTGTTTCATTTAATAGCATTGACATTCTGTCTCTGTCTACATTCTGTCTCTGTCTCTCTCCTCTCTGTCTGTCTGCCTGTCTCTCTGTGCGGATGGGTTCGGTTTGTAGAGCACTGAATCAGGTGTTAACCTCATTGCTGTTATCAATGCGTTATCTTAATACTAGTACCGCTGATAATTATAGCAGCAACATAGATGGTGGTGATTTAATGTGTGTTGGAACAGTGATTTGGATAGGTGTTAATGTTGACTGAACGGTTCCCATTGAGATAGATAGGAGCAACATCTACCCCCCCCCCCTTCCACGCCTTCTACTTGTGCTGTGTGTTGCTCAAGGCCAAGGTCAAGTAATCATAACATTTCTATATGCTCTCTGCAATATGAATTGCGGCCATCACGATTGGTGATAAACACCAATACCAAATCTAGTTTGGTGTCGATACGGGTAATATATTTCACTGCTTACCACTGTATTAATTAAACTATATTCTATCGTATTATTGCGTCATAAAACTGAGGTTTCAATTTTGGTGTGGACGGTAGAAAGTCAGTAACTACTATCCCGGGATGTGCATGGAGTCAGTGAACCATCTCCCAGGTGTCCCATAAGCTGTAGGACTATGTATTGACTATTCTGCTCACTGCCACGCCTAGTGTCTTTACATATAAGGCTGTGAAGATGCCAGTGGTTTCTGTCTGCATGCCCGGTCTGCTTTGCTTGTAATGACAGACATGCTTTTTTGCTGGGTAGCCTAAGCTGAGTGCGGCTCTTTATTTAAAGACTGATATGCAAAGAGCAGTCAGTGTGATGAGAACTCCCTCCGTCCAGGATAACCTCTCTCGACATAGAACCATCAGGAGATCCACATCTTCTGTGGACCAGTATTCAAAACTAGGCAATTCACGATCCCAGCTTGAACATTGATGATACAAGAGGGGGAAAAAACTTTAATAAAGATTCTTGGTGGAGCACAGCCTTTAGAGAATACTGTGTACAGAGCCATCCATGCATAATCGCATTCTGATATTTGCTGAACAAAGTCATATCTCTCAGCTAGCATTCATAGACAGAAAATTAAAGTGAAACTCGGACCGTCATCTTGCTAAAGTGTCGACGTATTATAACACATCCATGAATTTCATAGAAAATAAGACTCAGCTGGATGAGGGCAAGAGAAATTTGTTGAAGAGAAAAAGTGAGAACAACACGTCTGCTCAGCTGCCCCGCCGGAGAGAGGGCTATAAAATTGGGACTTCTTGGCTCGACATGCTCCACTTTCAGCACAGAGGACCCAGAGCAGAACCTGTGGCAATCAGCACCCTCACTGAGGCAGACAGCACATTTTGCAAGCAAATCTATAACACTGGGCAATTCATCTAGCATGCCCAGCTATCATCATTACAAAAGACTTTCACCTCAGTGACAAACTGTTTCAATATCTTTCCTACTATATTTCCAGACGAACAGATTCATGCAGACTTTCGGTGTAGTGGTAGCCAGAAACTCAGAAGTAATAATATTTTACTTTGATATTATCATAGTTACAAAAGACTACAAACTCAGAGAAAACTGCTCCGATTTCTTTTTAACTATTTTCCATTTCCTAATAAAAAGCTCTAACTTCTAAGCACACTGTCGTTCAGATGTAGTTTCGGCCAGAAACCCGTATGTAGTTTGCTTCTGTACCATCATTATCACAAATGGCTTTCACCTCAGTGAAAACTGTTCTGCTTTCCTATAAACAATATTCCATGATAAATTAGACTAATGCACACTCTAGATGGGGTGGGCAATCACTGTACATGCTGCTTGATGCCTCTCTATCTTATTAAAGAAGGAACGGAACCTTATAGTCTTTGATGTTGTGTAACTACATAACATATCAGACTGATGATCCAGCCTATTTTTATGATTTTCAATAGTGTTTGTTGTAGTTCCGTGTACAAATAATGCTTGTATTCTATCACATCGGGCTGGTTTTACTTCATGAATATTAGCTGGACGAAAAGACGAAAAGTTATAAGGTTGTTTACTGACAAGAAAAGCCCAATGCCAAAGACCTCAGAAAACCATTTTTCTGACCCATATAGCAAGACAGGCAAGATAGCTGTTTTGACAATTCTAATTTTGACATACTAGGCATACCTATGTCTTTCAAAGGCTGTTTAATTAGAGTCAAATGGACAGAAAGGAGGACGAATGAAAGCATTCTTGATGGGCTCTCAGTGCAAAGAAAAATACTGGCTGAAACTGATAAGTCTATACTGAGATATGCTGGTCATGCAAACAGAAACACACAGACAATCTGATGATTACAGTTCTCTAAGGTAAGGCTGAGGGTGGAAGGAAAAGAGGCAGATCACCAACATCTTACATTGCCAACATCACTGAGGTTAGTGGTCTGGGGGGTTATAGGAGATTGTAGTGCACAGAGAGACAGAAAGATGGAGAACCCAAGCGGCAGTGCTGGAGCTCCTACCAACAGAGGTAGTTGTGTTTTTGTTACTTTGGTTCAGTCACTTAATCCTTATTCTAAAAAGAAAAAAATCAACGTTTCGCCTGTCTCTAACACGATTTTCTTAGTTCACCATCAGAGATTTTGTAAGGAAATAAATGAGGGGAGGAGGGGATGGAGAGATCTAATACAAAGCATCTGCTTCTTGAACCATGGTTAAAATATTATCTTCGGCTAGAAATATGAAACATCCCTAGGTCAACCTGCCACATATATATATATATATATATATATATTATATATATATTATATATATATATATATATATATATATATATATATATATATATTATGCAACTTGGTAAAATTAATGTGCACATATGCACCAGTGCAAATAAGCTTACACAGGCTTAAGAGAATCTAATTTAATAAATGCATGCATGCATGTTTTGGAGTTCATGCGGGAATGTTTCGTGTAAGAATTTGCATGTATATATATATATAGCATGTAACACACATGTTGTTGTGTGAATATGACTGTCTTCTTCTGAACATGAAAGAGCAAACATTTGCGACTGGCAGTGGATGATAAATATCCCCCCAGCATGGAGAGTGCGAAGAAGATGATATGCAGCACTCGTCTTTTGGCCACTGGCCCAGTTTTCTACTAGGGCTGTTTCTTCTGCTCCTCCCTGTTGCTAGGGAAGAATCTACGACACTTTTTCTTCCCTTCTCTCTGGCACTGCCGCCAACATATTGATTGGTGCTCCTCCCCCTCCCCTTCTCTTTTTTTTTTCTCAAGTCCTCCTCCCTTCCTTCCCTTTCCCCGTCTCTCTACGTCCCTATGACCCCAGCTCTTATGCTGTGCTGGTGACCAGAACACGAGCCCATCCTTATTATCCAGATCTGTTGAAAAACCATGTCTGGAGCATCGGCTTTAGTCAAATACTGATTTTTTCCCAAAACTTTTTTTTTCCATCTGTATTATCACATGTACGTATTATGTACATGCATGTCAAAATACACATCCAGATAATTCAGATAATAACGTTCACAATTAGACACAATGTGTACACACAGACATACTCAAGACTGGGCTAAAATACAGACAAGAAGCACTTTCAAAAGTTATGAGAGTCAGACAAAAGAAACCAATTAAAAAAAATTTATATTTACAAGAAACCAAATTTACATAACCCAAGAAGATCGCTACTTTTATGGAACAGGATGCATACTAGGTAAGTTCCATGTTTTTTCTGTTGCCCACAGACTGCTGACAAGAATTTCAGGATCTTCGACGAGCATATTTGATCTTCTGCATGTAAATAAAATGCATAAAAGGAATCAAGGCACTGGCGGAACTGCACTGAAATTTGACTTGGGAGACTGGGAAAACCTTACTCTTAATTTACCAGATGCTGCGCACGCTTACACACACACACACACACAACAACACACACACACACAACACACACAAACACACACACACACACACACACACACACACACACACACACACAGAGAACATCTTCTGCACACGTTAAAACCTGTTCTGCTTTTTAGAAGAGTATGCTACTGTGTGCTGAACAGGGAAACAAAATTTACAAAACTGCATGCACACAGGGACTGGATGTAAAAAAGCATAGGAGTGCTTTTTCCATTATCCTCGAAAGAAAAGAAGAGATACAAAAAACAAAAAAAGATGCTGCTGCCAAGATTTGAACCGACTTCATGGACCCATGGGAACCTCTACACATATACTGTGGTTATGTTCTGGCACTTGAATATCAGACACCATAATGGTTGTGTGTTGCAACTTGGCTCATGCTGATTTCAATTTCTGGATAACATCTGCAGATATGATTGTCTGTACTTTTATACCATGAAGTATATGATATGATAGTTTGAGCATCCATAGTGTGTGTTGTGTGTGTGTGTGTGTGTGTGTGTGTGTGTTGTGTGTGTGTGTGGTGTGTGTGTGTGTGTGTGTGTGTGTGGTGTGTGTTGTGTTGTAAGCATGCACATGTGCGTGCATGACTGCATGCCGGTGTTTGTATGCATTTTTCTTTCAAAGTGGCAGATGATCAATACTGAAATCTTGCTTCTTCTTGTCTCTGTCTCTCACACGCATACACACATGCACACACACACACACACCTTATTCACAGGCATTTTATATAATGATATATGCACAAAAAGCACAACCATAGAGAGGCAGGTTACACACAAATGCGTAAATGTGTGCAAGTGCACATGCATGCACACAACACACACATACACACACACACAGACCCCCCCCCCCCCCATTTGCTCACACACACACTTCAACCACTCTTATACATGCATGTGGACACACAGAGAAGTGAATGGGGTAGAGGGAATGGAGGGGGACACAAATAGAAAAATCTATACTAACTAGCAATAAATGGGCCCAGAAATAGAACTCTGCATTTCAAGGTTGCCTTGCCTCACCCTACACAAAACACAAACACACACACACACACACACACACACACACACACACACACACACACACACACAAAATGTATGCCTGCATATGTATTTTTCTTTGGATATTCCTACCAATGTGTGTGTGTGTGTGCGCGCATGCATGAGCACAAACATGTGTGCTGTACATTTAGGCACATGCATTACCCTCCTGCACAAACACACATACATACACACACAAAGACATTCTCTCTTCTCTCTCTCTCTCTCTCTCTCTCTCTCTCTCTCTCTCTCTCTCTCTCTCTCTTACTCAAAGCTAGTCACAGACAAAAATAAAAACACACTTGCTCACAAACACACACACACACACTCACCCACACATGCACACACTTGCTCAACCTAAGTCCCTCTCTCTTGGAACACACACACCACACACACACACACACAACACAACAACACAACCATTCCTCCCCCCCCCCCCAAACTCACACACACACACAACAAACAACAACAACACACCAAAACTGCAGCCAATTTTCAAGCATCAAAGCAAAAGAGATGATGCCAAGGGGCGGTAGGTAGGGAGGGTGCTGGCTAGCTGTTCTGTACTTCAAAATAATCAGGTGGAACTAGCAGCAGCAGCTCATCTGAAGTGATTGGATCAGACTGTGTTCAGCCAAAAACAAAGGGGCTGTTTTTCTCAAGCTCCCACAAACACTGTTTTTGTTTCCCCTAAATAATCTGCTCCTTGTCTCAGGGGGGGAGGCTGAGGCAGCCTTGGGATTGGTGGAAAGAGTTCATGGGGAGGGAAGGGAAGGGAAGGGGGAGGGAGGAGAGAGAGAGAGAGAGAAACACACACATTAACACAGACAGGCAGAGACAAGGGAAGGAGGGGGACACACACATGCATGCAGCACACACACACACACACACACACACACACACACACACACACACACACCACACACACCGCGCATGCATGCATGCATGCATGCATGCACACTCTTACACACACACATGCACGCACGCATGCACGCACGCATGCACACGCATGCACACACGCACACGCACGCATGCACACACACACACACACACAGAGGCATCGAGTTAGACAGAGACAAAACAGGGGTGAAAAGAAGGATATACTCCTAGTCAGATGTTTTATCCCAACAAAGGTACGATCTGTAAGTATGAACAAACTCATTGTGTGTTGTTTGAACTGAGCCATCACTTCATCTCATCATCCCCCAAGTCAACCAGCATCCCTCTCTCAGTGCATAAAAACAGGCTATTCCCTTCCACTCATGCAAGTAGTTCTTTATACTGAAGAAAAAAACACCCAGAAAGAACAAAGAAAGAAAGAAAATAAAAAGAAAAATGGGAATGGGGGGCTAGGAGTTTCTCTTGTATAATAAAAAAAAAAAATGACACCAAAACAATACAGAAAAAACTGATGGTGACAAATGATTTGGGAAAGTCTTTATTTCCCACGTCTTAGAAGACTCTACATAGTAAGGCAACAATGTTTTTATAGCTTCTCTCTGTCAATAAGGTGAGTATGCTAAGTAATCAACAAAACAAACAACAAATACACAATCCAAAACAAATGTAAAGTTTCCCAAAAAGGTTGAAAAATATCAATGATGTGAGTATTGCATACATGATCTTAACTAGGAACAGATGGTTCTCACAGAGAAGCAATGCATCTTGACAGAAATCATCATCATTTAACACACAATTCATTAGCTGTGGTGTTGCTTTTAGACTGAATGATTTAGTAGATCATGATGAAAAGTCAAATATACCGACTTATAAACATACACATGATATAAAGGTGTGTATGTGTGGTGCATGTGCATGCACACACATGCACCTGTGCTTGTTTTTCACAGGTTTCATCCCTTCACGACCCTCTAGGGTTGGAATGCAGCTACCTTCATGGTGGGTATGCGGTCACATACACACAACTATAATCTCACCATTAGTGCATATAAGAGCTCCACTACAGGAACGACAAAAAAAACCCCAACCAAACAAAAATCCTTCACTGGCACTGGGTAAGAAGAACTGTGATATGCTATTACTTTTTTGTTGGTGTTTTTAGTTCTTTGGCTGGAGCTCTGGTGTTCACCACAGGTGAGATTTTGCCTATGCACCTGTCCCCCCCCCCCTATCAAGGTATCCACATTCCGACAAGGGATGTGTCCAAATTATTAAAAGTGACCATAAGACTCAGGTGGACACTATATTGTTCCCAAAATAATTATTATAAATGTAAATACCATCACCAAAAACTAGGTGGTTCATCAGTGAAGGGAAAGGAAAAATGATTGAAAGCAACCAGAAGAGACTAAAAACCACTCATGAACAAAAAGGGCATGGGGGATAAAAAGATCTGTGAGAAATAACTAAAGGACATCCTCATAAAAAAAAAATAACAGAACAAAGGAAAAAACCCCCAAAACATCATATCACAAGAGAAGCTAGACATGGTTGACCAGAGCTTAAAAATAACACATGAGGAAGACAGAAAAAACAAAGTAGGTGGCATACACTTGGTGGCTGAGAGATTTTAAAAGAGGATAGACACAGAAAGAGAGAAAACAACAGCTCATTTCTTAGACACACTGTACCACGGGGCCAAGAGAAAAAGTGAACTCAATGGTAAGTGTGATTGACAGGAATGGGGAAGATAGTGGAGTGGTGAGTGAGAGAGAGAGAGAGAGAGAGAGAGAGAGAGAGAGAGAGAGAGAGAGAGAGAGAGAGAGAGAGAGAGAGAGAGAGGAGAGAGGAGAGAGAGACAGAGAGAGACAGACAGACAGACAGACAGACAGACAGACAGACAGACAGACAGACAGAGGAACAGACAGAGACAGAGGGACAGACAGAGACAGAGGGACAGACAGAGAGACCAGAGAGAAGGGAGGGGGAGGATGCCAAAGCAGTGTGCTCCCCCCTCCCCATTTACCACCCACAAACAGAACAACTGACACAGCAATGGAAACACCAACAGACAAACAAGACTTACCTTTTTCCAGTAGTCTCCTTCACAAGTTAACTACTCCAGGATAAGAAGACCATCACAGGAAAAAAGCAAAACCATCTCTGACAGGCACATGTCTGTTAGCAATTTTTACCAAATCTTTCTCACTCTTCTCTTGTCATCACACCCTTGAGAAGAAAAGATGGGTTGATTTAACACAATAAGCACAACAAGAGAGCTTTGTTCTATTCACACACTGGAACACGACAAAGCAACACAGACACCCAAATGCAACAAATTCATATAGTTTGAGAGCATGGACATATCCTGAAAAGAACAAAGGAACCTGCACATAAAAAGTTAAGCCTGACATACAATTAAAATAGCATACAAACAGAATTGTTATACATATTAATCCTGATAAAAGCCACCATTTTAAACCCAATATTTTATTTATTTATTTATTTTTTGTTCCCTAGGTAAACATTGTCTGGAAAAACAATGAAGGAACAATAAAAACCAGATTAAAAAAAATTAATGTTCCCCCCTTTTAACTACAAATCTAATGCTGGAACACTCAAAATCAGATATCTTTCACTAGTCTATAAACATAGATAAAAAATTTCCTGTTGTCACATGTCTACAAACTTAAAATGATATACATAATTCAAATTAATATGCATATGAAATCATTTGTGTTTCCCTCTCCTCAACTTTAGATGTAATTCAGTTTACATATTAAACCCAGGTGTGTGGCGCAGTGTTTTAGGGCATTGGGTTCTTCCTGGTTGCAAGGTTGCAGATTTGAATGCCATAAGAGTCATAAGGTTTTCTGGACTCTGGCCAGCTCCTGCCAAGAACAAGTTTTGCTTTGGGCTTACTGACAAGACTGGGATTACAGAGTCAAGCATCACCTGCTTTTCAGATGTAATTCTGCTATGTTGCTTGGCCAAACCAGCAGGTGTCTGTATCCCTCTAAATGGTAGACATCAGAATATGATATGATAGGAAGCGCAGAGCACAGAGCCCTGTCAAGCAGTATCAAAGCAGGTGCACTTCCATGGCATCATTATTAATCATCCTCATCGCCATTGAGCATCATGCACAAGTAAAAGAAAATTGTCCTTGACTCAATGGCCCTGGTCTCATGGTGTGTGTGTGTGTGTGTGTGTGTGTGTGTGTGTGTGTGTGTGTGTGTGTGTGTGTGTGTGTGTGTGTGTGTGTGTGTGTGTGCATATGTGTATGTGTATGTCTGTGTGCATGTGAGTGAGTGTGTGTGCATGCAGCAAGTATGAGCACATAAGCATGACAGAGAAACAAATAGAGAAAGACAGGAACAGGAAAAAATATACAAGTATAGAAAGACAAAGACCCAAACCAAACTATCCATCAACAAAGGACAAAACAAACAAAAACTAACACAGACTCTCTCTCTCTCTCTCTCTCTCTCTCTCTCTCTCTCTCTCTCTCACCACACACACACACACACACACACACACACACACACACACACAGACACAGACACAGACACACACACACACACACACAGAGACACACACACACAAACAGAGACACACACACACACACAGAGACAGACTGACCTTGTCAGCCAGCAGAGCTGCCAGGGCTCGCTTGTCTCCTTTAGGCGGGCGGGGACCTTCCAGCAGCTGTACTCCCTGCTTCTCCATCTTGCCCCCACTCAGCTTCCGCACCGGGTTAGTCAGCCATTTCCTGCATGAAACACACAGTGACCACCATCAACCAACGGCATGGGATAGCCTAGTGGTCAGAACATTGCGCTCGCAATTTGACGACCCGGGTTCGATTCCCGTTAGAGGGGATTTTTCCTCTGGAGTTAACATCAGTGCTGACTCCACTCTCCCCAAAGTCCTTTAGGATGAGACTATAAACCGATGTCCCATGTGTGAATGCACACAGAACATCTTGCGCACACGTTAAATCCTGTTCCGCTTTTTGTAAGAGTTGGCCATCGTGTGCCGGTGGGAACAGATGACGATTTACAAAGCTGCATACATATGGGGACTGGATGTAAAAAAGCACACGAGTGCTTATTCCATTATCCTCGATATAAAAGAATAAATAAATAAATAATAAAAATAGAATAAAAAATCAATCCATCAATTTATTTCATTCATTCATTTATTTATTTTGTGAGTATGTGTGAAAGAGTGTGTGCATGAGCAAGGGAAGAAGAATGAGAGGGAGAGAGGGAGAGAGGGGCACAGGGGGAAGGAGGGGAAGAGGGGAGAGAGAGAGAGAGAGAGAGAGGAGAGAGAGAGAGAGAGAGAGAGGAGAGGAGAGAGAGAGGAGAGGAGAGAGGAGAGGGAAGGGAGGGAAAAGAGGGAGGGAGGAGAGGAAAGAAAGGAGGAAAGGAGTGGGAAAAAAGGAGACAAAGAGATAAACACAAGAAGTTGGAGAGGAAAAGAAGAAGTGACACAGTTGGAACAGGGATGGAGGCAGTGAAAGTTCTCTTGTGCTGCTTGCTGACTGGGGTATGTGGCCAAAGGGAAGTAACTCGCTGCAGTTCTCTTTCCTCCAGGCCACTCACAGTTATCTTTCCATGAGGAAAATGACGCACAGCTTTTTCACTGCTGGTGTGTTAACAAAAAGCCAACAACAAAAATCTCCTGTGCAATCCATTTTCATCATTTCCAGACTTAAATGTGGCAGTGAAACCACAAAAATATTATTTGTTATAGTATGTACAGTATTGTTTACTCCCCACCCCCCACCCCCAAAAAAAAGCACACACTCAGAAGAGACAATGGTCTTGTTGCTAATCACTATCATATAACACCTAAAAGAAACAAGGGGGGAGGGACCCCCAAAACCCAACCCAAACAGAAATAAAACCCATTTACTTCAGCTAAAATCTCTCTCTCTCTCTCTTTAATTTTAAAAATTCACTCCCCAATTTTTTTCCTTCTGCCTCAGCTAGAGGTCAAAGGTTCACCAATAACAACATTTTGCGTATGCAACCACACACACACACTCACAAAATTAAAAGGACTTCTGAAGTGTTCAATTGCTCCATCTAGTGTTTTCATGTCTGATCTTTCGGCTTCAGAGTCATTTCTCAACTCATTTATCCCCGAAGTCAGAATGCGGCTATCTCCATGCTGGGCAAAAATGGCAGCATATGCAAATTCTCATCATTGGTGAACCTTGGAACTCTTAGTGAGGAACAACAAAAAACCAACAACAAAACATAATAGTTCATTTGTCCACATGGATCAATGAAAATTTCGATTACTGAAAAGTTTAACATTCCTCCAAATGTTTTGCCAGCTGCTGCAGATATTTGTTGTTGTTGCTGGACACCTCAGTCCATTTGGTCTTGGAGGCCAACCTTTTACATATAAGAGAGAGAGAGAGAGAGAGAGAGAGAGAGAGAGAGAGAGAGAGAGAGAGAGAGAGAGAGAGAGAGAGAGAGAGAGAGAGAGGAGGAGGAGGGAGGGAGGGAGGAGGAGGGTGTGTGTGTGTGTGTGTGTGTGTGTGTGTGTGTGTGTGTGTGTGTGTGTGTGTGTGTGTGTGTGTGTAAGTACCTGAAACTGCTACGTCGCTTGGCCACAGGAGATGATGGGCTTACTGGTGTTGAGCCTTCTGCTAATGATCTGAAACACATGTAAACATAAATAAATGATTCATTTAAAGGCAAATAAATCAATAATGTTACAATGAATTTAGCACAAGGAAAAGAACTCACATCAACAATATAGTTACTTACACCTTGCACAATCGCAAAGACAAGTCTACTCTCATAGATACAAATGATTATACACAGAGACTGAAAACACAGGGATGGCTTTCCATGGTGAGAGGTCGAATTTCTGTAAAGAAATTTGACATGACACTACGTAACTGTTCAAGCTAACCATGTGTTTGCTTTGATTTGACATGATTTTGAATGTGCAGCCAACCTGGCAAGTTTTACATTCTGAAAAGATCAAAGAGAAAAGACACCATTCTTCACACACAGTTATCTTCTCTCTCTCTCTCCTCTCTCTCTCTCTCTCTCTCTCTCTCTCTCTCTCTCTCTCTCTCTCTTTTAACTATTTGTTGGATCACAGGATTTGCACTGCTGCATAATATCAGTGTAATGAGCTGTACATTACCAGTGATTGGTGCATACCCCCCCCCCCCCCCCCCTCACACACACACTATTTTTCTCTTTTCTATAACATGGCCACTTACTGGAGCAGGCATTTTTGTATTCTCGAAATAAAGAGTATGCAAACTTCAATAATGATTCAATGCAAGTTTTTTTTGATTTTTTTTTTTTTAAGGAAATAACAGTTATGATTCCTGACTTACTTGACTCCTACATTATTTTGTGAGTTCCAGCAGTCCTATAGTATACCTTGTAGACAGAGAGCTTATTTCATGGTCTGGTGGCACTGCTCAGTGGACTATGCACAGGTAAACGATAATGCATATTTTCTGTGTTTCTGTTGAATCTTAAAGAATTCACTGTTGTAACATTAACTTCTCATTCAGAGAGTTATGCTTTTGTTTCCTACTTGATATGTGATTGAAACAGGACTATGAAAAGACTGGAAAAGAATAGAACTGAAAGAAGTGGGTCGAAGCCATAAATCAGTTTAGTGTGAGTAGTTGAAAATACAGAAATCTGTCCTTCAAAGATGAGGTTTGTCAAAAGAATGGGTGAGAAAGGGAAGAGGGTGCCTCTTCCTCATTTCCCACGATACATGGAGAAGAATTCTGATAAAATGGGATGGATTCATGTATATATATTTTGATAGTATAGGAGTTATATTTCCCCTATTGAGATTTTTTTTAAATATCAAAATGATAATCACATGGGGAAGAATTCTGATAAACTGAGATGGAATAATGTGACTTCAGTAGCAGAGGAGTTACATTTCCTCTTTCACAGGTTTTTCTCTATCAAACTGATAATAACTACACCTGAAACTGAAAATTACTACAACTGTGTCCAATACAAATTATGTATTTTCAAACTTTAAACATTGCCCAATTTTGACTGATATTAAAACAATCAAGACTTTCATTGCCAGTAATTTGATGCCAAGACAACATGAAAGTGAAGCACACAAGACTGATAAGCTTTGTTTCTACTTTTCCCCTTCGCGGCCCCCCCCCCCCCCCCCCCCCCCCCAACCTCCATCCATGCCTCTCTTTCTTTAGATCTTGTGAATCCTCTGGTAGGGTAGGTTACACACCACATTTAAAGGTAGTTGGCTGGTCTATATGCAATACTAACATTTGCAGTTATTATTTCATCACAAACTGACGATGCCAGGTGAACCTATCTTGACCACAGAGGTGGAACGAATACATCCTCTCTATGATGATTACAGCCTTTCTGATGCTTCTCAGAATTTTGGGAAACTTGTTTGTCCTTATTTTCCATTGAAGTTGTGTGCCCAAAACAGGACATAATTACTTGGTTTTCTCTCTGCCTCGATAGCAGACTCTGATCACTGGAGGGCAATGAGGTAACCTGTTTTTTGCTTTTTCACTTGAGCACAATTATCTGATGTTAAGGAATTCAAGTAAAGGCTTATTTGGCTTTGCCAATGAATGTCTTCTTTGTTTAAAACACTCAGCAACTATTGTCTGTCTAATGAACAAAGCAGAAACAAAGAGAGAGATAGAAAAGAGGGAATTTCTAGCAAAGGATTTCCAGAAGGTGGGGATGCCATTTATACTGACAGGCCCCTGGCATCCCCACTGGGAATGGGGAATTTGTAGAAATTCAAGTGAAGACTTAATTGGCTTTACCTATGTATGTTACTGCAAAAGTGTGTGTGTGTGTGTGTGTGTGTGTGTGTGTGTGTGTGTGTGTGTGTGTGTGTGTGTGTGTGGTGGTGTGGTGCGTGCGTGTGTGCGTGTGTGGTGGTGGTGGTGTGTGTGTGTGGTGTTTCCCCCAATTCCAGGATTTTGTTTAGTTTTTTGTTGTTGTTTGTTGCTGTTGATTTGTTTCTCGACTTGAGCTATGAGCTTTACTGATTGTGAGGGTTTTTTTTGCATATGCGACCGTCTTTGCCCACAATTACGGGTTGTTCCCGGATTTGAACAATTGGCATTTTCAACAAATCATTACAAAAAGGAGTGCATGTGCCAAAGATAGTCACTTAACTTTTCTCATGTCACCTGAAAACATGACTAGCTGACAAGACAGATCTATATATATATACATGTTTACTTCTAAATAAGGGCGACTGAGGAAAAAAACACCTCACTGAAGGTTGATCTCTTTCAGAGTTAGGGGGATGCTTTATAACTGATGGTGAATGGCCACTATCAGAAATGACCAGCATGCAGTGTATAACACCTCACTTCCAGTCTATTTTCAGATGAATATTTAGCATGGGGACTTTGTAAGGTGATACCTCAACACAGAAAGTAAACCTGCACTACGTCAAACCTGCCATGTCATATGGAAAATCAAACTGTTAATTTGCATGGTACTGCATTGTATTGTCTTGTTCGGTCTTGTATCATTTCATTTCACAACAGAATTTTATTTTACATAGTTGAGCTACTCTCCGTGCAGGTAGAATGCTGCCATAACGCAGCACATAACCTCTTACCACCAGGAATAAATAACACTCTTCTTGCCCTGGATCCTTGCACACAGTGCTGTACCTATGTCACACAATAGATTTTGGGTTATTTTTACCATCTCACCTGCACCACTGGCACCCAGATTACATTACCAGGAGTGGGCAAACTACCTAAATGTGTTAGGCAGACTATCCAAATCTGGCTTCAAATGGGATTCCTAATATGGACCTTTCACTTTCTTACTTGGGCATGTTACCTCTATCTCTATGCCAACATTCCATGAAGAAAAAAAAGTTTCTTATAAAAGAATTTTAAAGCGACAAAATCTTTAACAGTGCTGTAGAGACAACACAGAGAAAAAGTCAAATGATCCAGAGACAAATGCATATGTCCCAAAATAGGTCACCCAGAATATCTATCCGCTTCAGCCTTTTGTCTTTGTGGAGATCCCAAAACAGGAAAAAGAAATATCTTTTACACACACAAAACATCCTTTCCACTAGTCAGACTTTCTGAAGAGCAGCTCCAAACACTTCAGCATCAATAATTATTCTTACTTTAGCAGGTACTGCTGAACTGATAAACATTTTTTTTCTAGATATGTACAACTTTATACTGACTTTGATCTCTAATTACAGAAATGATACTGATACAGTTATCCAAAAAAATTTGCTTACAGTTGAAAAGAAACCTGATGGAATCAAATGGTTCTGAACTTTATCATTTACTACTCCATTAAAACAGTATGTAAGTGTTGCAAGCCTATTTACAAAGTTTTTGTGAAAATGATCTTTAAAATGAGTATTAGGGATATTGGATGCCGTAGCATTTTGTAGACTCTACTTTTAGTGCTTTATCATGAACTCGGATGACCCCAATAGCTTTGAAATAAAAAATCTGACACCAGGTTTTTCTATATTGAAGTGCTTGAAATTATATTAAATCAAGTGTGTATTCATCTGAAATTCTTTTCAGCACCACCCCCCCCACCCCCAAAAAAAAAAAATGCTGTTGTATGAAAAATGCAAACATCAAGCATTCGAAAGTTTGTGTGAAAAATTACAAGTCCTGTAAACTAATTTTCTATTCATTTCCTTTATTTGAATTCTTTTATTGTTTTAGAATTGTGTCATGAGCAGCAATTCTCAGCTTTTCCTTTTATCTTTATGGTGTATTATTGGGTTTTGATCATCAGTAGTCTTTGTACATCAGGTCTTTAGAGACTTACACTACAGTTACACCATTTGAACAATAACTGTGAATCATAAGAGCCCATATGGATCTTTTTGGAGAAAGTCCTGTGACTTGGTTTGTTTTTTTTTCAAACGGAGCGCATGATGTTTCTTGGATGATTTGCAAGGTAAGATTTGTATGTTTTCTTTTCTCCCTTCATCTAATTTGGTATAGAAAAAGAATGGATTAGACGTAAACAAGGAATTCCAGTTTTCACTTACTGGCCATGTTATTTAGCACTCATGTCAATACACTGAAAGTAACTGGTTTGAAATAACTGTATAAAGTATGTGAAAAAAGTTAAGGTTTGCTCTTTCCTATGCCACCAAACACAACATTGTCAATAGATGTCAAGTTAAAGTATTAAAAAAGACTTAAGATGAGGCAAAATATGCATTGTCTGTGACCAGGATATTGTGCTGTGTGTGCCACCCACAGCTGGATTAGTATTAATCAAAGCAGCTTAAACAGATTCATAAATTTAAACATTACAAAAAGAAAGCGACCTAACACATGATACTAACAATACAAAACGACAAGAAACAGATCAAAGTAAACATGAAATAGCACAAGACATCTGGAAATAAAACTTTGACTTCACTTGACAAAACAAATCCAAAATGCGCTGGCCCCACAAAAAGGCAAAATACAATACAGAAACTGACCATAAGCACAGGGTATCTTGTGTTGTATGTCTTCATCTTGTATGTCTGCATAGAGTCTATGCACTAAAAAGCAGTATTAATTATTAGACATGGGACAACTGATCTCATGTGACAAAATACACACAAAACAACCCTCTAGACACACAACACAATAAAAAAAATTTCCTTCTCTCTCTCTCTCCCCCTCTCTCTCCCTCCCCCTCTCTTTCTCCTTGTCTATCTCTTTCCCCCCCCCCCTCTCCCCCCCTCTCTCTCTCTCCCCACCTCCCCCTCTCCCCCCCCTCTCTCTCCCTCCCCCCCTCTCCCTC
>CM060318.1:16488919-16497321 GCA_030674155.1 Stramonita haemastoma
CCCCCTCCTATTTCCCTTGAGGGGAGGTTTGGTTTTGCTTTTGTTTATTAGTTCATCTTTCTTTCTTTTTTAGGATGGTTTGTTGTTGTTGCTATTGTTTTCTAATACGAGATAGAGTGTGACAGCAAATTAGGGCAAGACCAGGTTGCTGACATCACTGACAGGCATTGTTAAGTTGTCCTTTACTGATGAACAATCTCTCTCGCTGTTGCCTGTTGCTCACAGAACTTTCCCTAACTATTCTCTATATGCTCCAGCCTGTTCTATTTCCACACCTGCCATCATAAAGTGGGATGCTGCCATGAAATCAAAGATGACTGTTGAATGTCACACACACAGAGAAAAGAGGAGAAGAAGAGAAGAGAGAGGAGAGAGGAGAGAGAGAGAGAGAGGAAGGAGAGGCGAGAGAGAGAGAGAGAGAGAGAGAGAGAGAAGAGAAAAGGAGAGGAGAGAGAGGAGAATGAGAGAGAGGAGAGAGAGAGGGAAGAGGAGAGAGAGAGGAGGAAAGAGGAGAGAGAAGGTGAGAGGAGGAGAGAGAGAGAGAGAGAGAGGAGAGAGGAGAGAGGAGAGAGAGACAGAGAGAGAAGACGAGAGAGAGGAGGAATTTTTATTTCTTCTGCATAATACTTATTAGACAGAGTGGGAGATGGGGAAAGATATTTTATTTCTTCTGCATAATACTTATTAGACAGAGTAGGAGATGGGGAGAGAGGAAGAAAGCCTAATATCCCTGCGTATAAAGACATCATTTTAAAATATCTACCTTTGGTCTGCCAGTTCCAAGTCAGGGAGTGAAACTGCATTTCTCTGCAGGGTTGCCAGGGGCCTGGCAGTATAAACAGCATCCCCACCATCTTGAAATTCTGAGCAAGGAATTCCCTATTATCTCTCTCTTTTGTTTCTGCCTTGCCCCTTTTCTTCCCGTCACCTCTTTCTTGTCATTTTCCTGCTCTTGCTTTGGTCCATCCTCCTGCCTTTTTTTCCCCAGAAAGACTTAAAAGTCGATGGTTCTCTCCAATCCAAAGTCCCATGTACTCGGCCTGACTTGTCAGTCGCTTAAAGGCAGCAAAATGTATTTCATATGACAGTCAACAATAGTCGCTGTCAGAGCATTCAAACAAGAGAAATTGCACTTTTTTTCTGGACCACCTTAACCCCCCCCCCCCCCCCCCCCCCCCCCCCCAAACAAAAGAAAACAAAACAAAAAACCCCTCACCAAACAAACAACAACAAAAAAACCAAACAAACACAAAACCCTACTCTCTTTAATGAACAGAACAGGTGATCCTGTCAGGCACTCAGCTTAAATTTCTATGTCCTCAATGGGAGAAGCTAGCAACAGAACCACTACAGTAAGTGACAGAGTGCAGTTTCACCCAAGACAGCCTCCACCAGCCCTGCCTAGGATTATCATTGCAGAGACTATTCTCTAGCACACCCAGAACTCACAAAATTTGGAATTTTCTCAACTGTCAAAATTTCATCTCCCTGCATAAATTATTTTTTAAAAATCTTCTGTAATTGCCTCCATTTTTCTTTTTTTAAAAGGACATCACATTCATGTGATCAATGTAAAATTGCATGAAGTTAACCTGTTTCTGCTGAAAAAAAAAAAATCCCCAGAGAAAGCCTAATTTCCTGAAGAGCCTTGTAATGGTTATCTCCAGCTGTCATTCCACAGGTGTGTGTGTGTGTGTGTGTGTGTGTGTGTGTGTGTGTGTGTGTGTGTGTGTGTGTGTGTGTGTGTGTGTGTGTGTGTGTGTGTGTGTGTGTGTGCCCATTAGGAAGTTTGAGAAGCCATTAAGATTGAAACAGGCTTTAGCCTCAGCTGGCATGATTTGGGGGCACTGGAAACCTTGATCTCAGTTGCTCCTCCACTTTCATTGCCTTGGGTCTTTTTTTTAAATTTCTTTTTTTTTTTAACTGGCTAGAGATCTAAGGTTCACTAAAGGTGAGATTTTTACATATGTGAACCCCCCCTCTTTTTTTTTTTTTTTTTTTTCTTTAGGTAGTCACATTTGGACTATGATGGTGTCTAAATACAACACCAGTGTGCATGCATTAAAAAAAATTCTGTCACCCTTTCCTACCAGCACAAAAGGGCCTACTCTTCCTAAAGACAGAACAGGTTTATAACATGTGCCCATGTAAGATGTTCTGCATGCATTTGCACATGGGGCCTCAGTTTATAGTCTTGTCTGAAGGACTTTAGACATTCAGTTTGATTTTTTCGTCAAGCTGGGAAGAAAAGGCAAGGCTGGGAATTGAACCTAGAACCTCATGGCTTACTAGTTAGAAAGGCGAACGTCTTCACTAACACTCCTGCCACCTTTCATCTTGCCTGTGGATAAGAAATGAAGCTGACTATACCTATCAAAGCTAGTTGATGAAAACAGAAGAGTGAAGAGACTCAATCAGAACTTCTCATTTTACTCCCTAATTGACCCCATAGGTACAAAAGCTGAGACCGTGATGGCAGCTGATGACAATTACCACGACTTGGCAGAATGTCCTCACAGAAATAACTTCTTGGACTGAGAATGAGACGGATTTAACCACTGGTGGAAAAAGACTGTCAATCAATTCTAATGAAATGGGTTTCTAGTTTGCTTGTTAATATTCTTTTGTTTAAAGCGACAAAAAACATGACCAGTCACAATACATGAAGTTTTTGGCATGTTGCTACTTCAGGCCAAAATTTATCCTATTAATTAAAATAGAAAGTTGATAAATGAACATTTGCTTAAACCAAAGTTAACAGTCATGAAGGTGTTTACTTAGGTCTTTTACAGTCCAAAATATAGTTAAGGGAGTTAAAAAAAAAAAAGAAGTCCTACTCTACTTCTGGGACACAAAGCCAAAGCCTCAGTCCTACATACTGGAAATCTCAATCTCTCTTGCCACGTCTCCCCATACAGTCTTTGCCAACAACTGACGACATGTTTGAAATAATCTGTACAGTACCCTATTGGGAAATCTGGCAGATCACAAACAGCCCTCTCTCTCTAACTCGGTCTTTTTTTGCAAATGATGCAACCCAGACTTTAATCCATGCTGGCGTTGTGTGTGCGTTTTGTGGAATGGATTTCTATAGGTTTCTCCTGGCTTGGCATTCCAGTGTATCTTCTTTGACAGACTGCAATCAATCCTCAGACAACGCTGCCCTGTCTCTTTATGTCTCTCTCTCTCTCTCTCCAGTCAGGTTCGATCCTGTCTCTCTGCAGTTTGGTTTTTTGTTTTCTTCCTTTCTCTTTCTTTCATTTTTTTTTTTCCCACTCTCTTCATTGGTTTCCTGTCTACTGGGTTGAGGGGGAAAAATCAACAATGAAATTTTCCAGCCTGCCTTTTTGCTGATGTCTGTGCAGTGTACAGGAATATCTGTCTGAACTACTTTTTCCTTTGCCTCCTTTTCTCACTGCAGACAAAAAGGCTTAGGATTTCTTCTTCCCCGACCGATAGAGAGTTTTGCCGACTCCTCAACCTGCGTTATTTGGGATGAACTTTTAGCAAGTACACAGACATTTTCATTCTTGTCTCCTGTTTCAAGCCTCACCTGCTTCAGCAAGAGCTGAAAAGGGTGGTGATGTGCTCTGTGTGTGTGTGTGTGTGTGTGTGTGTGTGTGTGTGTGTGTGTGTGTGTGTGTGTGTGTGTGTGTGTGTGTGTGTGTGGTGTTTTGTTGTGTGGGGTGCGTGCGCGCCCACATGCATGTGGTTCAGTAACCTTGCAATACACTCTTGCTGTGAGTGCATGCATGCATGGATGTATTTAAACATGTCACATCATGAGAGAGAGAGAGGAGAGGAGAGAGAGGAGAGAGAGGAGAGAGAGAGGAGAGAGAGAGAGAGAGAGAGAGAGAGGAGAGGAGAGAGAGAGAGGAGAGAGGGGAGGAGATGATATTCATAGGTCTTGGCCCCTAATAAAAAGGGATTCTGAAGTGTATACATCTTGTGTATTGATGCTATTTAGAGATTACAATTGGTCTCATTTTGTACTGTTTTTCTTTGCTAACATATACACTAATACAGTCCCTACCACTGTTAAAGAAAAGGAAGAAAACATTTCTCAGTAGACAATTGGCAGAAAAAGGATGTAGTAGTAGTAGTAGGCACCCATCAGTCTCGGAAGACTATGGAGTTGCGCTCTAGTCTTTCGAGCGCAAAGCCTGGGCAAGTATGTATGGAGGGCAAGCTGTTACCCATGCAGAAAAAGGATGTAACTCTTATCTAAATGTTGTAACAATATTCAGGGTGGCAGTGACTTATTTTTCTCCTATCTTTATTTTTTCACTGACACTTAAGTTTCATTTTTATTTTTTCTATGGTTTTGTGGTATGGTTACTTACTCTTGAAGTTGACAGGTGCACTTTAAAAAACAAACAAACAACCTAAAACAAGACTTTTCCAGACCCTGCAGCCAACAGGCCCAAACTGATTGTTTCCAGGATTTTCCAGGTCTGGAAAAAGTGTTCACATTTTCCCAGGGCTTTTCCACACTTCCATGACCCTGTGAAAACCCTGTTCTTTAAAGGAAAAGAAAAGAAAAAAAAAAAGTGCACTGGTTCACAGCAAACAGCTGCCCTGTCCTATCCCCATAATTCAGACTCATTCACCACAGGCTGGACGTGTGAATCGAACAAGAAAACATAGTTAAAGAGTTAGGATTGTAATTCTTTCACAATTTATTTATTTTATTTTTTATTTTATACCACTTCATGTCACAGCAGATTGAAACAAAGCAAACCATTTTTGGCCCTACTTGTACAATCTCTATATGCAGCAACAAAACTTAACCTACTAGAAAAAAATATTCTAAGACATGATAAACATTCACTATGGGTAGAACAGAACTATCATAAAACGGTCTTTCTCTGGCACTCTAAAACTTCTTTACAAAACACAATGGTGTTACTTTGACTTATATCAACTTTCAACTGAAGTGATGGTAGCCATCTGTTGTAAACCATTCATCTGAGAGAGAGAGAGAGGAGAGAGAGAGAGGAGAGAGGAGAGAGAGAGAGAGAGAAGAGGAGAGAGAGAGAGGAGAGAGAGAGAGAGAGATGAATATTGGACAGAGAAGAGTAGGAACAAGAGAGTAGAGGAGAAGGACAGACGACAGGAGACAGGCAGAGAGGGACAGAGAGAAGAGGAGGAAGACAGAAAGAGAGAGAGAGAGACAGAGAGAGAGAGAGAGAGAAGAGAGACAGAGACAGAAGACAGAGAGAGAGGAAAGAACAAACCAAGACAGAGAGAACAGGAACAAAAGTACAGCAGAGAGATACAGAGACAAACAGACAGAGCCTATACATAATCCAGTTCTCTTGCTGTTTTCTTTCTCTCCTTAAAAACTAAAAACATCAGTTTTATAAATTACTTTGTTCCCACACCACCACACACACACACACACACATACACACACACATGCACGCCACACACACACATGCACGCACACACACACACACCACACACACCACACAGACACAACCAAACACAACACACAGACACACCACAACACACACACTTACACACCACACACACACACACACACACACACACACACACACACACACAGCCTCTGTGAATGTCTTCAGTGTCTCATGCCTCATTGCCTTAGATGTTGTTGGCTGAATCACTATGTAGACTGACAGCATGCTGTGGATAAAACCATTAGGCCTAGGGATTTTTTTTTTTTTGGGGGGGTTGGTGGGGGGGTGATGAAGGTGATTATAATGGAGAATGGGGAAAAAGGATGCCCCTATCAAGTTACAGGGATGACAGGCAGGGAGAGAGAGAGAGAGAGAGGAGAGAGAGGAGAGAGAGAGGAGAAGAGAGAGAGAGAGAGAGGAGAGAGAAGAGAGAGAGAGAGAGAGATGAGAGGAGGAGAGAGAGAGAGACAGACAGACAGACAGACAGGACAGACAGACAGACAGAGAGAGACAGAGAGAGACTGAAACACAGAGAGACAGAGAGGGGTAGGAAGGAGAGATGGGAGAGAGGGGGGGGAAGAGAGAGAGAGAGAGAGAGAGAGAGAGAGAGAGAGAGAGAGAGAGGAGAGATGAGAGAAGAGAGAGAGAGGGAGGAGAGAGAGAGAGAGAGAAGAGAAGAGAGACAGACAGAAGACAGACAGACAGACAGAAGAGACAGACAGAGACAGACGACAGAAGACAGACAGAAGAGACACAGAGAGACAGGGCACATTATCCCCCCAAAACAGTTGCTGCGTGCCTGTGCATGTTTTGCTAGCGGAATCGTAAGGTGTTGCGGATGCTTTTCCTGTCATGTGTGTGTGTGTGCTTTGTTTGATGTGTGTGGTGTGTGCTGTTGAGTGGTGTGTGTGTGTGTGGTGTGTGTGTTTTACCCATGGCTTCATCTGAAAAAGACAGACACCTTACTTGAATGAATAGAGCAAAAGGTCTTTGCCAACAAACTAAATTTTCTTCCTGAAGAAGGGGTTCTTACACACAACACCACACACCACATACACCACACATCACACCCACCTGCCCGCGCATGGGCAACTTCAACAACCAACAATAACAAACAAAAAGAGCAAAAACAGCAATAGCATCTCATCCCCTCCCTTCCACCGAGCCACCCACCCACCCACAACAACACACAACAACAACAAACAACAAAACAACACAACAACACTGGAACAAGGAATAAGTTGGGGAAAAAACAGTTTGTGTTAGTTCCATCAAAAAAAAAAAAGAGAAAAAAAAAAGACTACGTCATTTAAAAAAAAAAAATCATTGAAAACAACAACACAGGAACAAGGAATAGTTGGGGAAAAAAAACCAGTTTGTGTTAGTTCTGTCAAACAAATGTACGTCACATTAAATCATTAACTGACGTAACTCAATTATTTCTTGGTATTAGAACCTCAGTACGTTTGGGGGAGGAGGGAGGAGGCGGTAGGAGGAAGAGGGTGTGATGTTTGGGGGGGGGGGGGGGGGTGTGAAGGTAAGCGTCACTGTGACGCACACTGCTTCAGTCAGAGCGTCGCTTTGTTTGTATGATTGGGCAGCGTTTACGCATGATATTGTGCCTTTTAATACTACTGTCAATATGAAACAGCCTACCAATTGGCATGCGAGCGAAAAAAGAACCAGTCCACCACCCACTTTGCAAGGCACAAGCGCTCGCTGACACGAGGAGAGAGAGAGGAGAGAGAGAGAGAGAGGAGAGAGAGAGAGAGAGAGAGAGAGAGAGAGTTTTAATCAGATGAAGCAAATTGCCCCTTTCTGGAAAAGGGATAACATCATAAACAAAGCAGAACGAAATTTATCACACATAATCACCCCCCCCCCCCCCAAAAAAAAAAAAAAAAAAAAAAAGGCAAAAGCAAAAAAAAAAAAAAAAAACTTCAGTATACTTCGTCGAACGCTCGAACAACTATTAATGTCTGTCACACGAGTGAAAATGCACTGCACTGCCGTTAGCACCTGGCAAGTCGGACCCAGCGCATCCGACTTCGGGCGTGGGAGAGAAGTGTTATCTTTTAAGTCTTTCTGGGTAAAAAGACAGGGAGAATGGACCAAGAAGGCAGAAAATATACAAGAAGAAGGCGATATAAAGAAAAAGAACAAAGGGAAACAAAGAGAGGGGTAGAATGAAGGAATCCCTAGCGCAGAATTTCCATAAGGTGAGGATGCCATTTATACTGACAAACCTTCAAATAGTCCACTAAAGTGTGAGTGTGTGTGTGTGTGTGTGTGTGTGTGTGTGTGTGTGTGTGTGTGTGTGTGTGTGTGTGTGTGTGTGTGTGTGTGTGTGTGATGTGTGTGTGTTAGAGAGAGAGAGAGAGAGAGAGGAGGAGGGAGAGAGAGAGAGAGAGAGAGAGAGAGAGAGAGAGTGAGAGAGAGAGAGAGAGAGAGAAGGCCCAACACACACCATTCACACACGTACATTCACACAAGCGTGCACACACACACACACACCCCACACACACACACACACAACACCACAACACACACACACACAACACATCAAATCAATCAATCAATCACCAATCCGATCTGTTAGGCCGGTGATTTTACCTGGCGACGTTTCTTCGCGGTCTTCCATCTCACCAGCTTGACCATGAGGAAGCCAAAGTTCTGGAACGACATGGCTAAGGCAGTCCTGGCTTGCTTGCTCACTCACTCACACACGGACTGATGATTGTCGGGTCCCTTTATCACCACACACCACAAGCTCAAAAGGATGCAACGCTTTTTCCCCCGATCCCCCGTGATCCTTGCGGCACACACAGCCATCATGCAGACAAACGACTTTCCTGTTACTTTTATAAATAAAAATGTCGCCAGTCCCAGAGGGGGCGCGTGGCCGCCTTGCCATCCAAACAAGAGTTCAAGAAGAAAGCTGCCACAATCAAAAGAACTGGGCTCCTGGTCACTGGTTTT
>CM060318.1:16497421-16502421 GCA_030674155.1 Stramonita haemastoma
CACTCTCTTCATTGGTTTCCTGTCTACTGGGTTGAGGGGGAAAAATCAACAATGAAATTTTCCAGCCTGCCTTTTTGCTGATGTCTGTGCAGTGTACAGGAATATCTGTCTGAACTAACTTTTTCCTTTGCCTCCTTTTCTCACTGCAGACAAAAAGGCTTAGGATTTCTTCTTCCCCGACCGATAGAGATTTTGCCGACTCCTCAACCTGCGTTATTTGGGATGAACTTTTAGCAAGTACACAGACATTTTCATTCTTGTCTCCTGTTTCAAGCCTCACCTGCTTCAGCAAGAGCTGAAAAGGGTGGTGATGTGCTCTGTGTGTGTTGTGTGTGTGTGTGTGTGTGTGTGTGTGTGTGTGTGTGTGGTGTGTGTGAGTGTGTGTGTGTGTGTGTGTGTGTGCGTGCGCGTGCGCAGCCCACATGCATGTGGTTCAGTAACCTTGCAATACACTCTTGCTGTGAGTGCATGCATGCATGGATGTATTTAAACATGTCACATCATGAGAGAGAGAGAGAGAGAGAGAGAGAGAGAGAGAGAGAGAGAGAGAGAGAGAGAGAGAGAGAGAGAGAGAGAGAGAAGAAGAGAGAGAGAGAGAGATGATATTCATAGGTCTTGGCCCCTAATAAAAAGGGGTTCTGAAGTGTATACATCTTGTGTATTGATGCTATTTAGAGATTACAATTGGTCTCATTTTGTACTGTTTTTCTTTGCTAACATATACACTAATACAGTCCCTACCACTGTTAAAGAAAAGGAAGAAAACATTTCTCAGTAGACAATTGGCAGAAAAAGGATGTAGTATAGTAGTAGGCACCCATCAGTCTCGGAAGACTATGGAGTTGCGCTCTAGTCTTTAGAGCGCAAAGCCTGGGCAAGTATGTATGGAGGGCAAGCTGTTACCCATGCAGAAAAAGGATGTAACTCTTATCTAAATGTTGTAACAATATTCAGGGTGGCAGTGATCTTTATTTTATTTTCACTGACACTTAAGTTTCATTTTTATTTTTTCTATGGTTTTGTGGTATGGTTACTTACTCTTGAAGTTGACAGGTGCACTTTAAAAAACAAACAAACCCTAAAACAAGACTTTTCCAGACCCTGCAGCCAACAGGCCCAAACTCATTTTTTTCCAGGATTTTCCAGGTCTGGAAAAAGTGTTCACATTTTCCCAGGGCTTTTCCACACTTCCATGACCCTGTGAAAACCCTGTTCTTTAAAGGAAAAGAAAAAGAAAAAGAAAAAAAGTGCACTGGTTCACAGCAAACAGCTGCCCTGTCCTATCCCCATAATTCAGAAACTCATTCACCACAGGCTGGACGTGTGAATCAAACAAGAAAACATAGTTAAAGAGTTAGGATTGTAATTCTTTCACAATTTATTTATTTTATTTTTTATTTTATACCACTTCATGTCACAGCAGATTGAAACAAAGCAAACCATTTTTGGCCCTACTTGTACAATCTCTATATGCAGCAACAAAACTTAACCTACTAGAAAAAAATAATTCTAAGACATTGATAAACATTCACTATGGTAGAACAGAACTATCATAAAACGGTCTTTCTCTGGCACTCTAAAACTTCTTTACAAAACACAATGGTGTTACTTTGACTTATATCAACTTTCAACTGAAGTGATGGTAGCCATCTGTTGTAAACCATTCATCTAGAGAGAGAGAGAGAGAGAGAGAGAGAGAGAGAGAGAGAAGAGAGAGAGAGAGAGAGAGAGAGAGAGAGAGAGAGAGAGAGAGAGAGAGAGAGAGAGAGAGAGAGAATGAATGAATAATCTTTATTTTTCAAGGGTAACAGAGTAAGTAAGCATTACATACTTTTTTTTTGTGTGTGTTGTGTGTGTGTGTGCGTGCATGTGTGTGTGTGGTGTGTGTGTGTGGGGAACAAAGTAATTTATAAAACTGATGTTTTTAGTTTTTAAGGAGAGAAAGAAAACAGCACTACGTTTTACAGGGATGACAGGCAGGGGGAGAGAGAGAGAGAGAAGAGAGAAGAGAGAGAGAGAGAGAGAGAGAGAGAGAGAGAGAGAGAGAGAGAGAGAGAGAGAGAGAGAGAGAGAGACAGACAGACAGACAGACAGACAGAGATAGAGAGACAGAGAGACAGAGAGACAGAGACAGAGACAGAGAGAGATACAGACAGAGACAGAGAGAGATACAGAGACAGAGAGAGATACAGAGACAGACAAACAGACAGACAGAGCCTATACATAATCCAGTTCTCTTGCTGTTTTCTTTCTCTCCTTAAAAACTAAAAACATCAGTTTTATAAATTACTTTGTTCCCCCCCACACACACACCACACACACACACATGCACGCGCACACACACACACACACACACACACACACACACACACCACACACACACAGAGACACACAGACACAACAAAACACACACACAGAGACACACCACACACACACACACTTACACACACACACACACAGAGCCTCTGTGAATGTCTTCAGTGTCTCATGCCTCATTGCCTTAGATGTTGTTGGCTGAATCACTATGTAGACTGACAGCATGCTGTGGATAAAACCATTAGGCCTAAGGATTTTTTTTAAATTTTTTTTTGGGGGGTGATGAAGGAGATTATAATGGAGAATGGGAAAAGGATGCCCCGTATCAAGTTACAGGGATGAACAGGGGCAGGGGGGGGGGGGGGGGGGGAGGGGGGGGGGGAGAGGAGAGGGAGGGAGGAGAGAGAGAGGAGAGGAGAGAGAGAGAGAGAGAGAGAGAGAGAGAGAGAGAGAGAGAGAAGAGAGAGAGAGAGAGAGAGAGAGAGAGAGAGACAGACAGACAGACAGAACAGACAGACAGAGACAGAGAGAGAACGAGAGAGACTGAAACAAGAGAGCAGAGAGGGAGAAGAGAGGAGAGAGAGAGAGAGAGAGAGAGAGAGAGAGAGAGAGAGAGAGAGAGAGAGAGAGAGAGAGAGAGAAGAGAGAGAGAGGAGACAGACAGACAGAAGAGAGACAGACAGACAGACAGACAGAGAGAGAGACAGACAGAGACAGAGACGAGAGAGACAGACAGAGACAGAGAGATCAGGGTCACAATAATACAACCAAAAACAGCTATGCTTATAGTTCGTTTTCTAGGGAAAAAATCAGTAAAGTTTCGGTAATAGACTTTCTCTCCCCCTTCCCCAAACTGTGTGCGTGTGTGCCTGTGCATGTGTGTGCGCGTGCGGTGCATGCGTGCGTGTGTGTGTGTGTGTGTGTTTTTACCCATGGCTTCATCTGAAAAAGACAGACACCTTCTTACTTGAATGAATAGAGCAAAAGGTCTTTGCCAACAAACTAAATTTTCTTCCTGAAGAAGGGGTTCTTACACACACACACACACACACACACACACACACACACACATACACACACACACCCATGCCCGCTGCATGGGGCAACTTCAACAACCAACAATAACAAACAAAAAGAGCAAAAACAGCAATAGCATCTCTATCCCCTCTCCTGAGTCCACCCACCACCCACAGCAGCAGCAACAACATCATCATCAACAACAACAACAACAACAACAACAACAACAACAAACAACACAACAACAACAACAACACTGGAACAAGGAATAAGTTTGGGGAAAACAACAGTTTGTGTTAGTTCCATCAAAAAAAAAAAAAGGAGAAAAAAAAGACTACGTCATTTAAAAAAAAAAAAATCATTGAAAACAACAACACAGGAACAAGGAATAAGTTGGAAAAAAACCAGTTTGTGTTAGTTCTGTCAAAACAAATGTACGTCACATTAAATCATTAACTGACGTAACTCAATTATTTCTTGGTATTAGAACCTCAGTACGTTTGGGGGAGGAGGGAGGAGGCGGTAGGAGGAAGAGGGTGTGATGTTTGGGGAGGGGGGGGGGGGTGTGAAGGTAAGCGTCACTGTGACGCACACTGCTTCAGTCAGAGCGTCGCTTTGTTTGTACTGATTGGGCAGCGTTTACGCATGATATTGTGCCTTTTAATACTACTGTCAATATGAAACAGCCTACCAATTGGCATGCGAGCGAAAACGAACCAGTCCACCCACCCACTTTGCAAGGCACAAGCGCTCGCTGACACGAGAGAGAGAGAGAGAAGAGAGAGAGAGAGAGAGAGAGAGAGAGAGAGAGAGAGAGAGAGAGAGAGAGAGAGTTTTAATCAGATGAAGGCATTGCCCCTTTCTGGAAAAGGGATAAACATCATAAAACAAAGCAGAACGAAATTTATCACACATAATCACACCCCCCCCCCCAAAAAAAAAAAAAAAAAAAAAAAAAAAGAAAAAAAAAGCAAAAGCAAAAAAAAAAAAAAAAACAACTTTCCAGTATACTTCGTCGAACGCTCGAACAACTATTAATGTCTGTCACATGAGTGAAAATGCACTGCACTGCCGTTAGCACCTGGCAAGTCGGACCCAGCGCATCCGACTTCGGCGTGGAAGAGAAGTGTTATCTTTAAGTCTTTCTGGGTAAAAAGACAGGAGAATGGACCAAGAAGGCAGAAAATAGACAAGAAGAAGGCGATATAAAGAAAAAGAACAAAGTGGAAACAAAGAGAGGGGTAGAATGAAGGAATCCCTAGCGCAGAATTTCCATAAGGTGAGGATGCCATTTATACTGACAAACCTTCAAATAGTCCACTAAAGTGTGTGTGTGTGTGTGTGTGTGTGTGTGTGTGTGTGTGTGTGTGTGTGTGTGTGTGTGTGTGTGTGTGTGACTGTGTGTGTGTGTGTGTGTGTGTGGAGAGAGAGAGAGAGAGATAGAGAGAGAGAGAGAGAGAGAGAGAGAGAGAGAGAGAGAGAGAGAGAGAGAGAGAGAGAGAGAGAGAGAGGACCCCAACACACACCCATTCACACACGTACATTCACACAAGCGTGCACACACACACACACACACACACACACACACACACACACACACACACACACACACACACACAATCAATCAATCAATCAATCAATCAATCAATCAACCAATCCGATCTGTT